>VZRZ01004051.1:377691-455892 GCA_013398175.1 Climacteris rufus | reverse complement strand
TTAGACGCAGATGAACTATGGCATTTTTCCATTTTGTGCAAAAATAGACAGATCTCTTAAATATTCACTTCCTCTAATCCTTATGTTGTTTTTAAAGATATGTATGGAAGGTTTCCAATGAAGTCATAAAGTGGTTGTGGGATGTGATCTTGACCTCTATATATATTTCTTTAACATGCTTCTTGACTTCAAGAAGATAGGAACAGACCAAAGCCTGAAAATTAAAATACTATCAAAAGTTATTAAGTAGCATTTTACTTAAGTGATTTTTCAGCTGTTCATTTAACCTGCAAAATGGTACAGTAATTTGTTCCTCCACTTTATTAAAGCACATTTTAAGAAATATAACAGTTCCATGTTGAAACACAGAATTACATTTTCCATTCAGTTATGCAGATGTTCGGGTGGAGAGGAGACAGGAGATGGGCTTGGAAGAAGTGTCCTCAGAGGTTGTGTCCTCAGCACTAAAGGTACAATGAGAAAAGCTTTTTTTCATGAATTTATGTAGTAATCACAACTTATTCCTGTGTTAATGTCACCAAAGACACCAGCATTGTCATTGTCGTTCTCCAATGTTGGTGGATTCTCTCAACTTCAGAATTCATTGCTTGCTTGAATAATTTTAAAGTAAATTAGGTGACTTTATGAACGGATAAACCTGGAGATCAGTAACAGCCACAGATGAAATGGAACATGGGCAGGGGCAGTGTGAGCTACCTCCACTTTTCCTTGGCAAGGTACTACAATTTAAAGATTCATTTGGACAAGCTCTGGCAATCAGCCCTCTTGGCTACATCTCATTCATCTCTTGAGGAAAGACAGCAAAGCTCCTCCTCAGTGCATCAAGTGCCTCACAGAGGTTGCAGTTGCTGTCACATCCAACTGAACACAAAAGAAAGATTCAGAAAAACATCTGAAGGCACAAAATGACTATGGCAGTAGCTTGCTATTTATTTCTAACTCTGTGATAGTTGTTTATAAAATGCATTAGTTTGATGCTGTTTGGAAGGAACATTTACGCCTGTGTCTAGGTCTTCTGCTGGCCTGCCTGGGATTAGTTCTGCTCAAGCCATTTTAGGTCTGCCAGAGAATGGGTGTGCAGCCATTACTAAATGCTTTACCTTTGACAGATGCAATAGCTATTCCCTTTTTCTGGTTTGTTTTAGGACAGTGCCACCAGCTTGGATCCTGAACAGCACTTTAATGCACTTGATATTGGTGCCTCAATTCTCAGCACTAGTCGGACACCCTCAGTGTCATCCAGGAGCTCGCCAAAATCTTCCCACACACCCAAGTCAGACCCAGCATGTGAGTGCCATTCCTGGGTTACTGCATTATTTTTAATTTAGCCAAGTTACAGAATGGATGCCTATATACCACACCTGCTAATTTAACAGTAATTTATGAGTTGTTGATGACATACATTGACAATTAAATGCATAATCTGAAATGGTAATGTACAAGGGGAAGGTCCTTCTGCAACCACCTAAATGCTGGAAGATGAGTGGTGGGATTAGCTGTGAAACCTGAAGCTGTTTCAATCTGTTAAAAAAATGGGAACTTTGTCTTCAGATTTGAAGGCACCAGTATGAGCAATATGAGACCCCTCTAGACTTACATGAATAATAACAGCCTGTGGGTGACTCTCTTCTAGCCAAGATTTAGGATGCTCCAGTGTTGACTTGGGTACACTCTTTCTGCATCCTGGTCTTGAAAAAAAGCCAGTGAGCTAACCTAAATTTACAGTTATTTGGCCCATAGAAAGGGAGTTCCAGCTGTTTTAGAACAGTTCCTGGGTCCTTTTGAACTGTTCGTTGGAGCACAGAATCATAATCTGTCTCATTTACTTTTATCTTTGCCCAGACCCTCCTTATCAGTTTAATTTTACTGCCATTGAAGTCAACAAGAACAGCCTTGACTCCTACTGGAATTTAGCCAGGCTGTTACAATTTCTACCCAGGTCTTCTTGTATTACACACTTCAAACAGGGTTGGTTTCCAGCATGTAAGATCTCACCAGTACTTCTCTTGCAGCTACACCAACAAAGCTGATGGCAGAGTCTAACACTCCCTTGCCAAGAACACCAAGCACGCAGCAGGATTTATCCATGCATAGACTCAGTCAGCCTACTGCTCTTCAGGTAACTTCCCAAGGAATCATGGAAATAGCAGAGGGTGTGAGAGCATGTGCCACATACGCAGCTTAGCAATTAGAAATGAATACACAAAAACCATGGCATTAGAAGAAACCTAAAATTTAAAGGAGCCAAACTTATAAATAAAGTTTTGGTTTGTTTTGTTTTTAACCTAGGTTTCTTTGCCTTCTCAGCCTCCATGTGAGCTTCTCCCACAGCAGTTGCTGCCTCAAGCAACTCTGCAAAATCAGCCTGCACCTCTGGCACAGGTTAGTTGGGGATTTGGAAGTGGAATAGGTCACTTGCTTATCTCCTGATATTATCTCATTTTGAGGCTTTTAGGTTACTTCTCTAGTAACTAAAATCCCCAAATCCAAACTCTCAAACACTTAAAATAGTGTGGGAAAGTAATCTGAACTGTACACTTGTGTGTTTAAACATATAACTTTATGCAGGTGTTCAGCAGCCCAGGTGCGTGTACGTTCAGGTGCACACACATACCTATTTCACAGGAGGACAAAAAACAGATGGAAAAAGAGTTTTCAACTTTGCTTTTACAGAACTAGGTCCCACCAAGATGAAATTCACAATGAGAATTAGAACCAAAAACTAACAAAGACAACCAGTCCTCCTACAAACACCTGTTTCACTGCGCTGATGCACAACTAGCCAGCAGTAAAGGACACGCAAATTCAACAACAACCATTTTGTGAGTGTGCCAGTAATGGTGAGGATGCTGCTGGAATTCCAAATCCTCCAATCTGTTAACCTGTATCTCAAAAGTGGGTGATGGCCCAAAAAGTGGCCAACCTGAGTGTTTCATTTGCAGTGGATTTTGAAGAAGCAAATTTGAGTACCATGTTCTCAGCACATTGTTTTTCTCCTGTGATTCTGTAGTGATGATACATCCCATCATCTTCTGATTTTAGGAATGACAGAGTATTCCTGGACCTAGACTGCTTCTACCATTGGTACCCTGTACACCCTCACAAGATCCCAGTGTTTCTTCCTGTAGCATATGAAACATATAAAGTCCTGAGGATCCTGGCTTTAAAATAACAAATTCTCATTTATCTTCCATGTTTAGTATTCTTTTCATGACTCCAAGCTAGCATGCAGTGAAGAAACAGCATATCAATTATCTGCTCTGAGCATTCATTTTCTTTTACAGATACTTCTCTCCGTTACTCATTAATGCACTTTCAAACATCAATTAGTTTTCGTATTATAAACCTGTGTGTGTTTTGTTTGACTTTTTTCTACCTCCCTTTCTTCTCCATCAAAGCTCTTTGTGAAGAGAAGCTTGCCAGTTGTTTACCAAGAGCTTTGCTGCCTTGTCCCTTCCCAGTAAAATGCTCTTACTGGCACGCCAGCTCCATTTCTTTTCTGAAAAATTGAAGCACCGTCCACTCACTGGTTAAGCCTCTTTAGGCCACCTAAATCTCAGTGAAAGGAGGAGGGCTGACTGGAGTTTGCACAGGCAGCCCTGTGGCAGCAAAGTCACAGTGCTCCTGGCAAAGCTCAAGGTGAAGCTTGACATGGAGCAGGGAAATAACACCAGGACGTTGCAGCTCAGGGTGCTGATGCTCACACTCCATAGCAATACTTCTGTAAAAAGTACCACATCTCCACACACTTGAGTGATTTTCATAAACTATTATGAATATAATAGTTCACTATTCTGTACTTCCCACTTTAAAATAATTAACATAGCCTACAGCAAGATAATTCAATATCTAAAGGACATAGGTGCAGCTCTAGGTGAGTGAGGGATGAAACCCAGGTACATATGCATCCCACCAGGAACATTTCCTTGGCTTCCTAGTTGAGCATTTCACAGCAGTTTAGTGGCAGAACACAAGCTCATCACTGGTAGGAGTAGTGTGGCCAAGCACCCCGCTGCCAGCCCGTGAGGAGGAGCTGCACAGGTTGCTCCCTGCTGCCTTTCTGCCACTGGCCCTCAGCTAAAGGCGACCAACGGCAGGAGCTGGAAGGCCCCAGGTGTTCTTGTGGCTAACATTTGACTACAGGGTGGCAGCAGCAGGGAAAAACTTTATAAGTGGCCACAACTGTGTCTGCAGCAAGCAGCTAGCTGCTGCCTCAGGCACCATCTGCTTGAACTTTGAGTAGCTTTACTTCAAGCAAAGGCTGTGATGGTTTTGTCTCCACTGAAATGCGATTTTAGCTTCTGCCTTGCTTGTTGAATGAATAGACAGCACAGTGCTAGATGTCACCTGAATGTAAATGGTTTACTTTAAACTAAGTGCTCCCTATTAGAATATTTGTTTGTTTGCTTTCCTCATTGTCATAAATTAAAATCCCCTACAACACAGCGGATGTTGATGACTGAATAATAATTAGCATTAATAATCCGTTTGGGATTGAGCAGGTGTTATTCAGATGACAGAAAGAACGAACAAGTTGTTCAATAAGCTGCAAAACTAATGAAACCCACTTTCCCAGGGGCTGCACCTTGCAGGGCTGGTAGGTGGAGCCAGCCTTTCCCACAGGAAAAAGGATGAGTGGATCCTTCTCTCCTTTGCTCAGCTAAAGCTTTCATGAAGTTACAGCAATCTGGTATTTTTGACACTCTCATAACTCTGTTGCATGTCTCTAGCAAGAAACATGGCTCATCTCCTGGGCCAGAAGGATTGAAAGAAAGTTGGAAAGTAGGCAGAAAAGAAAGTTTTAAAGGAAACTGAGCTAAAAAACAAGTAGGGTCTCTTGTCTTTACTCAGCTACCTATTGTCATGAAACAGAATGTCTTGAGGCGTCCTTGGTTCATCACATTTGAAATGAGGAATCATCCTGACTGACAAAGGGGTCATAGGTCCCCTCCGATGGCTGCAGCCCCCCAGCATCTAGAGAGAAGGAGTAACCCTGATACCCTGAGGTAGCACCAGGAGGAGAAAAACACCTGTCCTCAGGCATGGTCCAGCAGGTGTCTTTCAGATGCCCATGCTGGAGGAGAGGAATCACAGCTTGGAATGCCAGTCCCCCTTCCTGGGCTCTACACCATTTCTGGACCATCAGCAGCACCAGTTCATTGAGCCCCTCCCCACCAGAACATCTGCTGACATGATACCAAATGCATTACTTTATTTTTTTTCAAGAAACCAGACTAAAATTACTGCTGTGGGTTTTGCTTGTTTGTTTTGGGTTTTTTTTTTTTTGTCTGCATCAACAAACCTTGATTAAACTGGTGCAGTTATGGATATCTCAAAGGTTCAGTCTCCCATGTTTGACTGTATCTAGAAAGATGGCATTTTTCTTGTGTATTATATGCACTTTTCTGAGGATTCTGTGGACATTTGGAAACACTTAAGTGCGATGAAGAGCAACTTCATCTGATGCCAATGGCAGAGTTAAAGCTGGGCAGTGTTTTCTGTGGAACATTTTGAGTTAAGCTCTTTAATTTATTATACAATTAGAGATTTCTCCCTTAATTAGTAGAGCAGTTAATGATCTCGAGATAAATACTCTCTGGTGCAGGTCAATTGCTGTTAGTGTCTCATTGTACAAAAACAATAGAAGCTCTGTAAGCACAGGGGTCATGACTAGAGTTATCAACAATTCAGGGGTTACAGTGGGAAAGGAAAAAAGCAAAAGAGAAAGTCCCTTATCTTTATCCATAACAGCTTTCACGCCAGTATACCAGCTAATTGTTGTTGTTGTTAAGTGTATTAATACAAAAAGCATGTGACAAAGAAAACAAAAAGACAAAACAAGATGAATATGCTAAATATAAGAA
Organism: Climacteris rufus; assembly: GCA_013398175.1. Lineage (NCBI taxonomy): Eukaryota > Metazoa > Chordata > Aves > Passeriformes > Climacteridae > Climacteris > Climacteris rufus. Next base: position 450,007 of record VZRZ01004051.1, on the reverse strand, counting down.
CCTTCACAAAAAAAAAGAAATAATAAGAATAATAAGTAAAAACAGCAATATGTTCTTGTGTGCAACTTTACAAAGCAAATTCAAATTTAAAACTAAGGCCTGGAAATGGATTTTGTTTCTTTTTGAAGTATAGAATGATTGTGAAATTACATGTTATAAATTCCTTACATTTATCAATTGAAGAAAATCAAGTTCTTTTCCCGAAGTATCTTCTTCAAGAAGTTTGCACATTAACCTAAAGTCTGCCATCACCAAGCCAGGCAGTTAAAATGAAGCTTTTTGCTGAAACTGTTTTAAGTTCCTTTCTAATAAGGACCCTTTTAAAAACTTAAGAGCAGTCCTCATTAGAAGAGTTCATATAGGGATAGCTAGATTATGAGACTTATCTTTTAAAAATCCTTCTGTACAGACCCACGCTAAAGCTGGAATCAGCTGCATCTCCCCTATGAGCCATTCCTCATAGCATTATTTTGCTCCTAAAATCGGGGTACCTGGGACTCTTCAGAAACATAAGGTTGAGCTACAACAAGCAGCACTGGATTCCCCTTTGAGTCACTTGTCCTTATTCCCAAACATCTAAGGTTTCCACTTGACCACTCCTCAGCTTAATCCTTTACATATGGACTAGAAAGAGACAGACCTTGCTCTGGCTTCTCACCTCTAATGCCAAGTAACCCCTTTGGGAGGTTTGACAGCGTTTTCCTGCTCTGGGACAGGAGTGAGCTGCAGATGATGGCACTGCTGTTTGACGGCACAAGCACCGAGAGCCACAGCACAGGCCAAGGGCTCATGGCACCTCCTGGGGCAGACAGTGTGAGCTGCCACTGCTCCCAGATGCCTCTGGCAGCAAAGTGTGCTCAGGGGGCCTCTTGCCACCAGCAACTGCAGTGCCACCTCAGAGTGCCACCTCCGCAGCACTCCTGCCCCCTCAGCAGGGTTGGCTGGGAGACACTTCCACCCGGCCACCGCTCTCTGTGCAGTGACCTCCCAGGTTGTGCGGGAAAGCCACCCTCCACCTGGTAAATGGAAATAAACACTCTGCAGTTCTCATTCTTTGTCTCCCAAAGGCCATTTACTTGGAGATGTCAGCTTTGCTAGAGGGAAATAGGTACTTTCACATATTTAACTGCTTTAAGGAGACTGATACAAATCTGTTCTGTCACATTTGGATTTCTCTAAGTAGCCAGAAATTTCATCTAAGTGTATAGTGTTGCTAGCAGCAGAGCACTCCTTAATTCCTGTCTTGTTACCCCTTTTTTTCCTATTAAAAAAGCCAGAAACCATGTAAGTCAGCACACCATGGAGCAGGGAGGGTCCAGCAGCACACATCAGCTCACCCACAAACACAGACCCACTGGAAAAACTACAGGGACAGGGTGCCATTTTCAAGTCACAGCAATTTTTTTTTTTGCCTGTACACTACATGTTTTCAGAGACCTTGGATGCCTTGATTACATAAAAACTTTAAAGATTTTTTAAGATTTTTTGGGGGTTTTTTTCAAAGACTGTTTTTTACTTTTGGAATATGAGCTTATGCAAAACAATTATTCTAAAGCCTATTAAGGTAATAAGTGACTTCGGTGAACTTTGAATCATACTTCAAAACACAAAATATGAGGAATTTATTGCTGTTAGTCCTCTCCACACTTCTTGAATTATTTCACTTTGTTTCCAGTATTGCTGCTATTGTACGTTGCACCTGCTTCCTTACCTTGATTAATGATCTCCATTTTTAAATTTTATTTAGAACAGCCTTTCTTCCATTGAGTTGAGCTATTTATTTTACATCACATATAAAAATAACTTAATGAGTATTTCTAGTAGCTTAAACAGTACTCAGCTGTACAAATCTAGCAAATTATCATTGTGGTCTGTTGTGTGATGCCTTAGTAAGTCATCAGCAGAATAAACCATTGCAGAACTGCTACTTCTGTGCAGAAAAAGGAAAGCATTAGTAAACCACATCTGGAATATACTGTTATGCCATACTAAGGACTCCAAACTACAAGCTAATAAAAATAATGCACTCATTTGCCATCCAGTTAAGATGCTCTTGATATTTTAAACTAGCATACTCTCAAAAACAGTCCTTACAACAGAACATGGTCAGTTGTAAGCAGATCATTCTAACTGAGGCAATTTAATGTACATGAATGTAACACTGAAAACAGACGAGATTTATCTCTGCCTAGATGTTGGTATATTACAAAGACATTTTTCTTCTTTGGCTGTGCTTTGCAATCAAGAAACCAATAATTCCTTACAGAACAATGTTCTACTGAGGTCTATTTCTATTATAATGACTGATTTCCCCCCCTCTTTTCCCCCCCCCCAGTTCTCAGCACAGTTCAGCATGTTCCAGACCATCAAGGACCAGCTAGAGCAGCGGACACGGATCCTGCAGGCCAACATCCGCTGGCAGCAGGAGGAGCTCCAGAAGATCCAGGAGCAGCTCTGCCTGGTCCAAGACTCCAGTGTACAGGTGTGTTAGTGCTGGAAGGGGCAGAGTCAAGCATCCTCTTTCATGTGGCCACTGATAGGCTTGGCAACCTAAAATTGTTCTACAGTCCAGGAAATCTGGACAAGTGCAAACCAGCTCATCTGAATGAGGATGTTGCCCTCTGAAAGCCTCTTGAGTAATCCATGTCAAGGAAGACTAAGAGCTCTCTGGAAGAAGAGAAGGAAGGAATACCTCAACCTTAGGAGGAGGAGAAAAATTTGAGTAATTTAGAATAGCATTTCATAACTTTATCTACTGAGTCTTCAGGCTGAGCAGCTGTAGTAGAATAGTGTTGAAGTTCAGACTTTGTTGCTACGTTAAAACCCCCGAAGCTCTGCTGATGTTCATTTCTTCACACCTGGGAGGGATCTGAATTTGTTCTTCACTGGACAGGCTTAAACTTTCAGGGCAAAGCTGACTGAGCCTACCCTTCTTCTGCCTTTGACACCTCCTACACAGAGGTAGAATTCTCTAGTACAGTATGTGCTTTGTATCCCTCATGTCTACCAAACCTCAGAAATTATAGCTAGTGCAGTTTAGTAGATCACAGGTTTCCCTGAACAACAAAGGGACAAATCATCCAGTTTTATGGAAGTTTTCTGAATGAGGGGTGATTACAGCTATGTTCCTCGTGATTTAACTATAAATGCCAGGTTAAATGATCCTTGCTAGTAACGTTGCACTGGGGACTCTGTGAGTATTATACCAACAAGATTATTTTAGAAGACAAGCTCTGTCAAGAAAACAAACATCTCAAAGAATATTTTAAACACAGGATGAAAACATGGGAGCTTACTAAACTCAGTGGGAATTTTGCTTGCCCCTTCCACACAGAAATAGACTCTCACCCAGCATCAGCATCTGTGAAATGCAGTTTCGCATATTAACAAATTTGGATTGTAAGTTTAGGCAATTAAGGGATCAACAAAGCCAAATTAGAGACTTTGCCACCGAAGTTGCTGCATGTGCACTGCTGTAAGACAGCACAGCAACTGAGGGTTCCAAACCCGGGACTCCTTGTTCCTGGTGCCATATAATCATGCAGGGAGACCAGGTTTAGCTTCAGTGTGTTTCTTCTGTTGGTTCTCTGCTGACTTTGATTAATGGGAAGGGAAAAATCTCTCTGCAATTAACAGGCATTCAGTTCAGAATCATGTCATATGTCTGAAAGCTATTATTGTTATTATGAATACCAAGAGACATGATATTCTCACTTCCTCTCTTTTTAATTGGGTGACAACCATTGCTCTCTCCTGGTGAAGTCTTCAGTAGTCATACACGCTCTTTTTTTTTCATAATTCAGGCAAAAATAGAATTTTAGAGCACATTCTTATATGCAGGAAACAGATTTTATTTTTAGGAAGCTGTCTCCTATATGCACTAGGATGCATTTAACAGCCCAAAGACTACAGGACAGATTCTCAGATATGCTCAGAGGGAGACCAAGCAGAGACAAGCAGAGGCCCAGTGGGTACATGGTGTGTAATTCTGTACTGACCACTTCATACCAATTTGTAGCTCTGAGTTACACCATTTGGGTGATCCCCTGTCCCATGAAGACTGCACCAGGTTGGACCAAGTATTTTCAGACCATTTCAAGTTCTCTGGTGTCAGTACCTGCTATTCTCCCAGCTTACTGCAGATACACAACTGAGAGGAAGGGAGAATGGAAGGCAGCTTGGAAATGCAGGGGCTGCATATTTGCCTGATGGGGCAATGCTGGGTGGGGATCATCCAGCAATGCTGGATGGAAAATACAGCCTCTGTATTTTGGGTGCCTTTTGGTCTCCTCAGAGCAATCAAATAAGGTGATGAGATGCGAGCGGTCACACTGACTCCTGGCCAGAGCCTTTTTCTTCTCCCACTTTCTCTAGGTAAAAAAATAAAAACCACACAAAGAAATGACTGTGCTGTTGCAGGGATAGATTGAGACCAGGAATTAATTTTGTCTCACTTGGCTAGGGGCAATTTGAAAGAAAGCCTCACACTTTTGCATGCAGCTCTTTTGTGACTCACAAGCAGCAAGGAGTAAACTGTTAAATCAGAAATCCAACCATGTGCTTTATTGCACAGATTTCATCATTCAGGGAGCTGGATGTCTGCAGCCATTGATCTGTGACTACTGTCAAAGCTACAAAGCATAGTAACAAACAGGCTACTATCAAGCACATCTCTGGTGTCTTTAATACACTGTGCAAAAGAGCTGTAAGCACGGGGGAGCGCCGTAGGCCGTCTGAAAAGGAGGAAGTGTTCCCTGCTTTTCCCTTATGAGCTGATTTATTAGCATATCATCCACACTGGTTCACTCCCTTCCACACAGAAGTGTACAGGTAGCTCTGTGAAGAATTAAGCTCAATTTCCATTTCCTTCAAAGATCTTTAAAACGGCGGTACAGCAGTCCACCAAGAAATGCCTTCCCAGACGGACAGATGCTGAGCACAGTCGTCTGCATTAGAAACTGTTTGCAAGAGCCTTGTGCAGCGAAAGATGAAACTATCAGGAGGGTTGCAGGCCCTGAATAAAAGTGTTCCAAACCCCATTAAATCCCTGTTACTGCTTTTCCTGACAATGAAGGACAAGACCAGAAAGAGTAACCTCAGAAGTCTGAAGGATGCTGTGTCTGCTCCAGTTTGAACAGTCTAGCTAATGATTTGCAGATGCAGAGGAAGGCAGGAAGGCTGAGCCTGACCAGCTTGCAAGAGCTACAATCAAGACCATCCACAGCCACCCATCATTTGCAAACTGGGCTCTCTTCGAAGTCACTGAATCTCAGCTTCCCAGTGCTGTGCTTCTCATCTTTACACATTTTACGTAAAGAAAGAGTCTTGATGCCTGTAATGATGAGCCCAAAAGCTATAATCCCCTGATTATCCAAAGGACAGGTAGAATCAAAGAGATGTTTTCCTCAGAATGTCTTGTCAGTATGATTCAGCCATTAGCTGTAGGGCCCATCTATCTTGGAACGAGGGGGCAGCAGTGTCAGAGGGTCCCTCCCCTCCCTGGCTGCTTTGCTGTGTATGTTAACAATCTGGCCAATTAAAAAATATTTGTAAGATGCTTCACTGACCTTGCAGTCCAGAAAATCACCAATGAGACCTGTCATTAGCAGCAATACAGTTCGGAGGCTGCTAATTTATCTACTTAGACAGGGAAAGATTTCATTTTTTATTAAAAGGTTTCTCTTGTTATTTAAAGCTGTTGTATTTCAGTGTTTCGGGGGGAGTTCAGACAAGACTATCACAAAAGAGACACATTATGAAAAGCCACCACTAAGTTTTGTAAAAATTAAGCTTTTAGGTTTAACTAGCAGGTAGAAATTCCAGGCTTTGATCCTCTGTCAGGTTAACTCTTGATAAGGCATCTTGAGTCTTCCGTTCTGCAGGGACACAGGCACCATTGCTTCCCGCTCTGAGCTTGTTTTTTCCAGGTCATTTATGTCCAGAGGGTAACAATGCTGCTTTGGCCATTATAATAGCAACAGAGGGTCCCTAGGTATGAAACACTCAGAGCCCTCTCAGGGTACAAACATATGAACAAATGAAATTGGCCTACTGGGATAAACTTGGTTCTAAATTTATAGTGTGTTAGCTGCCAACCATTAACTGGCACGTTCCTACCCAGTGGCACACTCTGGTAATTGCAAAGTAGGTTACTCTGCTTTCTTTCGAGGATAAGCTCCTTGGCCTTCATCTAGAAGTGAGGCACGCACAGAGGGAGGCCCCTGCTAAGTAAGAAGTTCACTGCAAGTTCACACCCTGCCTGACATCCGCCGTGAGAGGTGGTGACTTTGCGTTGGGTGAGCTCAGTGTTTCTCCAGTGCTGTGCACCTTGTACAGGGGGAACACTAAGCTAAGCCTCCTAAAGGTTTTAATTTGTAGTGATCTGTCCAGTACCATTGATCTCACGCTCTCCATCACATTTTTGACATTTACCTGTTCTGAATTTTATATCAGATTTTATATCAGTGGCAACCAGTTTTATTGGTAGAGCTAATCGAGTTCATGTACTAAAGACATACCAAGCTTAGCTTCTGTGTACAGAAAATATATAAGAAAATGAATTTTCATCATTTCTGTCTTTGATTTATTCATAATAAGACCTATTTACTTGGCAGAAGTTGCGAGACCATCTGTCTTTCTGATACGTAATGGCTCCAAACTCAGTGAGCAGTGTTTTTAAAAGAAAACACTCGGAGCTAGTTTCAGACCTGCTGCAAGCGGCAGCCCCAACTCTGTCACTTGACCCATTTATTTCTATCAGACATCTTTGAGATGTGGTTAGCCTACAGCACCTGAAACAAGCTGTTGCTTTTCCTTAATTGCCCCACTCTCCCAGATGATTAATGTAAGCTTTGTCTGTACCTTTTATTCTGAGTAAAATCTTGGCACGCAGAAATTCCATTAAAAATTTATCATATTTAAATAAACTGTGTTTTAAAAGCTAGATAAATAAGTACAAACATGATGGATCAAGCCCTACTTACGCCAAGAAAAGCAATACATTGTGCTGGGCCTTTGGAGAAGGGTATGGGCTTTTTCCAGGAAAAAATTAGAGGGGACATGATAGTTTAGGGAATTGTTAATATAGCAATAAGCTGCAGAAAGGTGTACTAATTACTGGGTGTACCTCAGACGTACTGCTAGGCATGAGACTGATGGATGAATAATGAGGAGAATAATTGTGATTCTGATTTCATTAAAAACTTAAGTAGCTCCACTTAAATTAATGGAGTTCCACACATGTAGCAGTGGTATGGAATCAGAATCAGATCCAAAAATTACTTCAACTGCGTGGGATGTGTATCTCCATACAGTCCTTGGTGGCAGGAGGCTAGGTTTGAAATACTGCAGAGAGAGCTTGTAGCATTAATAATGCATAGTTTTAAAAGATTACTTTTTCCTCTTTACAGCCATAATAAAAGAAATAGCCCCTAGAAAAGCAAAAATTCCCAAGTTCTATAACTTTTAAAGAAGAAAGCCTCATCTTGCAATGCAGGAATAGAGAGGACATAATTTACAGAAACACTGAGGAGCTGCTAGCTCTTTTGCACAAGTCAAACACATGGCACAGTTAGGAAGAACACCAGGTGACACTTACCTGATAGGAAATCAGATAAATGACAGCGACTGTCTGTTTACACATCCTCTTAGTGAGGACACGGCCATTCAGCTTGGAGAGCTCTGGCCTGACTGCAGCCTCATTAAAACATTCGACAACGACTCAGCTGGGTGTAAAGTGTTGAATTTCCAGAGACAAATTCAAAGACAGCTCTGTCTGAAAGGCAGGTGGATTTTGTTGAAAGGAGAAACAAAAGGACTGAAAAGATATGGAGTTGCTCTCTTCTCTTTGGTGAGGATGCCCCAGAACACAGTGAATGTACTGGGAATTTCTCTTAGGAGGGCTGTGCCTGCCCCATGGAGACACATTTCACAAGTAAGAGGTGCACTTGCCGAACAAGAAACCAAGAAACTAGAGATAGCAGAGCTGTTAATGTAGGCATGATAGGTGATTTGCAACTAACAAGTAAATGTGTTATGAATCCAGAAAAGTGACAACTTTTTTTAGAATATATCTTTGGATTTACTTCTGTCACCTTCATTATTCAAGACAGCTGGGCTATGTAAATAAACCCTCCCCTCTTCTTTTCCAGATGTTCTTACAGCAGCCGACAGTGTCCCTGAGCTTTAGCAATACTCAGCAGCTGGACCCACAACAGCTACAGCAGAGGTCAGGGGCCATTTCTCAGCAGCAGCTTGTCCCCAGTCCTCAACTCCAAGGGCAAATCACGTCTTCACAAACAACGAACCAGCAGTCACTGAGAGAATCAAGCGTGATATCGAGCCAGGTAATCATTTATTTGAATAGAGAAGCATTTAGATGGAAAGGAGACACCAGGCTGTTAATAAGCAAGCAAGCAAAATCACGTCAATCCTGTAAGTGTACCTTTGCCTTCCCTGTCTTATTTTTCTGTATAAGGGCAGCCTATATAAAGAGTTTCCCTGCAGCATTTACCTTACCTTAGAGCCTTTTTTTAAGTCAAGAGTGTTACTTGAGCAGCTGTTTTGGGAAAGGGGGCATGCACATGGTGTGGGTGACCTGTTGTTCTGCAGGGGGTAGTGAAAGAAACCTGACTGACCGCACCCTAAACTTGCAATAGTGAGACCTCTCAGAATACTTGCTCCCTGAGTCCAGTCAGACACCACCAATGCAACAAAGCCTGTCTGCTGTGGTGGTATGCAGAATACATTGAGATTCGTGTGAGACCCTCAGGTTGTGAATATTAACAGGTTCCTGCACAGCAAAATAAAGTTTAGTCTGGGCAGTAACTGAGAGCTGTGAAAGCTATTACGTTTGGCACAGGACTTTTTGTTCATACTGCTGGTTTCTCAGCATTTACAGTGTTTGCTCTTCCACCCACCTGTTGTACCTCCCTTCATAGAAAACTGAGCTCCTACTTCTGCTCCCTGATTGTGCTGCAAGCATAGCTGCATGATTGTCTTCAGAGCCCCCAGCTGTAGCTGTTAACCTCCTACACACCTGTGTTACAATGACTTTATTAAAGTAAAGAGTGTATCTGTATTAGGGGCAAGGGGCAGAAACTGATGCACAGGAAGTTCCACCTGAGTGTGAGGAGGAACTTCTTTACTGTGCGGGTGACTGAGCACTGGAACAGACTGCACAGAGAGGGTGGGCAGTCTCTCTCTCAGAGATATTCAAGAACCATCTGGAGACGATCCTGTGCATTGTCCACTAGGACAGCGCTGCTGGGAATGGAGGTTGGACCAGATGTCCCACTGTGGTCTCTTCCAACCTCTCCCTTTCTGTGATTCAGCGAAATAGAAGGGGGGGAAAAAACCAAAAAACAAACAAACAAACAACTAATTTTTTTCTTTGATAAGCTTGTTCCCATCATGGGGCTTGGCGGCAGCTCCTCATGCCTAGCTTTGCTCCTGGGGTTCGTTCGGGCAGTGCTCTCCCAGCGCCCCGGTCCCGGGGCTTGGCCATACGGCAAGAGCGGGCGGGGGCGGCCGCGGGCGCGACAGCCGTTTCGCGTATGGTGACATCGGCCGGGTGGCGGCACCGCCAGACACTGGTGCCGGCGCTGGGCTGTCTCCCCGCTCTCTCCTCTTCTCTCGCAGGGCCCGAAGGCGGCGCGGAGCNCCCCCTGGCGGCCCGTCCCGGGGCGGCACCCCCGCGCCGCCCGGCGGCTGCAGCCACGACCAGCAGCTCAGGTACGCGGGGCCTGCGCGGGCAAATCGCGCAAATCGCGCTCGCATCGCACACCCGGCGGTGCAGCAATGCGGGGCTCAGTTAAAAGCCCCGCGGCGTAAGTGTCTGATCCCGGAGCGGTACGAAAACTGGAAGTCTTGCTGCTGGCTTTGAAGAGCACCAGGTGGATTTAACCGGAGTTGTAAAATATTACTCAAGCAGCCGCATACTAAGCAGATAATAATAAATGGGGTTTATTAGGTGTATGTCAGGCACCCGCATCACGCCTCGCAGCGCCCAGGCTGCGCCTGCCACAGCCACAGCCGGGTCAGACTTCCTAACGCTGAGCCTGGTGCCAGGCCTGCGGAAATGCCCGTGCTCTTTGGGATCTGTACGGCCCTTCTGTGCCAGCAATGTCACTTTTTCTTTTTTTCCATGTGCCAGATTGTTGCTTAGCCAGCCTATTCAGCCCATGATGCCTGGGTCCTGTAATGCAAGACACCCTTCAGACCTCAGCATGGCGGGATCCCAAGCTAAGTACGTGCCTTGCCAAAGATAAAACATCCCAGGGGCTTATGAGGGGAAGCAGCCTTTTTTCGTAAGATGACAAAGTAGTTATAAATATCAGGAATGTGTTACTGTGCTGAGCCTGCCTTCCAGCGTCAGGGTCAGCCTTACTGTGCCCTGGTCACATCAGGAGGGATGACAGAGAGAAACACAATGTGCCAGCGGCATTTTAACAAGCCAAGGCTGGGGGAATTTTTGTCCCTCGCATGCTGCTTGCTTCAGCACTAGAACTTCTGACCCACCAAGGTAAATGTGAGAGAGAAAGTCAGCATTGGCCCAGCACTGGCTGGTGCTAAGAAAGCCCCACCTCAGTTGTTTTGTCTCCTCAAAAGTTAGATGAAGAAAGCAGAACACACTGGTCAGAATATGCCTTTCTTTTTTTTAGCTGTTTTTTTTGTCACTACATAATTGTGAACTGCTAAAATAATAGGCAACTGTTTGCACATCTTTAAAAGTAATTCTTTTTACATAACATAGTATTCTGTGTTATCTTAGGAATGTAGGTATTCAGTACTTCTTTTTTTAAACATCACTGTTAGTGTCTAAGATTATCTTGAGTTAAATATGTCAAATGTAAATATTGTAGCTCTGCCTTTAAGCCTCTGAATAAAAGAGGACTTATTTGCAAAGATGCATCTCCCTGTTCATGTAGACTTCCTGACTCGTGGGACCCTTTTATAGGAGCTCACATCCTAGCACAAGTACCCAGACTGTTCTGACTAAACCCTAATGTTGAACAGCTGTTGAGTGAACACAAGCCACACTATGATCTCATCACCCTTTTACAGGATAAACAGAATTAGGCTGGGTTGGCAATAGTTCCATTGTGGTTTTGCCCACAGCCTTCCACAAAACAACACATATTTAAGTTTTGCTACGCAAAAGCAGAATGGCAAGAGGAGACTAGTATTTTGTTTCTCTCACATCCCTCATTCCAGAGGGTTTCTAGAAGCTTCTTCTGTTCCTACAGTGGGGCTCACAGTGATGGGAACTGATCGTACTTGGCAGTCAGTGTATGAGCAGCTACAGATAATCAGCCCTAGCCATGTTTCTGCACAAGATCACCACCCCCCAGGCAGTCACAGGGGAGCACAGGCAGCAGGACAGGAGGTGCATTTGCTTCTCTCTTGCTGCAGTTCAGGGCTCAGCACATTAAAGCAGAATCCAAGGCCATTTGGTTTAATGAGCCTGGGATGTGAATGCTGTGGCTGAAGACAAGACATGCATAAACCAGAATTTTTAATGAATCTAAAATGTGATCTGGATGTTGAGGTGAGATGTATTCTTCCCTCCAAGTCCAGCTCATACACAGAGTAAGGGAAAGCAGTGCTGCCAGTAGTGCTATTGTTCATATCAGCAAGTCCCATGCAAGAGAATCTTTTATTGGGAATTATTTGGGGCATTTCAGCTGCAGAAGAGAAGGCCCAGGGAGACCTTACAGCAGCTTTCCAGTACCTAAAAGGGGCTACAAGAGAGATGGGAGGAACTTTTTACAAGGACATGTAGGGATAGGACAAAAGGCAGTGGATTTAAAATGAAAAGAGCTGGTTTCAATTAGATATTAGGAAGAAATTCTTTACTGTGAGGGTGGTGAGGCACTGGAACAGGCTGCCCAGAGAAGTGGTGGATGCCCCATCACTGGAAGTGCTTCAGGCCAGGTTGAATGGGGCTCTGAGCAACCTGGGCTAGTGGAAGGTGTCCCTGCCCATGGGAGGGGGGTTAGCACTGGGTGGTCTTTAAAGTCCTTTCCAACCCAAACCATCCTGTGATTCTGTGAGTGATGAAGCCTAGGGACTGCCATCCCTATGTTAAGAGAAGACTTTTGCTTCCAACACTTTGTTCTTGATTGTTTTGCTTCTTTCTTCCATAGGTATTCTCAAACTCAACAAATGTTTCAAAGTTTGGAAGTGCAGACTTCCAGCAGCAGCTCTCCAGTCGTACTGATGGGACAAGCAGTCTTAAACCAAGGGTTCACCACTACCCCTCCTTCCCAGCCATCCTCTTTGCCACCTATGCAACTCCAGCACCAACAGCATCAGCAACAACGCTACCTGCAGGTAGGACAAAGAGAGTGATGTATAAAATGTACACACAGAGTAATAAGGTGAGTGGGCTGTGCAAATGGGGCCCCAGGTTTCTGCTGGAGCCTGATCCTGGCAGAAATGTCCATTGTAAAGATACTGACATGTGTGTGCCATGTACCAGTACAGCAGGGGAGCAGTGAGAACAGTCAGAATATTAAAAAGGAAATTACTAATTCTGTACATTGAAAACATAATCAGATTATCTTGGGTATGTTTAAAGTTTATTTCTAGCTGGAGAAAATCGATGCCTTAGGATTTATTCTGTACTCTTTATTCAGTATAAAATTTGCTTAGTTTACAAGTCAAAAGAGGATTTTTAATTACCAACATCAACATAAAATAGATCTAGATCAGATATCTGGATCCCTTCAGGAAACTAACATATTTTCTCAACTCCACGAGGCAAAGAAGATAAAGTGGAGCACATTGCTTGGAAGAACCAGGTGATGTGAAGATGTAAAAATACTTTTTTTTAATCTAATTCAACACATACTAAAGTAATGGGGAAGTGGGAAAATGAGGTGTGTCTGTATTAATTCAACAGGAGCTGAACTGAGTCTATAAAACCTGGTCACGTATCCACTGGCATCATTGAAAGAGCATAACCAACCTCAAATGATTAAACTCTTGTTATTGAAATGAAATCCTTACCATAGCTGAAAATTAATGAAAAAAATTATAGCAGATACTGCTTCCAATAAAGCATCTGCAAAATTCACATCATCTTCACACTGCAAGGTCACACCCTGCTGTTAACTCATGGAAAGGAAGGGCTAGAAGGGACAGCATGAGGCACATCAGGGTCCTGTTTCATTTCTGCCATCCATCTGTGTCATTTCTGACATGTTCATCCACTCGATTCCTAAATAGGCTTTTCAGGATAACCTGCAAATCCCAAGTAGTGCATTCCTATGAGAAAACCCTCTCAATACCTAACTGGAATATTCTTTGTTGCAATTTATGTCCATTCCTTCTAGCATTAGCTAAGCTAACCTCATTCCAAGCAGCTCCAGAAGTAAAAGCCAGCAAACCAGTAGTATTTTTAAGCATCCTGTACGCTGAGGACAAAGAGCATTAACCTGTGAAAGAATCAAGCACTACAAATAAACTTTATTTTGTCTGTAGGTGCAAACACCAAGTTCTTTGCACAATGAACAACCCGATTCTTTGCTCCTGCCATCTTACTCACCACAGCAAGGAAATATGGGCTATCATCAGACCCAGCAGCAGCAGCAACAGCAACAACTAACATCCAGAAGAAGGAATAGCTTATCAGAGTCATCGAATTTACCACAGCCACTGCGATAGAGTCCCACCAGCACAAGCAATGCACGATTAGCTTTAACCAATGGGCACATGGGGCAGAAGAGAATGACTTTGTACTTACTGTTCTGGCTTTTGCACAAGCATTTCTTTCCAAGCTCTATGACAGAAGTACACCCAGAGTGCAGACTGCCACAGACAGTGCATTTATGGCACGCTGGCTTCCGTTTGAGCGGTCTCGTGAGCACAGGATGTACTGACAGAGCAAAATAAAGAGGAGCACTACCCTGTGCAGCCTCCATCACCAGTGGGTGCATGGGAGGAGGCTTCCAATCCCGCTGTGTCACTCTGGAAGCCATCTGGCAATTCCAAAAGACTGTCCACAGACTCATGAGGTACTTGGCCTTCACTGTTTTAGTTCTTCTTTTGTGTATGAAAAGCACTGCGTCAAAGGTCTATTGAGGAGAGAACAAGAGATTATTTTTATTATGATTATTGTTATTATTTTGCACAACTGCACAGAGGACAAAACCTAGGCACTTTCTGTAAAGAGAAGTTTGTTTCTTTATTCTTGTGGCCAAATTAGCACATCCAATGGAGGAGAAAACCCAGCCATTGGAGAAGATGGTCTACAGCTCATAACCCTTGATTTAGAATCTGAAAAGTATTATGCAGCTTACCCTAACTGTTCTTCATTACTAAAAACCAACCAACCAAAAAAAACAAACCCACAACCCACACTGGACTGTTTCGTACATGAATTGTGATTGCAAAGAACTCAAATTGTAAGCACAATCATGCAACTCTCCAATAGTAGAACATAAATGCTTCTTCAACCTAAACTCACCCACTCCAAATCTCTGAGAAATATGCACTGTGTTTTGGCCCACTGACTCGGGATGCTGCAGACTATTACATATCTCTTTCATTATAACATTTAGGATTAAATTTTCCTTTGGAGGAAAAACAAAAGAAAATGCACTTTTCGCTTTTTTTGTATGTTTTCCGTTGATATGTTTCTAAGAAAGATTTTATGTAATTATTAAATAAAAAGTAGTGTATTGTACAGCTGTTGTAATAATGACCTATTTCTATATAAAATAAAATTATATGGAATTATGTGGAAATTATTTTGTATATGAAATATCAACTCATTTCACAAGTATAAAGATTGTGCTTGTGCTTTTTTGTGAGTGGGTATTTTGTAATAAACTAATGAATTAGAAATGTTTTTGTGAAGGGAACTACTGTTTCATGCTATATACAACTCAAACTATTATTTTTTTCCATTTAATGATGGACAGTTGTCTTTATTTGTAGAATAAAATAAAATAGCCAAAAGGCTTTATTGCAGGACTTGCACACATTTTCCTGTGACTGTTGAACTATGTGATTCACTCTAGACTTTTAATCTTAGCCACTGCATAGTGTTTGGCACCCAGTTAGCAAAACCAAGTGTTATCCCTTGGAATTTTTGTCATGGCATAGACACTGAGAATGAAAGCTCAGGAAGCTATATTAGCTGCAAGCGAAGACAGCGCATTTTAAGCACCTTTAAAACTTGAAAGACCTCAGGCAGCTTTGTACTTCCAGCCAAAGGGTTTTAGATTAGGACAAAACCAATGGTTTAAAGAATGGTTTGACTAAGCACACACCAGGGCTTTGACCCATGTCCAGCTTTAGTGTTTTAAGACATCGCTGTCCTGAGTTTTGGGACAATTCTCTTCTGAAATACTCACCCTGTAGACAGTCTGGTTTTCCACTTGAGCATCCTTGTGCAGACTCCTTTCTATGTTAAATTCAAATTGACTACAGGATGGAGCAGCCCAGGTACAGGCCTGCTTTCCGTCTGTAGAGAGGGAGAACCTCCAACACAGATTGAGGTGGGTAACTGAGCAAGGAATGTCTTCATTCCCCACAGTGAGACTGAAGGGGGATGACCCTCAGGGCAGCTTGCAGCCACTGGAGGCAGCATCAGTTTCAGTAAATTGCACACATGGCATTCCCAGCCTTCAGTACCAAGGGTCACATCACCAGGGCCCACATGTTCTGGTTTCTATGCCATAGGGGTATAATTGGGAAAGTAAGTTTTCAGAGGTATTAAAATAGCTTATTTGTCCTGAGTTATAAAAAAGCTAAAAATCTCCTGAAGAAAAGGCATTGACAAAACAACTCCAGTGCTTCAAATGCAAGACTGTGTGGTAGCATTGATGGGTGCATGTGTATTTCATTCCATAAAATCCCTCATTGAGAGAGGATAAGGGAATCAAGTATCTGGTCTCTAAGAGAGTGTTTTTACTGCTGTCTTTAAGTACCAGGGTGAATTAGCCTGCTCATCTCTTTAAATTCTTGCATTCAGTGAAGCAAGAGTGACCCCACCAGATGAAGACTTGAAAGCTGTAAGTGAAGGTTTCACTTAATGTCTGAAGGAACCTCTCTTTTTCCATTTACTATAGACAAACCTAAGCAAAGGCCAGTTGGCTAAACTAGAGACTAAATTCATAAATTCCAGCCACTCCTGGGAAAGGAGAGTAGAAATCTGTAAGCCATAAAGTTCATGAAGGAAGAGGTAGCAAAGGAACATGAACATCTTAAAGGCAATACCTGTGGAAGCAGCAGGGATGTCAACTACTATGATGGAAGAAACAGGAAGGGAAAATTCCTTTAAGAATTTTACTCTCAAGGATTATGCACCCACATCTCTCCTGATTGCCAGTGGCATATCCAAACCAAGCTCAGCCTTGGAGCAAACACTTTCTAAAAGCAGTGGCACTGTAAGCTGTGAACAGGAAGATGCTGTAAATAGGGTGGGTCTGCCTTCTTTTAAGATGGTTTATTACATAGCTTGGAAGGATACAGAGCACTCGCAAGAGCAGATTTACATCAATACCTAGATTTCGTGCTCTGTCTCATTTCTTCCCTGTACACACGTTCCAGTTTGGGATTATTGCACTTGTTCCCCATTGCACACACAAGGCAGCTCCAGTCCTATTCACAGAGCTGGGCTGTTCTAGCTCATTATAGCCGAGACACAGCTTCTTCCAGCATCATCCCTCAGCTGGGGCCGGTTTTCCGGGCAGGTGGCCAAGCAGGGTGGTTCCATCAGGCTACTGCCCCACGCCGGGATGCCTCGGTTCTGTCTCGGCAGCAGGAGCTCCAGATGTGAAGGGAGCAAAATGCTTGCTGGAAGCACCAGTGCGCCAAGCCGAGCTCCCCACACCCCGCTCCAAGGGAAACAGAGACCCCAAAGAGGGAGCGGGCGGGCAGCCGGGCACCGAACAGCCCCGGTACCGCCACACACAGACACCGCCCCAAACACTCCCGGTGGCGGCACACACAGACACCGAGCCAAACACTCCCGGAACCGGCACACACAGACACCGAGCCGAATACCCCCGGTAGCGGCACACACAGACACCGAGCCGAATACCCCCGGTGGCGGCACACACAGACACTGCCCGAAGCAGCCCCGGTACCGCCACACACAGACGCCGCCCCCAGCCCAGCCCCTCCCGCCGCCGGCGCAGTCTCTCCCCGCCCTCATCCCGGAAGGACTCCTGGTTCCCGGCGTGCCTGGCGCGCTCCTTTCCGGCCGGTGCCCGGCAGGGTGAGTGTCGGCGGGGCCGCATCCCGCACAATCCGCCTCCATCCGCCCCGCAGACCCCGCGGCGCGGGGGGACCTGGCCCGGCCCGGCAAGGGGAGCTCCGGGGGGGACCTCCGGGCGGGTCCGCGTTCGGCGGGAATGGGGCCCGCCTCCCGTCCCCCCTGGGGCCCGGGGAGGCCTCCGGGACTGGTGGGACCGGGATACGGCCCGTGCTGTGTGTCCCTGCGAGCAGCCGCTCTGGCACCGTCACGTTCCTTCCGGGACGGGCTGAGCTGCCATCCTGGGTCGCCTTGAGGAAGGAGGGGACTTGGGGCTGTCCAGGAGCCCGGTGCTCGTGGGAGGTGGTCTGAGAGCGCTCTCGGATGTGCTTCCTGCTCCTGTCAGGGAGGTGGAAGTAAAGGATTTGTGATGCTGCAAAGTTGCTGCGTGAAGCCTGCGACTGGTGCGACCCCAGGGGTTAATTAAACTTAGGTTTAAGTTTCTGAACGTGGGAGTTTTGCGGCGTTTGAGGGGCTGGGGGCGACGGGACGGGAAAGGTCCGAGGTCTGCGTTTGATGTGTGCACGGTGCCTTTCAGCGTCGCTCAGATGGCTCCCGCAAAGAAGGGCGGCGAGAAGAAGAAGGGGCGCTCAGCCATCAACGAGGTGGTGACTCGGGAATACACCATCAACATTCACAAGCGGATCCATGGCGTGTAAGTTCTTTTTATCAGCGAAATTGGCCTTCTGTGAAGTGACGTTTGGAAGTGGGTTCGGTAGGTTTTAAAGGGCAGAGGACAGTCCCTATGGCGTGGTGTTTGTGGTCCCTTGTGCCTGGGGTGTGTCCCGAGGCAGCAGCTCTGTACCTGTGCAGCCCCATGCTTGGCTTGTGGCTTTCAGGAACCAGCCTGTTTCTGTGATAGTAAGAGTTCCAGGTCTTAATTTGAAGTTACAGCTATTTACTTCTGTGCTCAGGTTGTCACTCTTCCCCAAGAAAATGCTTAAACTTTAGCCCACTGAGTAAGTTTTAGAAATTAAATATTGCTGTAATGAAATGGTTGGCCTCGTGCTTATCTTGAAATTGTGTGAGGTGTGAATTGGGATATGATTTGAGTTAAAAGACATTTGTTGTGTGTAGGTAAGAGTAGCTTATTACTTGACAAAATGCCCAGTCCTGCAGGATCTGTCCGTAATGGGCACAAGACAAGCTGTACTGGTAAAAAACAAAAAACAACAACAACAACAACAAAAAAACAGTTCTGATGGTGGTATTGCTGCAGTCCTGATAGCATGAAATAAAGTAACCATCCGGTAGTGTTCAGCAAAAGCTCTTATTCAGAATAGTATCCGTTTGGTTCTTCTGCTGTTTATTTCAACATTGTTACAGTTCTGTCATGTTTATATTATTACTATTGCACTGCTTTTCTCATAGGGCTTTTATTCAGTGTCTGTGAAGCCTCTGATCTCCTCAGTGATACTGAGATAGTAAAACATGTTGACATAAAAATGGAAGGCTTATGATCCAGGAGATCTCGTGGTTGCAGAATTTCACTGAAATTATTCTACCTAAGCATATGTGGTTTCTGTTAGGCACGGACATGAAGGTTAGCAGCTGTCTACCAGGGCAACGGTGTAGTCGTGCTGGTGCAGCTGTTTGTCTGCTGTTGAACACTGTGCTTTGGCTTTAGAGAACACATGCAGCAAGTGTCCAGTGCTGACAGTGTCCTGAAGTTAAAGAAGTGTCTCCTGTGTTTGTCCCAGGGGCTTCAAGAAGCGAGCACCGCGCGCTCTCAAGGAAATCCGTAAATTTGCCATGAAGGAGATGGGTACTCCTGACGTTCGCATTGACACCAGGTTGAACAAAGCAGTCTGGGCTAAAGGAATAAGGTGGGTTTTTGCAGTTTTCCTTACTGGGTGAGGAAAGACATGGAGGATCAGGAAAAAAATTGTATGCTTCTTGCAGTATTTGCATTTTCTTTGCAGACGCTTCCTTCTTGCCAGGCTAATCTTTCTGACCCCTCTGTGTTATGGTCAGCTCTCCCAGTGTATTTGTAACAAAGCTTTGGTAAACTCTGAGGAGGAAAGAACTTCCTTCTACCTCTAAGAAGAACAGAGCAAAGGGAAAAAGGAATGCACATTTGGGGAGTGGAGGATGGGGAAGAGAAAGGATCATGTCATTGTAATAATGTAGTACCCTGATCCCTATTGCAACAGTTAGTTTTTGGAAACCTGGCCTTTTAGTGATACCTACAGTCCCAGGCTAAGCATCTGGCATGTGTGTAGTATGCCTAAACAGGACTACATTTTGAAGCATGCTGAACTGATGAATACTACACAAGGAAGTAAGGAGATGTGTTTTAAACAGGACCATTAATCTTTTCTTCAAAGTACAGATAAGTAGTCTGGAGACCAAAAACTACAGCTTCTGTAAAATCGCTGCTACAGAGATTTGGCATTGACATAAAAGATGGTCCAAAAAAAGCTGTGAGGAGTGGGACCTCTTAAACTGTAATGAAATGTTAACTGGTAGGGATTGGTGCTTTGAGTGATGCCCTGGATACACATGGCTTTAAACCATGTCTTCTGGGAATTAAGATTCCTCAGTCTATTCTGTGACATACTTAAAATACTTTACTTGGCGTTGTGTGGCCAAGCCTTCCTTCAAAAGCAGAGTGTCCTTCCTGTTAAACTGCCCAGTTCATAAGGACTAAAGAAGTAGCAGTGGAACCAGGAGACAGCATAACTTCAGAGCTTCAGGCTGCTAACTAGGACTTCCTCATTTTAACTGGTGCAGGTGCAGTCTGGAGCAAGGAGGCACCACATCTGTCTCACCAGCGTGAGTTTGACTGCAGTTTTTACTAGTTAGAACACATTATGTATGCAAAGTAAAATACCTTCCTCTGGAAGGATCAGGAGAGACTAAAATCAGCATGTTGGCTGATGTGACAGTGATCTGCATAAAGTGGAAAATGGTTTTGACTTATTACAAGAAGGGATTAGAGCAAAGAATTTCCTGTGTCCATCTGATGTAACGAGTATGCTCTTAAGAAGGCACAACAGGGAGGAAGTTCCTTCACATTTTCTGTGGAGCAGAGTGCTCTGAACAGGAGTTTCCCAAAATCTTGCATTCATTTGAAGTGGCAGTGAAAAATGGTGAAGAAAATATGTGTCTTTCCTCAGCAGCATATTTTGGACATTACTGAAGTGGACATTAGGTTGTGACTTGCTTATTGCAAACAGATCATCTGAGCAATTTAGTTGTGATTCCATGGACTTGGTGAGGAAGAAATGTTTATCATTTGTGTTCCCATACGTAAGACCTTGGTTCAGGTCTGATGCTCACTAGAATTTCCACAACTTCTGGCACAAAGATTGGGCAATGCTCGGACTCCTGACAGAGGCCTTGGGCTTTCAGGGTGGATTGTTTGGGTTTGTCCTCACTATTTTATATTTAGTAAGAAATGCTGGTTAGTAAAAGCTGCTTGCTGATCATGTTCGTGATGTTCACGTTCACTTCAGGTCTTCATAGTGTATATCCTCAGTAATGGACAATGCTGAGAAAGCACTTTTCTATGAATTCCCAGGTTTCAATACCTATTTCATTTAAAATTAACCTGTCATCTTCGTTTCAGGAACGTTCCTTACCGTATCCGTGTGCGTTTGTCCAGAAAGCGCAATGAGGATGAGGATTCCCCCAACAAGCTGTACACTCTGGTCACCTATGTACCAGTCACAACATTCAAAGGTAAGGAAGGCTCCGTGCTGTCTCCCAGGACAGATTTCTCTGAATGAGAAGTGGGGCAGCTCCTCCTGCAGTGCAAAATTCAGATGAAAACCAGGCTGGAGGGATGAAACCACTGGCTTAACCTAGCTCTGCTGTAGAGAACAGGGCTGCTGGCTTGCCTGAGCCACACTGAAAAAAAATACAACACTCAGTGAACTAATGATGTAAATTTGGAAAGATTAAAAAACACTGGCCGTAGTTGTTACGGTAGTTTTAAGGTTTGTTTTCCCATGTGAAGTCCATCCTCTGATGTCAAAAGCTTGGGCAGGTTGAGCCCTTTCTGTTTGTCATCTGAGAAAAATCAATTCTGTAAATACAACATAAAAGTTTTTGTTTTAACGTTTGAAGAAATACTTGCCTATAGAGTTTGCTCTTCCAGAAGTAGATCAGCAAACTAACTTTGAAACAGTAGGTGTGATTACTTGTGAAGACTTCCATATACATAACAGGTGGTGATAGCATTTCTTGTTTTGCAGGTCTACAGACAGTCAATGTGGATGAAAATTAAACTGATTTTCATTACAATAAAAATATAAAAAGAAAGTTTATTCCTAAGTTGTTTTTACTGTCCAGTCTCTTCAAGCTGTCAACTGTGAAGCATTGAGTTGAACAGGTACCAACTTTTTAAAGTATCTTGCTTTCTTTGGACTTGAACATAAAAGTGTAATTTTCTTAACTAAAGATACTTCTAAACATAAACATAAAGACTTAAGCTACATGTGAGTGGAATAAGGAGGAGATGTGAATGTTTCTGTGGGTGGCAAAGTCCTGGTGGGTGTGTTTTGTTCTGGGGAGTTTTAAGAGCCACTACACAGATACTTTAAGTTAAGGCCAAGTTCGTTTGAAAACAAAACAAGAAAAACTCAACCAAAACTGATAGATCAATATTTCATGTATGTTATATCATGTGGATGAAAATCCCCACTAGCCTCTTAGGCAGGCTCAGTGGGCTTCTCCCAAAGCAGCTCAGAAAGCTGCTACACAGGAAGTGGGTTCTGATTTGTGAAATGATTGTTACCATGCTACCCTCAGGGCATGTGCTTCGTGCAGTAGGGACTAAAGGCACTTAGCTTCCCTAAATCGATAAATACTGTCAATGCCAGTCTTGTACAAAAAGAATTTATTGAAAAGTGCATGTTTTCACAGACCAACATCAGAAGCACAGTCCATGTACACTTAACATTTCAGCAAGACATAAAAATTGGAATACAATCAAATATATTAAAATAGTTTCAATTACCAGCATTGAAACTGTTTTCAGTATTAGTGCAAAAAAAGGCAACCCAAACAAACTGCAGACAGCAGATGAGAAGTGTTTTCCCGTTTAAAAAAAGACAACTGGAGCCAGCCTCTGCTCTCCCAGTGCAGAAGAGGGCTTCAGTGTCTTCACACTGTAGACAGATGTTTCCTTTTACATTCAAAACAAGAACATAATAAGTCAATGGCACAAAACAAACCTACACACCCTTTAGCTTTTAAAGCTCTTAAACTGAAAACCACAGACCAACAAATAGTTTACCAGGAGTCCACTGCTAACTGAAAGCCTTTTACAGTATGTGCTTTGGCATAATTTCAGTGCATTTCATTTTGGACGTGTTTGCTGCTACTGCATGCTTGGTTTTGCATGTTCACCCCGTGACTGGCAGCTCATCCCATTTGTTCTGAGACTGTATTGATTCACCTTTGCATTCTCAAGCTTTGGTTTCAGTTCTAAGGGTTTTTCAAAGAAGTTAACTAATGATTGTTCAGTCAAAAGGGATGCTAAAATATGTTCAAAAGAGACAGTCCAGTCCCCTTCAGTCACAGGGGAAGGTTGAGAGTCTTTGTGAGGGCTCTTCACAGTGTCAGTAAAAACAGCATCCTGGTCTGAAGCAGAGGCCTCGGGCTGCAAGTCCTCGGTGAACTCGTCTGAGCCGCTCCCCAGGCTGATGCTCCTTTGTCCTACTTCCCCAATCTGAAGTAACAGTGTGGTCACAGTGGCAATGGCTTGATACAAATCGTTCTCCTCTGGATCTTCATGAAACATGCTATAGAGTGTTTTGCAGAACTGAATGAACTCCCTCTGTAAAGGATGAAAAGCCAACATCAAAATCCTGAACAACCACGCTCTGGATCCCTGCAGGAGTCAGGCGGGCACGGTACTGCCACGGCGGGTGCAAGGCCCTGTACATTGATGTGCTCGTTTACACCTTCTGCCTGCTTTTAAAGCAATGTTAGTGAAGGGATTTCAGCCCCCACTGGTGCTGGGAAACCTTGTGCTGAAATCAAACAGGAAGAGAGCAGTGAAGTATTTTGATGCCTTGATGAAGGAAATTGGGACCTGCCAGATGATCAAGGGGCAAGTGGGATACAAGGCAAGGGATAATGCAATCCCTTCCTGGTTGCAGCTACACAGAGCGAGTTACAACCAAAGCAGCCATCCACAGACCTGCAGGCAGCTTCCCTTCTGCTGTTCCTCTCCCCTTTTTCCCCAGCTCTTCTACTAAAAAATTCAGGTATCTTCCCTGCCCAGCCCTTTTCAGTCTGTCACTTGCTCACCCATGGCAGATGATTAACAGGCTGGAGAGGATGTTGCCATAAATCCTGTTACAAAATTTGTGACCCCTCAGTAAAAGGACACCTTTATGAGAGATCACGAGTCCCTGCAGAGCTGACAGGTTAGGTACATGCCACCCATTTAAAACTTTATTTAGCAACACCAGCACAGAAGGGATTCTGGGCGTAGTCCCATCTTTCCTTCCATGTCTGTACATTTGTTTTATTAATATGGGGCCCTTTTCCCTTCAGTAGATTTCCTTATGCCAAGAACATACAGAAAGCTGCTGGCATTAGGAAACAGATGGTAAGATCGTGACAGCCTTCAGCTGTTTTCCTGCAGTTCTTGTCAGTGTTTAGCTAAGACAGGGCAAGTTCCAGGTGATGGTGGACTAAGAAGTTACTGGTTTGGTGCAGAAGAGGTATGGGGGGATGAAACAGCAGTGTGCATTCCTGGGAATTCTTGACCTTAGGAGGAGGAGGGCGGCTTTTTCCAGCCTTCATAAACCTGTTTGCTTGCATGTTCTGCTGCAGGTGAGGGTCAATCTGCAATTCTATCCACCAGGCAGTTTGAGCAGAGTGAGCTGTTAGGAAGATAGCTGAAAGTTTTTAAACACCTGCTCCCTGGGGCCCAATCCTCAATGTCTGAAGGACTGAATCTAAGTTCAGGCTGAAGTCACACTTTTTCATAAAGAGCCAAACTGTTGTATTCATTTCAAGTATGCCTCTTTAAAAACAGATTACAGTCTCTAAGGTACATACCTGGCTCATTTTTGGCAATTCTTTTTCAGTTTTAGTATCCTTTTCTTTGGCTAAATCCTTCAGCATCTGCTTCAACTGCTTTTGGTAATCTACTGCATCACCTTTTTTGGAGCAGACACAAAAAAGAAATAACTTTCGAGTCACTGGAGTAAATTTATACTTCAAAATAAACCCCAGAGAGCAGAGAGAATATGGTAGGGATCACAGGTGGAAAGTTGGTTATCTCATATGCACATGCATTTGAGAACCATTCTGGACATACCATTTGATTTTCCAATGACCAGTGGTCTTGATGTTGACAGCAAAGGATTCTTTAATGGTGACTGGCTGTCTCGTTCATTTTCTGTGAGAGCTATCCAAAAAAAGAGACAAATTTAATCCTTTGGATTCTGCATGATGGTTATTTATTTTTCTAGAATTTACATATTTGAAGAAAGCAAAGTAATAATGCAAAGATGTTTTGTAAACACTTCTAGGTACTTCATTAAATCATACTGTAGAATTATGTTACTGTAAGACTGGTGCTGCAGCTGGAAGTTTGCCAAGAAGTGCACACTTAATTAAAAACTTTGCACAGAGGAACTACCACAGAATTTTGTCACCTAATCAAAACTGGATCAAGACACGCAAGGAGATCTCTACTGTTCATGGAGAATGAGCCGTGCAAAAATGTTATTTCAGTTCATATTTTGTCTGAAAGTAACTATTTAATTGGCTGCAAAAGATCTCTGATTGTAACAGATGTGTGAGCTTTGACATTGTAATCTATTAATTTCATCCAAAAAAGGTTAATTTGTAATTAATGGAGTAATTTGTTAAATGCCGTGAGCATAACTACAAATGCACATCTTGTGTGCTTCCGGGTGGAAGGAAGCAAGATGGGCTTCTTCATTAAGCAGCTTTTTCCCAAAAGCAAGAGATCTTTTTACAAACTGACACGTTCATTCCCTTTCAGATTTCTTACCTGGTGGGATATGCAGCTTATACAGTAACTTGATCTTTTCATTCATTTCTCCATTATACATAACATCTGCAAGGAACAAAAAAAAAGAACAAGGAAGTGAAGCAGAGCATTCACTTCCACAGTTTAAAATAAATCAGGCATCCCTCTGTGCACAAAGGATAATTGTTTACATGGACAATAAACATATGGCCAGTGTATTACTTTAGGTTGTGACTGTCAGTGAGGAACAGCAGGTGACAGCCATCTGTTTTGGTCTTTGTTCTTGTAAAATAGACTGGGAGCACCTAACCCTATGGAGTAGCATCCTTTAAAAATACCAGGGAAGATGGCAGGGAACCTAGCAAAGACTGTTTGTCACCACAGATTTACAGGAATGTGAGAGGGGAGAGACAGAAAATTTTGGGGACATCGTATTCTTAATATTTTTCCCCTTCAGCCCTTACTGATGTTCTATAGAGTAAGCCCAAAGGAGATAACTGTTTCACATGTAATATACTTCACACTTGCAATGACCAGTAAAAATGAGATTCTAAACTTTCAAATGCACTCAAATACTGTGGAGAACTTTTTTTTTAAATAAAGTTCTATCCTTCTAAGAATCAAAATTGAATGAGAATACAGGGTGCCTTAGTGTTCACACAAAAATTTCGAAAAATCCTAAGTGGCAAGAATACAAAATCATGGATTTTTACTTGAAGCTTTGAATGTTGATTCAGCTTTTTCCACTTGGGGTCAGGCAATGGTTGAGATACGACACTTTCTCTTCAGACATGTTTTGGACAGGCAGTCTCATCTATTAGGACAGCTGGTGGCCTCAAGACCAACCCTGGCACAGCCCTCAGTCACTGCTGGCCAGATTTTTTTTGTTCTGTTTACTGTCAACATGCAAGGCAGGCAGCACTCAGCTGTGTAAGATTAAGTCTTCGAGAAGCAGTTACAAAGAGCTATGCTGACATTTCAGAGGTATGCTCAGAGCAACAATGTGGTAGAGAGGGTTTCCTAGCATTCCACGCAGACCCAAGTATAATTTTTAATTCATACAAGATTTTCAGCAAAACTACTATTGTCTGAGAAATCCAATCTTGTAATACAATATTCAGTCATGTCCTTAGGCTGTCTTTTACATCAAACCAACTTCAGGTGACTGGAACACAAAAAAATCAGTAAAGGTCACAGATTAGGATAATCACAAGCCCCAGAAACCGTCACGTGGCATTGTAACCCTCCTGTCTCACCCGCTGCCCTGCCCCGGCTCGCAGCCCGCAGCGAGCCCCTACCCAAGCAGCTGGCGAGCCCCTTGAACTCGATGAGGCGGTCCATGTTGTCGTCCAGCAGGCGGAAGGTCCTGTGCGCCAGGAGCTCGGTGTGCTCCCCGCAGGTCCAGGGCGCGAGCAGGCGGTAGAGGCCGGCGAACTGCTGGGCGTCGATGCGGTACTGCTCGGCGTACGGCCGGCTGGGGTCGTGGCGCTCCGACGCCGCGCCCCGCGCTCCCCAGTAGCACCTGATGAGATGTTCCCTCTAGGAGAGAGCGGAGACACGAGAGCGGTTGTGGTTGCAGGCGCAGCAGCAGCGAGCACGACCGGCAGAGAAAGGCATTCACATCAAACTATGCTGCAAGCGCTCGGAATGCGCTCTGAGCAAGGTGTCACAGTGATACCGAGAGCGGTCCTGTGTGAAAAAGCAAATCTTCCATCAGAGCAGGCAGCCACTCTCACGATTTCCGATGGGTAATTAATAAATATGAAGGGAGACTGGGCAGATTCTTGAAATTCACTGCAGGCTACGGTAACTCTACTTAACCAGCCAAAGATACAGAGGGTCAGAGAAAATACAGGGTAAGCATAGACTTGACCTGCTCATTTATTCTCTGTCAGACCTCTCCATTTGGATACTGTACCTGTTAGTCTTTCCTTAGGCACAGGCAAAACAAAGGGCCCTAACAAAGCAAGCTGTCCCTGGGGGAGCAAGGGAAATAACAAAAAAGGAATCACCACCAAAAAATGAAATAAGGGGATGGTAAGCCAGGCAAAGGTCAAAACCAGCAGTGAGGACACTGAAGAACAAGCCCCAGCAGCATCATCTTACAACCACTAATGGAGGGAGGATACAGCGGCTCTTAGCGGCAAAGCTGTGTAACACTAACAACATCCCACAGTCATATTCTCAGTATTTATGGCTATGGACAATACACAGAAGAAATAACCCATTAAGGGCAATAATTACAAGCTTGGACCTCTAAATCAAGTATAGTTGTATAAGCTTAGATGTCCCCGTCACCAAATAACTTTATTTAAGTTTTTTTAAACATCAGCTTGACAAAAAGGAACTGAAACTGCTTTTAATTTAAAAAAAATTAAAACTACTGGAAAACTGGGAACAAATGGCAAGGACACAAGGTTGTAGGGTTTGGGGTTTTTTTTCACCATGGAAAAGAGAGACTGCCTCTAAAGAGCATTAAGAGAACAGCACTTAAAAGCACTGCCAAGCTCCCAGTGAACAGAGCTACACACTATTTAATTTATTGTGCATGTGAAAGTTAACAGAACCTAACTTGTCAGGACCATTTCCAAACAGCAAGTTAGAAATGAAACTCTGGAGCAGTTCTCTGAAGAATCAGTACATTACTATTCCTCTTTAACAACTGCACAACCACAGAAAAGACAAAAGAGCACCGCCCAGGCAGAGGATGGGAGGTCAGGGCTGCACTGCAAAGCAACAGCTGGGAATTATGCCCAAAGAAGCCTCAAGTAGGTGCATCCCCTGCTTCTCAGGGAGACCAACCTTGAACAAGTCATACAATTCCTCTAAATCTTCAGGAAGAATTGAAACATCTGGGATGACCACTCGGAGCTTAAAAAGAAAGAACATCATGTTAGTGACATCACTGACACGGGCAGACCCACGAGCTGTACTTAGGTGGTACAGCTGAAAACTGCAGTATTGAAAAATCTTTGCAATGTTTCCCCCTTCTTTAGGTTCACCAGTTGGACAGGCCCATGGAAAGAGAAATCCCTCAAGGGCTATTAGAAACAAAGACAGGAAGTCCCTAAGCTACAGGTCACAGAGGCCGGGGAAGCATCACATCGCGCTGTCTCTCCTTGCACCCTTCCCCAGGCATCTGCCACAGTCAGAGACACGATGCTGGGCTGGATGGTCCTGCAGTTGTTCTTAACTTTAAAGCCACCCTAAAATACAATGCACATGGCTGCAAAAGAAAAGCAAGGAACATCCCAGGAAAGAGCTTTTTCAGAGTCAGTAAGAATTTTTCCCTGTTTGAAGAGCTGGTGACTCCCTTATAAAAACTAAATCCGTGTGCCTCCAGAGAAGCCACGTTAAGCTACCTCAGTCAAAATAACACCCTACTCACCACATTTTGCTTGGTTGTATCTTCATGGCTCTGCAGGACACGGATTCGGTGTTTGTAGCGCATGTGCTCTATCTGTTCCACAGAGTGGTCTCCAAATTTCTACAAGAGAGGAACAGAAGTTTATTGTTTGTGTCATATTTTATGATATTTGTATTTCTGATTACTTGGAAATACAGCTACTAAAGTACAGTGAGACCTTGAAGAAAAAGCATATCCAGTCTCTAATTGATCTAGGTATTCATACTACACCTAGTCTTGTGCATGTGAGCATTTTAGTCAAGGAATCTGTAAACGTGTATATTATCTTTCAAAGCATCCAAGCTGAATCATACCTTCTTCTTCTTTAAAATTCTAACAACTCACTAGTAGATACAGAGAATTATTTTACCTCATAGGAGTCATGAATAAGGTTTGCTATATCAGTCACTGGAGAGGATTCCTGGTCGTCACTGAAGAATGCATGGTGATTACCAATAGGTGGCAGAGGGCTTTCCTCATTTTTGACATGCTCTAAAAACCTGAAGGGAAGAAATATATGAGAACACAGATCACACTGCACTGTGCTCTTCTCAATTCAAGTAAGTCTTACAGCTCAGACTTAGAAATAAATTGGGGTTTGGGCAAGCTAGACTTTTCAAAAATGCCTTTGTGATTACTCATCCGAACAGCAAGCCAGCCAAATGACTACATGCTGCCCAAGGAAGAAAACTTGTGTCTCCTTGAAGTCTGGAGCAGGAAGCCCGTGGTTCCAGGGAAGGCACGAAGCACAGCAGTAAATATTGCACACTGACGCAGGCCACGCACGTCTCTGTCGGCACTGCCAGGAAATTTCACAGGACATCTCGTCCCACGTTCAAAGCCCATTGTTTAAGGCAGACACTGCGAAAGCATCAACAGCAGCAGGGTAACACAGAGGGTCCCTGGTGCCTACTGAGCAATGCCTTTGTTCCAGGGCAGAACAGCCCATGATGGAAGGAGCACTCCTGCCTGGCCATACCTGCTGAGGATCATCAGGGCCTGCCCGTCATCCTTGCTGTTACACAGATCCACTGCGTTGGCTTCCAGTATGGCCAAGCCCAGCTGGAAAATGGCTTTGATGCCATCATAGAAGAAGCAGTCCACAACATTCACAGCACTTTCCAGGGGCATGATGCTGAGGAAAAGGGTAAGGAACCAGGAAAGAGAGATGGAAGCTAAGGCTGTCAGATCCTTCATATGTTCAGCCAGCTCTGGAAGTTGCTCTTTTATAAGCTCTTCAAACACTGACTGGTCCACCTGAGCACCTACAAGTCATGAAGGAACAGTATTAGCCAGGACTGACACAGGAAAAAATACTTCTTGAAGCTAATCATTGCTGTCAACTATGAACTGCAAGACTTCTGAAAATTTCAACCAGCAAGACAGGCACACATCTACAATGAAAAATGCCATTATCCTCCTGCTGTGACCTCAGCCCAACCCTTGTGTCCGTAATCCTTAATGTACAACTTTCTGCAAAGAGCGTGTTGATTCTCCTAAGTGCCTTTAGGGTGCAATGAAATAGCAATAGCAGCAGCTGTTGGTTTTGACTACAAGGGCACACAATAATTAAGTGCTAGCAAAAGCAACCTTAAAGTATTTTACTGTTCAGCTTGGGATGTATGCAGTAAAAATAAGACAGTACACATTCCTCTCCAAAGTATGTATTCCAGTAAGTAGGCAGCAAAGGTTTTGCTCTAAGTGAGAAAATATAGAATGGAAACCCAGACACTGCTACACACACCAAGCAGGAAGCATATTCACACATAAGGACATGCACAGCACAAAGCATGCATACCTGAACATAAAGAACAAAAGATTTCTGCAATGCCCAGATAAAAGATTTCCTAACTGTCCCAACCGGTCTTTCCAAAAGGAGCACATCTGGGCTCTGGTTTAGCTACTAGCTCTGTTCTGCTTTCTCAGCAGCTATTATAGAATCAATATCATTTCTTCTCACTGAAGTGTCTACAAACCAAATCTGCCACATCAGGGCTTTGACCAAAGACAATACAAGTTAAAAATATTCCTGAATACAAAATGCAGGTAGCTTTTCAATTATTTCGCCCTTTTTTCCAAGTTATTTCATTTTTTTCTTATAGTCCATATTCGGCTAATATTAGCAGACAATTTTAATTGCTGAGACATAAATATCCCTAGCACTCAAAACTTCTGTTGTCCAAAAGCATAATATAACCTGGACAATTTATGGCAGAGAGCCAGCATCTTTTGGCTTTGCAACCAAATCACAGAAATAAAAAAAAAAACAGCTATGACATTTCTCAGTCTTAGAATGTTTCATATCAGGCCACAAAGAGCTTTGCTGCTGACTGAACAAACATTACAGCACCACAAATTAAAAATAAAAGCCCAGAGACATGCAAAAAGCTTTCAAGAAACACATCAAGCATGGTGCTTCAAAGAAAAAGCCTTCCATAAGATTGAAGAAAATAGAAAAACAGACTGGGGTTACTCAACAGAGGGCAATTTTTGTGGGTTTTTTTTTTTTAAATAAGCTTAATGCAAACAATTTAATACCCATAATTAACACAGACCAAAAAAATAGAGCTTGTTTTAAAGTTATTTGAAGGAAGCCAGAGACAGATAGGCAAGACATCTACAAACAGATCATTCCAGACTCAGAGACAGCACTGGCAAAACCAGAGGTTTAAAAGGAACATGAAATGCTGCCCAGATCTTTCACAGATCTTATTAAAAAAAGTGTTGACACTGTAGATGAAAGTCAAGCAGATGTATTCAAGGGGACTTTTCTGTCCATTTTTTCATTAGGCTCCCAGAAAACATGAAATCTGAGTAACTGAATCTGTATGGCTGCATAAGGCATAATAAGGTAGGAAAGTACCAGGGTATCCATTTGAAAAATGATGACCCTAGGTGCAAGCTAAATGACATCTCCAGGACTGAAAAGGCAAACCAGAGAAATGGAATAAGGTTTTCAGTGTTTCAAGAATGACAATGTCAAGATGATGACACTCTTAACAGGTAAAGCGGGGTAAGATGGCCTGCTGCTTTATGCAGGGGATGGAAAAGTCATGGCAACTGATATTAGGATATGCCTGACCCTTGCCACCACTCTTCACACAAATACATCTTGTTTCTATCTCGCAGCTATCTGCTATAATTTCCTCTATGCATTGCAGAGAGAAGAAGGACAGAGGAAATTCCTGAAGGAGGAGCCCTGCCTTCAGGCTTTTCCCATTTGCAAGCAGTGAAATAATGAAAAAGCTTGTGAAAGGAGAGACGGGTCATAGCTGGCAAGGCTATGGGAAGGAGATGGTCCTGTGATTAAAGTAATAAGGTTGAGTAGGACTGAATTGCCTAAGTTTTGAAAGCAAAAATAATAAATAAATAAATAAACACACACATAAATAAATAGAATATTTTGAAAGTCATAAAGGAAAGGACCAAGACAAAATGGAGCTAAGAAGACTTGTTATAACCAAGGCCATTAATTCAGCAGCTGTTTTGACTGTAGAGATTGCTGGCTGCCACTAAAGAGGAAAAGCACAGTGACGGGTAGCAAGGTCAGAGATTGCCAAAGTTATAGAGAGATCAAAATTTGGACAACAGTGTTGGCAGGGCAGACAAAGAGGAAAAGCTGGATCTTGGAAGTGTTATGCAGGAAGAAGCAATACAAAGTTTAGATAAGAGCTGGTTGCGAATCAAAAAAGAAGGTCGACTGAAATGCAGAGCCAAGAACACTAACTCAAGCAACAGGAACCAGAGGAGGGGCAGGGTGGAGAAGATCAGTAGCAGCGATTTGGGCACGTTAAGTTCTAGGGTAAAGCAGAGCTGCAGAAATAAGTGCTCAGTGAAGCAACCATGCTGCAAAACTGCACCACTGCTGCTCAGCCAGGGAGAGTGGGGCAACTTCCAAGCTGAAGCTCCTGGCTCTTCACTCTGTGGTGGGCCATGGCAGTAGAGAAACAGAGGACTCTTTCCTCAGAGTACAGAGGGCAGGAAAATAGAGAGACAGGACAACCAAAACCTCAGCACCTACACAGTGTAGGCTGTAGCCATGGCAAGTGACAGGCAAGATACAAAGCCCAAATTAAGTACAACTCAAGGCAGGGATATGGCTGGCCAAGTGAGAAAACTCATTAGCTTGGGTGGAGAAAGCTACTTAGGGCAATAACACAGCAAGCTTCAAAGGCATGAGTAACTCAAAGCATGTTGATGATATCTAGAAATGCACAAGGGCAGATAAAGCTGTGTTTCTCCTTTAATCAAAGAAGGAGGCACACAAACATGGAAGTCAGTTATCAAAACAGCAGTTTAAAGTCACGTTTGGAGATAAGAACAAAAATTCTGACAAGTGGGACAGTTACAATGCCCAGTCCACTAGTTGAAAATAGCAATGGCATTCAAAGCAGCACAAAGCACCCTAAGCAACTAGCTAACTTTGGAATAACTCCATTTTTACTTACCTTCCTGCCAGTTCAGTAACAAGACAAAAACTGTGCAGTGACAGTGTCAGGAGGGAGGTATGACAATCCCTCCTTCATGAAAAAAACTGGAAATCTTCTCAGATGTCTCCCTCCACTCCCCAGGCAGCACAGGAGTGCCCACACCATTTCTAGCTCCCAGAACCACCACCACCAGGGATTTCCTCCTATCCTCACCTCCTCACAAGTGACCCTGGCCCCTCCCTTCGCCATGGTGACAGTGTAACAGCAGATGCTGTAGCTAAGGACTAAGGTTAGCATTAAAGAGGGAAAAGATATTCAACGTTTCTCTAAGGGAAGGAAGTGATTGCAAAGAACAAATACTGCTCATCCCCTCTCTTCTGTGCATTAGGCAGTTTGCACAACAATCTTAAAAATAGTGGCACTATATGGAGACACAGACACACAGTACATGGCACAGTCTGCAGAGGGACTTGTATCAGGCCTCATTATGAAGGGCTAGTTAAGATGCAAGTCCACATTGCTCCAGCAGCCAAGCAATTCAGACAGGTCAGATCACAAACAGCTACTCCACCAGATCTTTCCTAGGTTCATCTTTAACAGCTTGAGTCTCTTAGACTGAACACTCCTAACCAAGACCCGCAAGCTCCTCTATTTATGTAACAGGCAAAAGTGTCATCACCTTCTGACCAACAGGAAAGAAAAAAACAAACTGTGAAGTTGAGCATGTATTTATAGATCTTGCAGTTCAAACCCTTCAAACCAAAACCAACCCTGGCTGGTACCTGAGCAGCCACCTCTGCTGTCCCCTGCACAGCACACAAGTTGATGGCCCACCTCATCCGTGGGGTCTGGACCTCAGGAGACCCCACCCCTGTGCCACATGGTTGCCCCTTCTCAGCATGCAAGCTGGATGTGAGCTCACCTATCACTCGGTGGTTGAAGTAATCTGGCAGCATTCGCTCACACACAGCAACCAGCAGCCAAAAGGCTTCTTCCTCTTTGGCATACAACAGCAACACGGAGGTCAAAATATTCATAGACTTACAAGGGCAAAGAAGAAAATGGGATTTGTTAGTGACAGCAAATCCTACTGACAAAAGCTCAATTGTGGCTATTTTTATAGAAAGAAAAGTAGCCTAACATGGTGTAAACAACCAAAACAAAAGACGAGCAAGAAAAAGAGACAACAGACAGCAAATACATAATTGCAACCCAAAGGCATAACAAGTTTTTCAAGCTTATGTATACTGCTTTTCATAAGAGCAATAAGAAACAATGGAGAAAAGCACAGTATTGAATTTGCCAAGATACAAAGCAGGCCCCTGATAGTGCAAGATACTTTGGGACTGCTTTCACTGCCCCCTGTTCTGGTATCAGGACCAGTCTGATATTTATCAGATTCAGGGAGCTGTACAGAAGTTCAAGTTATTACTTTAACTGGTCAGATGGAAAAAATACTTTCATCATTTATCATCAGTTTTGGAAGAAAGTGGCAGAAAGGTTCATTAAACCTCTGCCCCAGTGCACCACATAAATCTCATCTGTGCAGGCCAGTTTGTCCTGCACCGTTTCCAAGTATTGTCCAAGAAACACAACTTTGAACAAACAGAAGCATCAGAAACATTTTCTCCTCTCCTGTATCTCTAAATGCAGCTTGCAAAATGCTGAAGGAATATTGCTGTTAAGACAGAGCCTTTTGGTGAGCCTATGTACTTGTTTACCAAGGAAAAATGACATTTAATATCTAAAATTAATGTACCTTTCCTAACTAAAAGTCCATTATTTATCGAAAGCACCATTACAAGCACTCTCAAGAGAACAACAGAGAGTGAGAGGAAGGGGGAGACAAAGCATCATCCCGCCGGGCACTTCTCACCTGGCAGTACCCTATTTTGGGGTTCCTGTGGGCGTAGGCCGTGAGCACCCTCCTGAGGGCCGCGATCCCGGTCTCGCTCTGGAAGGCCGGGTGCTCGGGCAGCGAGCGGTGCAGGTCGCGCTCGATCTCCTCCGTGGCCATGCAGCACTTGCCCATGGACGCCTCCACCAAGTGCACGTAGTACCCGGGATGGGAGGCGAGGTCCGTCTCGGCGTCTGAAGGCAGCAGGAGGGCAGAGAGAGAGGAAGATGGGAACAGGTTATGATGCTAAAGCTCGTGTTGGGGGAATTACTGCTTCAAAGGATATAGGCAAAATGGTTTTCCCCAAGATCTGTGAATTTACTGAGATTTTCAGACCTAAAAGAGAAAGCCTCAGCGGAATACATGTCTTGAAAACAAAGTAAGCATTAGCAAAGCTTACATGACACAACATCATTCAAAACACCTTAACTGAGCAAAAGATGTCTCCAGCATAAAGTATTATAGAATCATCTCATTCCAACCCCCCTGCTGTGGGTTGCAACACCTTCCAGAAGACCAGGTTACTCAAAGCCTCATCCAGCCTGCCCTTGAACACTTCCAGGGATGGGGCATCCACAGCTTCTCTGGACAACCCCTTCCAATGCCTCACGACCCACACATACCACTGGGAGAAACACACTCAGCACTGTTCACATCCTTCAAGGAGGAAAAAGCTTCACTTTCCACAGATGTATGAATATGCCATAGATTGGACTAAGGATTAAACTTGTGATCCTACTGTAGGCACATGCTGGCTCTGCCAGATCTGTCGATGAAATGAGTCAGTTTTTTCCATCTCCAATTTCTGTAAGTCCTGTCAACATTCAGCAAGAAGCAGAAGCAGGACTGCCGGCTTTGAGATGTCATTATTTTGCAATAATCTGATTTGTCTAGGGTTAAATCAATATTTATACTACAATCTAATTGTTGCTTGAAGATGAATATTGTTTTGTGAAAACATGATGCTAATTTTAAATTACACAGATTACAAAGATGTTATTTTGATTCTTCTGCACATCATATAATGTCACCCTGTGATGAAACTTTTACAGATCTACCTGGGTACTTTCTGCATACATTAGTTTAGTTCAGATCATCTCTCTTCTTTAAGTAGTATCACGAGTTCCATGTACAGGACATTTAATAGCCCTTGTTTTCTTGCCTAGATGTTTTGCCATGTTCAGAATCAGATGATACCAACAGCCAATATTCCTAAGCATGCCCACCTGAGAAAAGCAGCCAGAGTTTGCCTCTTAAGGATTCAGGAATTCCCATAGCAACAAGTTTTCTGATTTTCTCTGTGCGAAACATGCACACGGTTCTGCCATATTCCACAAAATGGTCATCCCACAGGCTCTCTTTGATTTGCTCCCTAGACTGGGAACAAAAAGATACACTTTAAAAGAACAGATCATGTGCATGTGAGAACTGGTCAACAAAAGCATTTCACATATTAGAAATTCCATAAGATATTTCCATTACCAATGGAAATGGGAAGCCTGCTCTAGGGGACTACAACTTTTCCTACTTTGTATATCCAATTCACCACACAGGGAGAAAAACTATAAATATTCAACAGAACTAAATGGGGGCAGGGAGAAGAAAAAAATCCAAGCAAAGAGAAAAGCTGTTATCCCATATCTAACTTCTCCAAACCATACTGAGTGCATTTTACTAAAAATGCCTATCTGAATGTAACCCCTGCTTTATTAAAAACAAAAACCCTAGAACTCCTACAGCTTCCCCCAAATGTTACATACCTTTCCAAAATCAAGGCCTGACATTCCTGACTGATGAAAGTCTGACCTTAGTGCTTCTGCATTCAGCAAGTAATTGTTCTCCTTTCCACATTCACTTCTCTCCTTCCCTTGTGAAGCCTCTGTTTCCAGATGTGCAGGCTCATCATCCCCCAGCATGCACGTGGATCCCAAGCCAAGGCTGTTCTGTAATGCAGAAGGCAAAGGACTAAGGACTGAAAAGAGCCTAAGTACTACATCCTCAACTGTCCTCAGGACAGAGCTGAGTTACCCTTCACCTTCTGCATCAAAACCTTTAACACCTTTCAGGAGGAAAAGTCTTACTCAAGACTTCATACAAATTATCATTCATTTGCATGTCAGGAAAAGGGTTGTTACTTTAAACCAGAAGTTGTTAGTCCATTCTAAGTGTCCTTGATGACAAGCTAGCAACAGTCTTCCACAAGTTAGGATTTGAAAGACAGAATCAGAGAACACTTTAGGTTGGAGAGGACCATCTTTTTCAATCCCCTGCTCAAAGCAGGAGCCCTCAGACCTGGTTGCTGGGGTATGTACCCAGTCAAGTTGAGCAGCTCCAAGAAAGCAGAGTGCACAGCCTCTCTGGGCAGGCTGGTCCAGTTCTGCCCACCCATGAGGGGAAATCTTTCTCTTTTTACCTATTCAGATTTTCCCTTACTGCATCTTGAGGCTGTGGCCACTCATCTTTCAACTGGTGTATCCAAGAAGAGTCTGCTTCCATCTTCCAACTCCCCATCATCTAGCAGAACACTGGCTGAGGAAGCCCTGCTCCTTCCACCTCTCCCTATAAAGCACATGCTCCAGCCCCTGACCATCCTGAAGCCCTCCACCAGTCTTACTCCAGTTGGTCAACGCTTTTCTTGTGTAATGGAGCAGAGTCAAAACTGGACAGAGTACTCCTGATCAGCCTCAGAAGTGCCTAATGAAAGGAAACAGTAACATCCTGTGACCTGCTGGTTACAATCCTGCTAGTACAACCTCATATGGCGTTCGCCCTCTGCACTATAAGAGCT
Source organism: Climacteris rufus (assembly GCA_013398175.1). Classification (NCBI taxonomy): domain Eukaryota; kingdom Metazoa; phylum Chordata; class Aves; order Passeriformes; family Climacteridae; genus Climacteris; species Climacteris rufus. Next base: position 412,257 of record VZRZ01004051.1, on the reverse strand, counting down.
CACCACTGACTTACAAGCTCAATTAGTTCACCATGACTCCACCACCTTTTCCACAGGGCAGTTCTCCATCCAGCCAGCTCCAGCCCTTCTGGTCACATGGCCTTACTTTGCCAGGTTTCACATTTGCTTTTGTTGAACTTTATGAGGTCTCTGTGAAGGGCAGCCCAGCTGCTCACCATATTCCCTGCTCTCTCCAGTGTGTCAATCACAACCAGGCTGTGGGTGTGCTCCATCCCACCAGACAGGTCTTTAAAGGAGGCATCAGATAGCACTGGCTCAAGATCAAGCCCCAAAAAGAAGGCAGGACAGTGGAATAATGGATAAATATATTGAATTAATACTAAAATAAAAGTTCAGTACCTGATTGTTATTTTCCAAGTTGTTGCAGTGCAGTGTGTTGCTGGAGTTCACCTTTTTGAGCCTCTGGAGCAGGTTCTCCACCAAAGTATCCCGGTCGTTCAGCTCAATGAACTGAAAGGCTGTCTTACTCCTTATGCTAACAATGATAGGATTAGGGAGAAGGCTTGTGTCCTCCATCTTCTCTATACTGATTACCTTTTCCACAAACATTACAGAAACACATTAGGCACCACATCCAGAGAAACATCTTCAAATACTCTACACGTACCAAAACATGCAACCACAGCATTTCATACGCATGCCTTAAGTGTGATTATTCACATTGGCTTGTCTTGATCAAACACATTCTACTGCCTGAAGTTCATGGTCTCTTTGGAAGCTCAAAGCAGATACCAAAAAGTATCCCAGATGCCTTCTTTTCCCCCTAAATGACTTTGCATCCCACTTCTGGACAGTAGATTGAAGGAAAAGATAAGAAAGGGGTGTATGTAGAAAAAAATATTTATAAAACGATCAACCTGATCAAATTCTGGGAGAAGAAATCTACTTTCCCACCTTTGAAGATGGGGAAAAACAGTAGTTTTGTTATTTTTGATTAAGTATACAACACTGTTCTCATATTGTTTTCTGTTTCTGTAACAGTGGAAGATAAGTTGCTACAGTCAGGATATTATTTGGATGTTACTCTATTATTAGTTGAGGATGAAAGGAAAGCTTTAATTAAGATCATAACAGCCTTGTATTCACAGCAGATCAGACAGGTGTTAGCTGACAGCTTCCTTCTCTGCTTCTACTCCCACCACCTTCCCGTGTGCTCTCCCTCCATTTAAGTACCTCTTGATTTCATGGAAATTTGTCAGCTCATCACTGCCTCCAGAACATCCCCTCTTTCTCTCTGCCCTACAGTTTTGCAAACTATCAACAGGTTTGTTAGAGACTGTCTATGGAGGGAAACCTTCAACACTTCTAAGTAAGTGTTGATCCCATGACAGGATGCTTTTACATTACTGTTATGGGTCAGAGCTGGTCTCCATCAACCTCAAGATGGACATGTGTTTGTGGAGCTAGGAGGGGAGCCCTGTCCAAGTCTGGGCCAAGCAGACTCTGCTTTTGCAGCACTCTGTCCTGCTGCATTTTCTGTCCATACTTCACTTTGAGGATAGTTTGAATCACCCATATTTTTAGAAGCTCAGGCCCTAATGAGTCTCAGAAGAAGCTGTACAACAATCTTGTAGGCTGGATACACACAAACATCCTACTCTTTTTCATCAAACAATACTCTGCAGATAAGTCAAGTGGCAACGGAGGCTTAGAGCAGAAAAAGGCAGATAAGGACATGAAATGAAAAAAACAACTCTACCTCTCTAAGTGGGATGATAACAGTGCAGCAGCCATTTTCTTTGCTGGCAAAACAGATATAACTGTCTGAAGTATACATCCTTCCTGCTGTGTGACAGCGACTGAACGGCGTCCAGAGAGAACAGTCCACAACTTCGTGCAGCTTCTCCTTCCTGGGCAATCTGAAGAAGGCCCGAAAGAATTCATTCTGTGCTCTGGCTTCAAGATCCCTTAAGAAAAAACAGAAAGAATGTAACACAAGATCCCAAAAGCCAGGACATACAGTGTGAGGTTCATTTGTTGGCCTCACCAAGAGTGAGGGCTACAGAGCAAAAACACCGGGCACAGCAATATTCAACGCCTACGTGAACAGATCGCTAAAACACCAACTCTGAAATACAAAAAACCCCCATTATCAATAACTGCTTGTTTAACAATAAGGTCAAAAGCAACTAGTACAGTAACTAGAATGGGAAAGGACACTAACTTGAATTAGCTGTTCTGGGTTTTTTTTAATTATTATTTAACCATGCCTTTTCTATGACTGCTGCATGACTTTACAGATTCAAAGAATTACAAATTTCAGTGCCCAGAAGATAACTAAATCTTTCATCTACAAACATATATTGAGCAATGGAGATTAGCTTAATGTTCCTTGTTTCCCTGCCCAATAGCATTACCAACATCACCCCAGGGACTTGCACCTGCACACAAAAGTAATGCATTTGCTCAATGAGTACTTCCAAAGTGGTCAGTAATAGAAGTGTTAATGATGGTGGCATTTACATCATTGAATCCTTGATGTGCAGAGGTATCAGCCTCTGAGAGCCCTCAGAACAGTTTCAAAATGCAGAACAGTTTCAGGTCACTCACACACTCAGCTGGGAATAACAGCACCAGCCACATTCAGTTTGAACTTGGCTTCCTTCCAGCCACCCATCCACATTTATGTGGAGAGAAAAGTTTAAATAAAAGAAACTTTCATTACTGAGCCATGGTTATACCGACTTGGCTTTGGGGACTTATTTTTCTTCTCCTTTCTTAATGAAGATGCCTGCAGTAATTTAGAGAACTATGCAATTACATTATAAACAGGCCATGGCTATTAGCTCACCAACAGCAGCTCCAGAAACATTAGGGCTTAAATTCTGTAATTTTCTTTACTACAAGTAAATTTTTCCTAGCATGATTCACCTTAGGGAAAAGGGAAAAAAAAAAGCTTGACTTTGTGCCATTGAAAGAACTTAAAAGCGTGGGCTGAAGCATAACAGGGAGTGGTACCTTGGTGCTGTAAATCCCCTCTCCACTCCTTCCTTCACCCTCCTCTTCTGCAGACACCTTCCCTCTACCCCAGCCCTGCTGTTAAAATATAAGTTGAGACAAATGAAGCCTCTGCCTCAGTAAGTAAATTAATAGTTTGTTTGAGTTTGGACTTCTTTATTTTAGTTTAATCCATAGAAAAAAAACACAGACATGTGAAACAGGGAGGAAGACAATCCAGAACAAACTGAGACCTGAGAAGGGAGGATCTGTATCTGCAAGCAACAGAAAAGACAGAATGCGCTCAACCAGCATTCAGCTTCTGTTTCCTTCTAAAGCATTATCTTCCTTAATAATATTATCCAAAGAAAACAGACAAATAGTCTCCTGTTTTTTCACAGAGAACAAAGAGAAACCCTCTTTGTGAAGAAAGACAAAAAGGTTGCTCCTGAACAAAAATTCCACAGCGAGAGCAACTCTGATAAGTGCCTGCAGCGATCTGCTATTGTGACAAAGCTGGATCAGGATATGCCTCCTAGCTAACTCACCACTAAAATATTTTCCATTTCTGCACAGCACAGATGAATGCTGCTGATAGCATCTGCAGTCAGGTCTGGTAGAACTGTGCTCTCCTGCTATTGTGCTGAAAGGTAAGACCCTCCCTGCATCTACTTCGTTATGAAGATTTCTAGACCTTTATGTGAAAAGAGGCATTATACAGAAGAGTGGGACCTCTATTGAGGCAGAGGTTGTCTGTTATTTAAGAGCTGACTATTTCCTCTGCTCCAAAATCTGAAACTTCTGAGTTTTCAGGATTTTGCTGCATCTCTTGGGCCTGCAGGCTCCACGTGCAGGGCCTTTCAGACAATGAGCCACAGGATTTTAAGCTGAAGAAGAATTACATTCTCCACATGTGAAACTAAGTAAATTCACCAGTACTGTATCTATCCCCCACTCACCCCATACCAGTGGAAGGCTGCCAAGACCAGCATCCCTGGAACTGCCTGTGCCCCCATGACTCACACACAGGCTCACACAGGGACACCACACAGACCACACCACAGCCAGGGTTGCCCCAGAAACAAGTGCTGAAACATGGGCCAGCCTGCTTGGAGGATAGATCCCAGAATGAAAAATGGTAGCAGAGGGATGAGATGCTGTCAGCACCTACTACTGTGGGCTCAGACAAGAGGTTTTATTCCAAAGTTGCACACCATGAATATATTTCCTGTTAAGCAGGCAAATTCTAGGGCTTAAAGGCTTCCCTTCATCAACACAGCCAAACAAAATTAGAGTTGGTTAAGAAAAACCCCAACCCTACAACTTAAAAAAAACCCACAAATAAAATTAGCTCCTAAAATGAGACAGGCAATTGTTTAAATACGGTATAGCAAAGATGGCCCACGTCACCAGGTCCCACAGTTTCCATTTAGAGTTTCACAATACCTCCAACACCAAACAGAAATGCAACTTTTCTACTTGCACCCCTATCTGTTTGAAAATTTCTACTCGCACTTAACAATTTCCACGTTGGTTTGGTTTTTAAGCAAATGCAGCATACTGACTGAACTACACCTAACTAAAAAAAGCAAAGCTATCATTATGTAAAAATAACATCTATTGTGTATTTAACACAAGCATCAGAAGAATAAAAAGTGACAAGATGCAACTGCCTTGTTCCCTACTTCTCAGAAACCTCAGCAATTTTTTCTGAGTGCAACTCCCAACTTGCATATTATGGGATCATGGACTGCCTCCAACTCCAGCCCTTCAAAGTGAACAGCAAGCCTGAACTGTGATAGCTCCTTGTGCATGACCCCTACATTACCTTCCAAGAGTTTTAAATTAAAGGAAATAACACACACAAGACCAACAAAATGCCTAAAAGTATCAGGACACTTTAAATCCTGTCCTCATTGTCAAATGTTTTTCTGTGCTTTAAAGCCAGCAGAAGCCAACTTGGCAAGATTTTAGCTCTGCTGAGTCACTTGTAGCCTATCTAAAATCTTAACAGACTGGTTGACCTCTTGCTTTTAGAGACCTATTACTAGATTCTTCTTGCTATTCAGACTCCAAAAAGTTAGCTATTTTGGAAATACCACATCCAACAATATATGTCTTGTTTACTGGAAGAGCTACTAAATTCATGTGGGAAGAAAGGCTTCTTATAAGCAAGCCAGGAGATGTTATCTGAGAAGAGCCAACATGGACTTGTCAGGACACACATAAACTAAACATCATTCCCTTACACAGCAGGAACACTAGACTTGTAGATGAAGGAGTTGCAATGAATGTTTTAGCAAGAATTTGTGATAGTCTTGGTATATCCTCTCATGGAACTAATAAAACTAGAAGTGAAAAAATGTTGTACCAAGCCAGTTGAAAAGGAGTACCTCGAAATGCTGCCCTTCAGGGCTTCCTGGCAAATTGGAAGGTTGTATTAAGAGGACCCCCTTGGGAATCTGTCCTAGAACAGCTTCTGTTCAAATTCTTCATCAGCAATCTCTGTGATGGATCAAGAGCTTGTTCCTAAATTTGCCCATGATGCAAGGCTCACAGAAGCCAATGAAGGGAAGAACAGGATCAGATTCAGATTGATGTTCATAAAGTTAAGGGATGTCGTCAAAAAAAGTGCATCACAAGTATTTTCAGCTGTACATCATAAGTTTCATAAATGCAGCATGGAGATGAACTCCACCAGCAGCCAGCCCTTGGGGTTACACGGGATCACAAGCTGAACAAGAGCCAACAGCGTCACCCTCACAGCAGGAAGAGAAGCACTGTGCTGGGCTGCAGAAGTGCATGGCCACCAAGATGCACCATGGCAGTCCCAAAGCTGCAGCAGAGACAGTCATGCTGCTCCTGCCCTGGTCAGCACTGGCAAGGTTTCTGAGGCAATTCTATATCCCACCATCACAGGGCATCAGTGATGAATGTCCAGAGAAATGACCAACCAGAATGGCTAAAATCCAGACTGATAAGAAAACCCTGGCAGAAGTAGGGCAGTGCAGCTTAAAGAAAAAAAGAGAAAGAAGATGCACACCAACCTCCAAGGACATAAATTATTTTTCTAAAGAAAGAGAGCACATCTGATGTCTTCAATAGTACTGGGTAGAACAAGAAGTGACAGACTCAAAAAGTGCAAAAGATTCAAGTTAGACCTCAGACTTCTAAATGACAGAACAGTGAAGTACAGGTATGGATCCTGATACTCCCATTACTGCAAATCCTTAAAAACACATCAGGCAATCACACAGAGATAACCCAAACCCTACCTTTTGCCACAAAGACGCAATAAAAGGAGGTTCTTTCTAGTCACACTCTCCTTGTTGCTCAAGGTTTAAAGCATTCTCTCTCTGAAGGAATTAATGTAGATTGAAGTGACATTCACAACTCAGGATACTTCAAACAGTTTCCATTGAGCTTAGATCAGTGTTAACTTTCTTTGCCTTCACATAAAGCAAAGCCATTCTCACTGGTAATTCACAGTTAAACACAAAGAAAAGAAACTGATGTGGTTAGAGCCTGGGAAAACGTATTACACTTTTGAAACCTTACTGACACCTGCACTAAAGCTTTTAAATTGTGGGTTCTGCTCTGGAGAATTGCTCACTACATTTGAGAAATGCAATGAGTATTTCTGCATCCTGAAGGAGATGGAAATCAGAAGTACAAGAAACCTATACCAGAAACTGTTGCAACCTTCTTTTTGTAATAGAAAAAATAGTTACCATATATGTTCCAGTAAAATTGTATGGCACATACATATGTCTGCAAGAAATGGCATTTGTAAGTATCAAACACCTCAGCTTTACTTTGCTTTTTATGCCAATTATCTCAACTGCCATTAATCCCTTCATAATCCATTGTTCTGAGCCTTATAATTTCATTAAACAGCACAAAAACTCGCATGCTAACTTCTTTGACTCTGGCCATGATACAACTTGTGTCACAGGCTGTGGGCCTAATCCCACAGCCTCTCTGAGTCCCATTCTTCCACTGCTCAGCAAGATGACCCCAAGGGCCTAAGGAATGGCAGCAAAGGTTTATGGTTTTCAGAATGTAGAATATACAGACCAAGATGGCACTGAAAATGGATTTTTGTTAAATGAAGATATTGAGACAAGCCTCTCGCAAAGAAAGCCTAGCAAAGAAAACCCACCTACAGCAACTTCATTAATTTGTTAGAGCTGGAATAGTTCCAATGATGTGTGTGGATTATTGCTTTCATTTTCATACATTATTATTTGCTTCTGAATCATGTACAAGCATTAACAATGAAAATTATTAGGGGGAAAGTGTTGAGAAAAAAGTCATTGTGGCACAATGGCTTCAAGAAAAAAAGTACCAACAAAAACTTCACACACCAAAAAAAGTACAACATCTCCCCCAAAACATGTTAGGACTAAAAACCAGTTTATCCACTATTCAAACTACAGTCTTGCTTAATCACCTTACATCAAAGTGGCTGCTGAAGTGGGACAAAGGGCACCAGAAACAGCAACATATTCAACTACTACCTAACTCATGCATAGGAAATGGGATTTTGACATTTTCCATGTTTTTCTTTCTGCCATCCCAAGTCACAGGACAGGTTAGAGAACATCTTGACCAGGAACTCTCCAGTAAATATATTTTTGTCGTTCCTTCTCCTCTGTTCCTCCAACTTTTTTTTTTTTGTTCTTTAGTTGGAAGGAAGGAGAGAACCTGTTTGAATAAATGTGTGGGATGGTTTCTGTTGCTTGAGTGCTAATAGACACACTACTTTTCAAAAATGCCACAAGGTACTTACACATTGATTCCCTGAGAGCCCCTTATTACAGCATATTACCAAGCTTATACTTTTCTTTGCAACTGTAATTTTACTTTCTTTCCTTTGAGTTTGTACCCCTGATTCAAAGACTGTTTTGGGAAGTGACAATGACAAAAATCCGTAGATGCTGAAAAATATCTCCCCCCAGGTTTGTGTTACATCTCCTCTGGATTACTTTTCTTGTATGTAACAGCTCAAAAGCAGGAGGAGGGTGAAATGGTAAACCATGGAAAGGGGCTGAAATACAACCTACCACAGCCATATCCTACATTACATATCCTACATTTCTTAAGCCAAAAGCCTCCAATGTTAACAACCAGTTAAACATATAATGTAAAAACAATGGTAGTTCTTGTATTCTAAGGAAGCCTGGCTACTAAAAAAAGAGTCTGCAAAGATGTTCATGGTTGCTCACCACTGTGTTACCTCAAGTGAATTCTTTGATAACATCAGGGATGAAATTCTGGTGTCAGTGATTTTCCTAGTTGTGTCTACGTATGAAATTACAGAGGAAGTCCATTTTATTGTTTTAAATTCCATTATGAAACTTTGCAGAAGTGTTTAGCTGAGATCTATGTCCATCACCACTGTAAAAATATCCTTCAGAAACAAAATGGCCACTAGTCTCTTTTTTTTTTGGGAAATGATACTATGCATTCCTTATGTTTTAGTCAGGAAGCAACACCTGGATGGTTCCCTTCATACCTCTGGCAAAGGGAGAGGAAGGAAGAGCAAGAAATGGCATGATTCAAGAGAAGATAACCACTCCATTCACACCCCATTCAGAAAAGTATTTTAAATCAGCACCTTATTCTTCATGCCCCAGGCAAATTCCAGTTTGGGCTATTCCATCCTGCCCACCTAGAATTCCTCAGAGCAGTTTGCCTCCTGCTTTCTCATAGCCAAAGCCACAGATAAAACACAGAGCTGTGTGTTGTGCTACCAGCAGAGAAACAGCCATCAATCTTTCCCTGAGAGCCCAATGCATTTCTGTAATGGGAGAGGAATACAGAAATGCGTTTCAGGGATCCATGGGGTAGAGCTGACAATAGCAGTATCTGTCACAACTGTGGGTTTTTTAAATCCCATAACTGCTTGCTAAGTTGGCTACAACAATCACACTAGTGTGAATTCTGTGTTTCAGATATGAACAAAAGCAGTAATTCTAGAGAACTGATAGCACAAGAAAAGCCTACACATTACCAAAATTATAAGCAAAATCATGTTGCTCTTCAGGGAAGATGGAAAATATCCTTACTCCAATCTTCTCTTCTACAGGGAACAGTACTTTTGAAACAAACCAAGAAAAAAAGTGATGTTTAAGGGAAGAATATAAAGTGGACAAAGGTATCTTGCACACAAATTAAAATGCACCTTTTGGATACACCACAACACATCATAAAGTCTCTTCAGCATGTGATCAAGCAGAGTTCCCAGCTAATACACCAAACCATGAAGCCTACTACGGAACCTCTGCTCATACAACTGCTTAGCTTTTTACCTCTTGGTAATCTGAGTAGGATCCTGCAGGCCTGGATCCAGTTCAAAGATTTCATTATCCAGCAGCCTCCGGAGTGTCACATCTGCCAGTTGCTCCATGATCCTGAAAGCCTCGGCGATATTGAGGAACGTGGAGAAGTCGCGCTCTTTATTTGCAGTGGTGACACGGACTGTGTCAGTCATGAAGACATTGGAGGTTCTTTCCAGTTTCTGGACCTCAACCCAAGGAATGATAAGTTTCACTGCAATCCAAGAGAAAAGAAAAAGTGGGCTGGAAACTCTGCGTGCATTTTTCAGATTTGGGAAACAATCAAATTCAGAAATGCTTACAACCAAAGAGGAGACACATTTTTATAGGCAAGACCAAGGACACGCTGAAATGCCTGTTATGACTCTGCATTTGATCTCACCCACTCCAAAAGACTGTCTTTTTCAGAATCCCTCCCTCAAAATTTTAACTATTTTCTCAAGAAGTGCTGGACTGGGGAGTGGTGCCTTTGCAGAACACCTGCCATATGCTGTGCTCCTAACTCCTTCACAAGTCATTTCTGCAGCCTGCTTCCTTACCACCGGAAGAAACAGTTCATCTCCAGGGCACAAAGATAATAAGGAAAAGCTTTGTAATCTCCCAGAAACAAAACTGTAGGCAGGTGGAAAACCAATTACATGCACAGTTACTTTAGCTTTTAAAATAAAGCTAACTCCCATGCAAAAGAAAGCTTTTGCACGTGGAGGCAGCTATAAAGTGTAATTACTGCTATAAACAGGACATTAAAAAAAAGCTGCCTAGGCATTGGGATCTTCCCATTTTGGTTACTTTTTACTGAAAAGATGCACAGGCAAATCTTGCCCTAAACATTAACTATAGTCAGGCTTGTTTATAGAAAACAAGGCATGTAGGACAATGTTCTCTATACTTAAAGCTACCAAATCATAGAAGTACCAGTGATAAACAGAATCTGCTTATTTTAGGTAACTACTGCAAGATGTTACTTGCCTCTCACATGAATCTCTGGGTAGAAATTAGGCTGGAAAGGACTTTAAAATAGATTAAATTTCTTCTTAACAACTGTTGGAAGCTTCCCAGGCTTCTCTGTGCCAATAACATTAAGGCTGCACCCCCTAACATCCCTAGCTGGTCTCCTGATGCCAATAAAGCAATAAAAAGGCAGTAATAACAAACATTGTCATATATATATGACACTTATCCATGATCATTCATTACCTAAGGAGCTACCCTCAGCAAGTTTTCTGTACTACATGAACCACAGCTGTCAGGATTATTTGCAGATTACATTTTTTCTTACTTAAATAAAGCCCAGCTGCATCAACACATACAGATTGTTGCAAATGGTCATAAAATCATCTGTATAGGCCCAGCCAAGGGAAGAAAGATTAAATAATGCTGTAGCAACAGCACTGCTGTTCAGGCAGGTCAGAGCCACACTGGCTCTACAGTGCTGGTTATAGAAACAGCACAACACACTGTAAGGGGCCCAAGCTACTGATAAAAGGTACAAAGTCCTCAAACTTTCAGAAAAACACAAGTTTAATTAAAAAATGTGAAAAAACCTTGGCACACCCTTTCAAGCTATGTGATGATTTAAGCCTCTGAAATCCTACAAATACTTTGAGGGTTAGATAAAAGGGGACTTGGCCTGGAAAATATTTTCCATGGAGTTTATATTCACATAAGCCGTAAGTTAATTTTATGAGAAGTTGAAAACAGGTTCTAATATGGCATTCCAGGGCATTTCAACACAAAATGAAACAAGAAGAAGGGAACAGACTTGCCGGAAGCAGAAGATTTAACACTTTGCCTATAAAGAGATTTCAGTCTACAATCTGGGGGGATTTTTACAGAGGTGAAACACAATTAAGAACTTTTATTTTCATTGTATTGCAACTCATATATTGCTTTTTTTCTCTGTGCTGTATCGAAGAACACAATAAATGTGATTTCTTAGCAGTATTTTCAAGACCACATTTAACCAGATTTGTGATTGCTACCTGAAAAAAACAAAGGCAATGAATCACTTGTTCTGCATGTAATCAGTATCAGCTTCTAAAACAAAAACAACCAGAACTACATTACATCTGGATTATACCATGTAACACAAATATTTCATAAACATGACAAAACACTAGCCTAGAAACAAAAGTAATCTGCTTTATCACAATCAAGAAAGTGGGATTCATTTCAGCATATATACTGCTTCCTATTAAGCTAGGGAAGTTTGCTAACCAAAAGAAAATTCAGGGATGTTTCTCACATTTCCATGCAAATGTATGGGAACACAAAGGCAATGCAACTGACCACAACAGTGAATGAACAGTGTATTTTCCATGGTCAAAATAAAAATCTGCAAACATGTAATTGTTTGTTGGGTTGATTTGGGTGTTTTTTTTTTTTTGCTTTTTCATAATTAATATTATTAAAGATATGAGAAGAAATCTCTTCTTAAGCAGTACAGCATGGTATTGTACTTCCATTATCATTTAATGATCTGTGGTATTGCATAAACAAAATTTTTTGGAACGATACAAAGGGGTTTTTTACTCTCCCTCCTCCTTCCTCTGTTATCCATCATTAATAAGTATCATTTTTGCTTTGTGTGCTTTGGCAGACTGGCTATCTCAGATTTAATGAGAGAAAACCTCCAATGATAACAAGAAGAAATGATTGACAAAGGATACTATTTCATACTAACCAGAAAACAAGGAGATTAAACAAGAACTCACATATCTAGTATGCATCAAGAAATTCCATTCTACTCTTCCAGCAAAACTCAACTTCTGTTTTTATGGTGAATAACACATTTACCTGCATTTCAAATATAACTCTTCCACATTCTGCCGATAGGACAAAATAATTGGCTTGAAATAATTTAAGGGAAGAAAGGACCTCCAACTCTAAGTATGTCTTTGTATGTTTTCAATCTTAGAAATAACAAGTTACTATCTTTCTTAAGATGCACTTAATTTTTAAATTTACAGCTATATCTCAATATTAAGTCCAGATGGAAAATGCAAAGTTTTCCTAATTGTTATAACTGAAAAATATTGCTATATTTATAGCAGTATAGGTTTCTATTGCTAACCTTGCTGAAGTCCAACAGGATAAACAGGCCTTAAAAGGTTAGCAGTTCGTGCACAATCTTACTAAACAGAGAAATGCTGTAGAGTTTAAATGGCTACATTCATTTCTACTGTTGTCTGTTACTTTCATCTTTACCTTCTAATATCTATTCTGACAGGCTTTTCATAATCACACAACTCTTTCCCTGTAAAGGAACAACATGACCAATTCCTCAGAACTTGCTGAACCATTTGCAAGTCTAAAAAGCCCCAGGACACACGCTGCTTGTGACCTTACTGAACTGCTATTGAGAAACACAAACATATCCCTAATTCTCTGTAGTTTTCCCTTCAAAGCTCTGAATTTCACCTGTTTCTCCATGGCACAGCCCTTTTATGCTTCCTGGGCTATCTTCAGGCAGGCAGCTGGACTCAGGTGTCCTGGCCCCGCCAGCCCTTCCCCTGCCACACTGCAGTGATTCTGCTTCCCTGCCTGTGGGAGGGACCCATCCCTACTCACCATTTTCAGCACTAAAAGTCTCTATTTTAGAACCTGCAGGTGGTCTGTTACATTTTAAGGTTGCTGCACTATGGCCAAAAGAAGAACCAGATAGCAACTATGTCTGTGTGCTCTTGCAGGGTCATTTTATTACTGGATTCATACTAAAATATAGAGGCTGAAGTGAAAACTAAATTAAACAAGATTTTTCATCTGAACAACTAAAAACTCAGAAACTCAACTTCAGAGGTGAACTAGGCTTTTCATAACAGTCCTGGCTATTGTTGCCTTTAAATATAGTTATGTTTATATCTCTCCTCAGCTTAAGATTTCTTATGCATTTACACTTACATTCTTTGCCCAGAAAGAAGGAATAAAAACAGAGGTGATTGATGCTCAAATAAAGCCAGCCTTGCCGAGGAACTTTTCCTTTCCAACAGCAGCAGGAATAATAGGTGATCAACTTCTCTGCTTCAGGAAAATTAAATCTGGATTCAAATTTCACCAGGGCTTCTCGGAACTTCTCGGGGTCTTCCTCCTGCTCAGCGAGTTTGCTGCTCGTTTCCTCCGCGATCAGCGCCTGAGTCCAGAACGAGACCATACATCAGGATAAAGCCACAGCATTCACACTCAGGCAAGTTGCTACAAGCTACCCATTCAAATTTGAATAATGCAGCCCTTTCTCACAAAGAAATTCCAGTCAATTTGCAATTTTCACAAATGGAGAAATTTCTCTGGTGCTTGCATCTGATACATTTTGAACGCTCCCAAAGCAAGACTTCTGGGGCCTTCTTTTCCTTATGTATAATTTTTTCAATGAGTCTGGCAGAACCACGTATACTTTCACTATGGCTTATGATTGTTCTTATCTGGTATACACAGAGCAAAAGTAGAGTAACAGTTGTGTATACTGACCAGTACTATTTACCTATGAAGAAGCAATGCAGACAGATGTGTCAGTAACTTGAGACGTGCTTGAAACCAATACAAACATAGTTTCAAGAACATCTACATAAACATAATTAAGATTTCAGGTTTTTAACAGTGGTATTACAACAAAGGAGTTACACATGCATTGCACCATGCAGACAAATAACCTGTATGTTACAGCAACTGGTATAATTCAATGACCAAGCAGTCCTAACATGCCAGAAGTCTACAGCAGATGTGAGGGTCCAAAACCTGGACTTAACATTAACTAATGAAACCTGAAGAATTTTAAATATGTACTTTGCTAGGTAGCAGGCTGTCACTGTGTTACCAAGAGAGATTAACTGTATTTGGTATTTCAGTGTGCTTAAGACAAAAGGCCTTTTTTTAAAAAAAGCAAGGTAAAAACTAGGATTTGCACAGTGACATTTCGCCCCATCCCCTTCTTCCCCAGATTCAGAGCCCATGTAGATCACAGCAGCAGGGCTGAAATTCACCATTATGTTCCTACAAAATTTCCAAACTGGAAAATGGGCTAGGAGGGAAGAGCACCCCACTAAAACTCTTAGCAAGGAAAAGCTTGCAGCAGGACCTGACATTCAGCAGTCACTAATGAATCCACACCCCCACTAGGCATCACCAAGTTCTTCTTAGAATATGTATTTCATTAAAAGCAGAGCTCAGGACATCAGGCTTTCTAAGTTTCACCCCACGTGCCATCATTATTTTAAATCTGGTCTATGGTCACAAAATTCCTTTACTTTTAAAATTCTTTAGCCTTCCAAAAGGATGCTCATTTCTCCAACTCTGTGCTGAGCCAGCAGCTTCATGTGCCAGCCACATCAGGTGCAAGAGCCACATACAAACCAGTAATGTTTAGATGGTTTAAACCAACTATGAACAACAACAACTTCATGACATTACTTCTAATAAATGTAATCGGGCAGGGAAGGCTGTAAGTGAGACAGTTATCTTACCTTCACTTTCCCTTTGACAAAACTAACAATATCTTCTTTATTGTCAAACACAGACAAAGTATGGAGCAAGTTTTGTTCCAGCCATTCCCAGTGCTGGTTTATTTCCTCTGCAGTGGCACCTAGAAAAGCAAAAAATAGTATATTGAAACTAATCCTACAAAATAAAATTGAAAAGAAAAAAAAAAGTAATAAAATGCACTATTTCATAAATTCATTATGAGAAACTGAACTTTTAACCTCAGAATTCTTAGTACCAAACAGGTCAAAAAGGTCTTGTTCATAACAGTATAGTTAGAGAAAAACAAAAACCTCATTGTTTTAGAGAATTAGTTTTAGTGCTTTTAGTTTTATCTTCTCAAATGGTCTCAGCCAGCAAATGCTGCATTAAAAGTCAGAGCAGAAAAACCAGCAAAACTTCCTCCTGAGCTGCTAGACTGCAGCTTATTCTGACACGACGTCCCGTAAGCAGTCACTGGAAATCTTTGATTTATGCCCTGCTCCCCAAAGTCCCTGACCTTCCTTTCTCCCTCCCTCGACACACACATGTGCACACACACCCCCCACACACACATGCACACCCTTGGAGAGGAATACAAAGCTCTCTATAAAAAATAAAGTACCTTAAAAGAAAGAGAGTTTGGTTCATCAATACCTAAAGGTTCTACAAGGGCACATTTCTACAGTTGCGGGAAGAAATAAAACAAACAGAAAATCTTTGACAAATACAGGTTTTCAAATCTTTAAAGCTTCTTCCTCTAGAGTTTTGAGGGTTTTGGTGGTTTTCTAAATGCAGTGTGTTCACACTAACTCCAGAAAAAATATTTAATTCACTACCTATTTGTTTTGGCTCTTTCTGCTTGAAACTGAATTGTCTCTGCATGACACAATGACAGAACAGCCAGAGCAAGACAGGCACCATACAGGGCCATCAAGTAAAAATCTGGGCCCTCCAGATCTTACTGGTCAGTGATTAAACATTATAGGTAAAAAAGTAAAGGCAGCAATAGTTGCTTCTCCTACTGCCTTGCTTGTGGAAGAAAGCAGAGAAATAGTTGGATGTAAGACACATACAAATCACACATTAATACAATAATAAAATTAATCTCAAATAAAGACCCATTATCTCAAGATTTGTTTTTTGTGTACATTAATGATGCATCATGTTGCCTCACAACAACAACAAAAAAATTTAGATAAGGATTTTCCACTTCCCTCTGCTCTGTTTTCCATGCAGAATGCCAACTGGCAGGGAAACTTTCCAAGCTTTAACTTTCCTGACAGGAAGGTCTTGTAATGGAAATTCATAAATATCATTAATCAAGGTTAAATTTAAATTTAAAAATCGTAAGAGATACTTAAATGCCCTTTAGGTAAAAGAAAAAAATTATATAAATCCTTAAGAACAAAAAAATACAGGGATTTTATACTGAAATAGCTGCACAAAGCAAATACTGAGTTGAATTTTTGTTTCTGAGCAATTTAAAAGATACCAATTGTATAGGAGAGCTGTCAGGCTGCCTCTTGTGAAATAAGTTGTAAGCAGGACCCCTTTCACAGCAGCATCCACACTGCTGGGACTGCTCTGAGCCTGGGCACTGGCAGCAGCTCCTGCACAGGTGCTCCTGCAATCTTTCCTGCCTGCCTCCAGGGATTCTGGTCAAATACTGAAAGATCATTTTGGCCCTATCTTTTGGTCAGGCCAACTAAACTTTTTGAGTCTGTTCTTTATCTCTGATTTCCATTTCATGGTTTAAAACTGTTATTTGACCCAAGCGTGGCCAATCTCTTCCTTATTTCCCTTCCTTATTCCTCTTCCTGTGTTGATGCTCTGCATAGCATTTTATTCCACCTTTTACCCACCTTCTCCATCTGCCCATGCTAAGTGTTTTGTCTAACCACTGCCTCATTCCTCAGAATCTTTTCTTTAAACCCACTTCTCACAAATCCTTTGCTCTCCCCCTCCTAAAACCTACTTTGCTTGACTGGGACTTGAGTTTCTGTTTTGCCCATGAGACTTCTGAAAGGAAAATATTACGTGGCTCTACACTAGGGGTGAGGTTAGGTCTTTTTTTTTTCCTGTACTGATATAACATGATTAACTATCTGGATTAAAACATCTCTGCCATAACAGCCGTGCAGGGATCCAAGATTTGCAAAAGTCTGTAACACAGATCTGACCCTTACACATATATTATCCTGGAACAGAGGACTGCCAACATACAATGAAAAATGTCATTTTAATTAACTGCCTAATGACATGATGGCTATCCACAATGAAGTTACACTGGGAGACTGGAAGGAGTTTCTGGAGCTGCTCCCTGCCCTCACTATCCAGCAGCAGGAATTTTAATTTGACTCAGTGTTCCTTCCAAAGCCAGTAAGAGGTTCTTAACACTGTCTGCATAAAGCACCTGGCTCAGGTAGGGCAGAGCCAGGTGAGCAGCAATGGCCACTTCTGCACAGGGAATGTCCTCCAGCTTCCCAGGAAGGGGTTGGGTGATGTTCCTCTGACTCCTTTTGGCAGTGCCAGCTCTCCCCTGAACACTCACATCATGGTTTCACAGCAGCACTGTTAATCAGAAGTAGCTTCTGCTGCCATGGTTCTTAATTTCTCTGCAGCTCTGGAAATTGTGTATGTTCTGCCCACGCAGCACACAAAACAGACCCCTCTGCTTTCTTCCCTGCTAGTATAAATCTCATTTGCTCAGGGATGAGCATCCATTCAGAAGAGCCAAAGAGAGCTTTAGGAAACATTAATCATGCAAGTTTGTCTCGGCAAAATCCTTAGCCAGTCCAACCAGGCAAGTTTGTCACTTGTAGTTCCTTAAAAAAAAAAAACTAAAATCAAAACCAAAACAAAAGACAAAAAACCAAACCAAACCAACAACAACAAAAAAACCCACAACACTAAATTCTGTGTGCAGTAACTGTGGACAGGCTAAGGATCAGCCCCAGAAAGGATTGCTGCATATGTTCAAATAATCAAGGAGCCCATGACAGCAACACTGAGCTTGCTTTTCCAGTGAAAGCTACCTGGCCTCATCACAGAACTGTAACAGCATGAAGCTCTTAAATTTCCCCATGAGATGTCATTACTTAAATACAAAAAGGAGGGGGAGCACAGAGCAATTGCAAAACAAAGAAAACCTAGCCAAAACACAAATAGCACAAATAGACTTTATGCAAGCTTCTTCACACACATCTGGCCCAGGGAAAAACTCCCAGTATTAATGGAGAACATGCAGAGGAATCTCTGCTGAACCAAGGAAAAATTGCTGGATGAGCTTGTACAGAGGAAAAGGATTAGGGTGAATATATAGACTAACTCTTACATTTAAAGGATGATTATGTCAAACACCATCAATAACATGTCAACATTTACATTAGCTAACTATTTAATGGCTTGATCTGTATCAAAAGAATAGACTAGAATAGATTAGCATATTGTCAGTTGGAAGGGATCTATGTCACAGAATGGGAAAGGTTGGAACAGACCACAGTGGGTCATCTGGTCCAACCTCCCTGGTCAAGAAGGATTATCCCAAAATGCATTGCACAGGATTGCGTCCAGATGGTTCCTGAATGTCCCCAGTGAGGGAGACTTTACAACCTCTCTGGACAATCTGTTCCAGTGCATGGTCACAGTAAAGAAGTTCTTCCTCATATTCAGGTGGAACTTCCTGTGCATCAGTGTCTGCCCATTGCCTCATGCCCTACTGCTCAGCACCCCCAGGAAGAGCTTGGCTGCATCCTCTTGGTACCCTCCCTTCAGATACTGAGAGACATTGATGAGGACTCTCTCAGCTGTCTCATCTCCAGGCTGAACAGGCCCAGTTCCCTCAGCCTTTCCTCATAAGAGAGATACTCCAATCTCTTAATTATCTTTGTTGCCCTCAGCTGGACCTGCTCCACGAGCTCCACATCTCCCTTGCACGGAGGAGCCCAGAACTGGACACAGCACTCCAGATGTGACCTCACCAGGGCTGAGCAGAGGGGGCAGGATCATCTTTCTCAACCTGCTGGCAATGCTCTTCCTGATGGTCCCAAGAATACAATTGGCCTTCTTGGCCCCGAGGACACACTGCTGCCTCATGAACAGCTTGTTGTCCACAAGGACCCCAGGTCCTTCTCCACAGAGCTGCTTTCCAGCGGGTCGGCCCCCAGCCTGTGGATGGTGTTATTCCTCCCAAAGTCCAGGACCCTGCCTTTGGCCTTGTTGAATTTCAGACAGTTCTTCTCTGTTCATCTCTCCAACCTGTTGAGGTCCTTCTAAAAGGCTGCACAGCACTCTGGGGTATTGCCAACTCCTCCCAGCTTTGTGTCATCAGTAAATTTGATGAGGAGGCATCTGCCCCTTATTCAAGTAATTGGTGAATAAGTTAAACAGTACTGGGCCCAGTATTGAACCTTGGGGGACAGCACTAGTGACAGGCATCCAATGAAGCCCGGTGCCACTGATTACGACCCTCTGGGACCTGTTGTTCAGCCGGTTCTCAATCCACCTCACCATGCACTCATCCAGCCCACACCCCCTGAGCTTGCCTGTGAGGATGTTGTGAGAGACAGCGTGGAAAGCCTTGCTGAATTCAAGGTAGACAATATCCACTGCTCTTCCCTCACCCATCCAGGCAAGTGTTTCATTGTAGAAGGCAGTCAGGTTGGTCAAGTGTGATTTACCTTTAGTGAATCCATGCTGACTACTCCTGATCAACTTCTTGCCACCCATGTGGATAGAGAAGGCCTCCAGAATGAGGCATTCCATCACCTTTCCAGGACTGAGGTAGGGCTGACTGGCCAGTAGTTCCCTGGGTACTCCTTCTTGCTCTTGTTGAAGGCTTGGTTGACATTTGCTTTCTTCCAGTCCTCAGGTACCTCTCCTGACCACCACAAACTTTCAAAGATGATCCTGAGTGGCCTTGCCAAGGCATCCTCCAGCTCTCTCAGCACTCATGGACACATCCCATCAGGTCCCACGGATCTGTGGCTGTCAAGCTTGCAAAGTTGTTCTCTAACCCAATCCTCCTTGACCAAGGGAGAGTCTTCCCTCTAACATGCCTTCACCCTGGTCTCCTGGGTCACAGATTCCTGATGGTTGGATTGGTCAGTGAAGACCAACGCAAAGAAAGTGCTCTGCCTTCTCTGTGTCCCCTGTTACCAGGGTCTGCCCTTCGTTTAGTAACGGGCCCACATTATCCTTTGCTTTCCTTTTGTTATTCATGTATTTCAAGAAGGCCTCCTGTTTTTCTTGAAATCCTGGCAATCATCTAATCCAACTGCCTGATCACTTCAGGATCAACCCAAAGTTAAAGTTATTAAGGACATTGTCCAAATGCTTCTTAAACAGTGGCAGGTTTGGTGGTACATCAACCACCTCTCAGAAGGAAGCCTGTTTCAGGGTTTGACTACCCTCTCATTAAAGAGATGCCATTTAATGCTCCCCAGTCTCAGTCTCAGCTCTGAACCACTCTCAAAGAAAAACTGCTGTAAATTTCAAGGCTAGTACTTTATAGATGGGAGCAAAAGGGATAAGAACAGTCCTGCAGATTGGGCAAGCAACAACAGGATGAATGGAACAAGCGCATTCAGATGGCCTTTACTGCGTCATGGCAAGGCTGCCGCAATTCACAGCAATTATCACTTTCCTGAAGATGAATTTGACTCTCAGAGGTTGTAAAAATACTGCAAAAGGGATTAATGCATAGCAGACCAGGAATTTGATATTCCTCCCTGACAACTTTACCTCCTAAATCTTCCAAATGTTCCAGTTAGATTTCATTATAACAAAGTGTATGAAGACATTTCACAGTAAGCAAGTGAAAGACTAGAGATGAGAAAGCCTAGACTAAATAGCTTCTTGCTGTAAAGGACTACTACTAGGATAGGGAAAGACATGGATATAAACAGAACTACACTACTCTGCAACAGAGAAAATTTACTCAGCAAACCACCCTCAGCTAAACAAGCTTTCCAGAGAAACTTAATGATCCTAGGTAACGCCTTTTCATGACTCCTATCTGTGATTTTAACCAGAGGTTAATTTGGTTGTTAAACAAGCTTTCCACACACGCACAACTAGCTGGGGTTACCTTGAGCTTCCTGGACATGCAGACACTGACCATGCTCAGAATCAGTTTGGGGTTTTCCGTCTGTGACTCACCAATAGCTATGGCCCAGTAAACTTCTGATCCGTTCAATAACTCACCACATGCAATGGCAGAGTAAACCTGTGAGCCTGGAACTTGCAGTAAAATTCGAAATGGAGCAACGCGCGCATTGGAGTCTAACACAGCATCCAGGGCACCAACCAAGCGACCTGCAAAGAAAAAGAGGGGAAAGAGGATTAGTGCCAGTTTGTACTTCCATAGCCTGCAAGTCATTTCACATCTAAAGCCGTAAAATTGAAATACAGAATGTAACGATAATGATTCTTCCGCAATTTTATGCTGTGATTTACAGGTGCTCAGAATGCAAAAGGCAAACCAGATTAGAAGATCAAAAGCATACAGAATCCTCTGCATTTCTGGTTTTGCCTCATATATATGTATATAACCACAGAATTGAAGTGGAGAGACCTGAGGGCACCTTAAGACGTTCCAGCCCCGCTCTTAAGTTGTAATACACCTATGCTGTAAGCAGTGTTTGTCTAACCTGTTCTTCAAAACCTCCCACAACCAAGATGCAACAACTTCCCCAGCTAGCCTCTTCCAGTATTTTCATTAAGTATTCTTACAAAAAAAAAAAAAAAACAAACCAAAACCCTACTCCAAACAAAAAAGCCAACTACCACAATCTTAAACTTTCTTGCTGGAAATTAATCTTGCTCCCTGGAACATGCAGAGTAATTGGCCACAGTCACTTTTGATGTTAATGCTTGACATAATGAAAAAGTAGCATCATGGTTTCCCACCCTTTTATGATTTCTCTTTTTCTAGAGATACCCCAATCACTTCATCTCTTCCTTATGGGTCATATTTTTCAAACAGCTCTTCGTTCTTGAACTTACACTGGAATCTCTCCAACTTATCTTTAAGCATGACACTCTAAACTGGACCTGATGTTCACTGTTACTGAAGTCTCAACCACAGGCAGAATGGAAGATCATCTCCTGTATCTTGCATACATAGCACTGCATCCAAGAAAGCTTGCAGCAGTATCCCACTGTAAATCAGCACTTGATTTCAATGCGGGCAAATCCATTTTGAAGAACTGGAGCAATAGCTGACCCCCAAAAACACTGTCCACTTGGAGGCTCAGTGGCATTGCTGGTGTTTCTTGCTAACCATTCTCCCGAGCAGGCAAAACCACGTTATCCATTGAAAAGTTATCTGAATGCCATGATTTGCAAGCTGGCATATTAAACTAATTCAGAATTGGTTTATGGTGCGTACAAATGGCAATTCCTGAGCAGCTTTATATTAAAATCCCCTGTGCATCCTGCAGAGACACAATCACCTAAGGAGAGGGATGGCAGCAAGTGAGAAATGGCTTTACCATGTTTGTTTATGTCACTAGAATATCTAAGAAGTTTTCTGCAATACTGCATTTTCCCTTTGCACGTGTAATTTTTTCAACCTGTTGTATTTTTGTTCCTTCACCAATAAAAGGAACTTTTCTCCATCTCCAAAAGGTTTGCCAGACCTTGGCACCAAATGCTCCTTTAAACATGGCACTCTCAGGTCCATCAGCTAGGTAATTAATGGAAATAATGGAGACCTTCAAAGTCCCCATCCTAATTACCTTCTCACTTGGAAAACAAATGATGGCTAATTAATTTGAGTATAACAACACAACGAAACAGCATTTTAGCCACTTTCTGGTCTAGAAGCTGTAAGAAGCTCACATGAAACAGCACCAATAATCTTCCGAGAGCAAAAAAAAATTACACTAACTACTTCCTGCTTGCATCCACACACACCATCAATGATGCTTTCAAAGCCAAGCAGAAGCTGGACACAATATGTCTTAAAACTGTCCAGTGAAATATTATTCAATAGCAGTTTACTCCTCACCTAAATATGTGACCAGATATTACACCCATCTATTTAAAATGGAGATCTGAATTTGCAGACTGACAATACATGTAATACCTGAAACCACTAAATGCTCTCCTGTAACTTAAAAAAAAATAAATAAAAATTCATCCTAGTATAAAAGGTAGCAAATGACCAGTGCTCACAAAAAAACAGAGCCCTAACTTCAGTGTGCAGTCTTCAAAACAGCTGGATTAAAGCCAGTAAGAGAGCATCAAATGATGCAGAGCACAAAAATAGGGTTTAACTTTCACATTTCAAAAGACTACAGACATTACAAGAAAGAAAAAGAAGACATTTATGAAATGCTGCTGTACATGTTTTCCCCTGATGACAGACCTAGGAGAAAGATTTTTTCATTTCATTAAAGTCATAGAAAGAAGCCAACTAACAGCAAGTAGTACCAAAATCCCCAGAGAATGCTTAATGAACATCTGATTTGTGAAATACTATTTTTTCCAGAAACCATGAAAAAACACATGAAAGCACAGAAGCAGCTGCAAAGTTTTGCTCTACTTCTTAGCCTGTGCAAAATTAATTCCTTTTTCTCTTCCTGAATAACAGACCAGAAAACCCAATTCCTCTTCTCACTGTTTACTTCTGCTTACAATTTCCAGTTTGCTTACAAACTATTAAAAAGAAACCCATTCCTCCTTTGACTGTACAAAGAAATAATAACCTTCCCTGTCTAAACCACCCATAGCTAAAATAATAGCTAAGGATGACGAAGAGGAGCCAGAACTAAGACACAAAGATAAGAATAAAAGAGTGTGGCCATGAGGATACCTGCCAGAATAAAGCCCAAGTGGCCTGGGCCCCACGAGGGCTTTGCCAGGGCACAACAAGCCCACACAAATCAAAATCACTCTAAGCCATCTCTGGGGCTGACAGAGAGCCCAGTCCTGTCCCACCTCGGCCAGGAGGGTCTGTGCTGGGGTTGCTCCAGAGGGAACATTGGGGCAACAGAGGAAAATAAGAGAAAGCACTGCTGAAGTTCAGCATGCATAAAGAGGGGGTCCCATTCCTGTGTTTGGGTCACTTTCATTTATCAGGTGAGACTGACAGCACTAGAGAACAGGGGGAAGAGGGAATTACAAAGAGCGCATTTGCAGAAGCATGAAAAGGACTCAACACTAATATATACACCCTGGCCTAATTTGATAATTTAGTTGAAACTGTAGTAGCATGAAAATGACAAAAACCAGAGGCAAAATTTTTCCAGTGTGATTTGCCTCATATTCATTTGGGATGACTTTCCAATCATAACACTGAAAAATAAACAAAGTAAAAATCCCTGAATCAACAACCAACCAACCAACAGTATGCTGATTTTGAAACATGCTTAGAAAAATACCCAGCTTGTGAGCAACCTTTCTCATAATACATCCAAACAGTTTGCTCCATGGAAGGGTCTCATAAAACAGAATCTGTTTATAAAATAAAAGGGTCTCTGGCTTGCAAGTAGGCATAAATGATATAAAGAGCCTCTGGCTCACATGTTGATGCATCAACCTGCCTTCAGTCAGGGTGATGCAGTCCTCTTCCACATCACAGGCAACAGTGAAACCATTTATACTACAGGACAGCAAAAAATGAAAAGGAAACAGAAGCAGAAGAGGAAAAGAGAGAACTGCTACACTGGTTTTCTTCCCAGAACTCCCATTGTTGTTTTTTTTTTTTAATTTTTACTCTATATAGGACAAGACTTTTGGGAGGAACTTAAAATTCAGAGTACCTCTTCCCCTTTAATGAGCCACTTCACCAACTTCTTGTCTGTTTTTTGACCTCCCAAGACACGGAAGTATTTCAGGAAAAGCAATTAACTATACAGTAACTGTACTATAGAAAGCTGCACACATGGGTTTACAAAGCCTTCCATGACAGACCGCTGACAGAACATTGCAGGTTCCTCAAAAGGTGCAAGTTTCTTCATGTAGAAAGGATATTTTTAGGCTAAAATCCACATGCAAATGTCTGGTGTAATACGCATATTTTTAACAAACATGGAAAAGAAGACAGGGGAAGCAGAAACCGTTTTCTTCTGAAATTATATGCTTCTCCTCAATACATCTGATCACTTTAGCTGGAAGCTGGATTTCAGATTGAGGCAACATCTATCTATATTTTTGCAGAAGTAAATTTATAAAATCTATCTGGAAAACTTACTACAAATCCCATGCTTTACTTGGTAGTTTTTATTTCACTGAAACATCTACTTTCATGCATATTTTGTTGCTTCAGTAAAGAAAACAGGATACCCCCAAGTAAAACATGATGTACTTCCAATTGCACACCCATCTGTATCAAATGTACATGCCTATTATGGATCCAATACAAGAAACAAACTGAAGTATAAAAATCAGCAAGGAACCATTTCAAATTCTACAACAGGTAGGCACTGTGTCCCCTTTACAGAGGTCAACCTGTAACCAAATAGAACACAAACAGGACATCATACACCATGAACTTCTTGAGCACTTCTTCACACACAACACAAAAAAACCTGATCACAGATATTTTATAAGGATCAGGTTCTCAAATGAACTATCGAAAGTGCACTACTCTTCATCTTTGAAGGCATGGTTCCATAAACCCACAGAATGAGAAAAGTCCCATTACAACTTATCTTGTGTCATGTTCATAACTAATCTAAGAAAAAGAACATGTTTACAGTAAGTTAACCTAACAATAACTTCTACTAAACATATCATATCTTTCAAGCTAAAGAATGCGGGCTCCATTCCCAAATCACTGTTAATCATCCACACGGGATTTCAAAAATCATTTTAAACTTCTGAGACACAGGGCAGAGGGTGATTAAAGCTGAATTCAAACTAGAAACTTGAACTGAAAAACTATCTCTTATTTTCATCTTTTATGACAATATTCAAGAAGCTGTCCAAGACACACTCTACATACAGCAAGATGATTTCTACCCACCTCCATCATATTTTAAATGCCTTAAGGGGAAATTTTTGAAAACTACTCAAATGCCCTCCCATAAATGGGGGTGGTCACTTCAGCAGCTAAACCATCCTGCAAGGTGGAGGGACTTGGACTGATCACTTATGAGTCTAGGACCAGTAAGTTAATAAAACCCTCCCAAAAAATAAGACAATAAGGCAAAAGGCCTTTTGGTTGCATTTTTTTGGGGGGGTGATGGGAGGGAAGAAGGAAGGAAGGAAAAAAAAAGGAGAATTAAATCTAAGTGACAAGGAAGCCTGTGGTATCACAACACTCAGCAATGTTACCCTTTGAGTCCTACTGGGTTTTTAAGTAAGACATCTGGTCACCACAGTCAGGGTCTTTTGTTTAACATGAACTGATAGAACCATTACAAAGTGGGGAGTGAAAGCTAATGTAGTTCAAAGAAGCAATTACATTGGTGGTACCTGCAATTAGATGCTAAGAAATTCTGATGACAAAATCTGGGGAACAGCAGGTCAGACACACACACAGAGGCACCTCTTCTCACACAGCCCTGAACCTCCCAAATCAAACACTTACACCCTCTCTGCCAAAATCAAGGGAGTGACAGAGAAGAGAGAGTCCAGCCCGTGTCTCCAGCATGCTGGGGAACAGCTTTAGTCACTGTACAAGCAAACTGACTGCTGCAGAAATTTGAAGCAGTGAGAAAATTGTCCTTGCACTTCTACTAAGTCTATTTGGAAAAAAAAAAGTACACGAGATTTCCATTGTACCTGGGACCGGCTCAGCCAGACAGATCTGCAACAAGGCCTGACTTCAGAGTATGTGACAAATCAGTCCTCCCAACAAAACAGGCAGAGGACCACCTCTGTACAAGGACCCAAACCAGACTGTCAAGATGCTCAGCAACTCCAAAGCTGAGGCTTGTCTCGGCTGCAGGCACCTGGCACTTCCAAAAACAAGGAAGTGATGGCACCACACGGTCTCTAGGGACTGCAGTGACTGCTCAGTGGCTGCCCTGCAGGGACACGGAAAAGAGCAGTTGGTGGCTACACTCGCTCATATCATGCCAAAGCCATGTTTTCAAGTACTTATACCCTCCTTTTTTTTTCAACCAGACTAGGTTATTTTTGTAAGACAAAACCACCAAATTGAGATATTTACGATTACAGTCACAGACCAGCATCGCTCTGCTACAAAACCATGAAGTGAAAAACACACCTTCGAATTCATCCTTGGGAGCTCACTGCTGCTTGCTACATCTGCTCCACCAAAGAAAGCTGGGGGCAGAAAGAAAAATAAACCCAGCTGTCTGAAAAAAAATATACTTTACCCAAATGGAGAAAGTTCTTGCCAGGAAGTGGAACGAGCTAACAGTATGAGTTGCTTTCCAGCGGTTGCAGTTTTGCAAGGAGAGTTAATAGCTGCAAGAGTCACTCTATGGTGTTCAGGCATGTGAATTTGGAGAAAAGAACAAATCAAACAATTCAAACGATTACAAAAATAGTGGGTTTTTTTTAAGGACAGTGAAACTGAACTAACAGCTTCAATAAAGCAGAATTAATCTCAGCTCTCTGAGGCAAAGAAGCACTCCATACCCTGAATCCTAATTACACTTCTTCACATAGCTTCCTCCATCCCGCAGTGATTTGCAAACAATTAGAGTCTCACAATAGCCATGGTGGGCAGCAATTAGCCATGCTAGAGGAGACAAGCAAAGTGGCTGAAGGAACAGCCCACCACCAGGCAGAACACAGGCAGGGACACGTGGATATTCCCGTTCCCTAGCCTCTGCCGTCCCTGTGCTCCAGCTGGAACAGAAAGATGCTTTTCACACCAGCCAGGATAAGCTCAGCCTGACAAAAGAGCACTTCTCGGACAACACCAAATAACAGGGATTCCTTGCCTGGCTCTGCAAGGCATCTCTGAAGCTCCTCCTAGGACCAATGTTCTTGCTGAGAGAGGGACTGGAGCTGATTCCCACCAGGCCTGAACCAGCCCAACACACAGGAGCCCCAACTGGTGACCACAGCCCCATGGGTGGCCCAAGGCAAGAGCCAGGGCTGAGATGCAACGAGGAGCACTGCTGCCTCCATCCTCACTTCTTACAGCCCACCCAGAGAGGGCCAGGCCCTGGGCATTACAGGCTAAGGTGGAAGCTTTTGAGCTGCACCAAGGTAGAATACAGCCCAGGGCAGTGGGCATAAAGCTGCTGTTGGCCAGTGGTGGCCCCCACCATAAATGTCTGGGGACATCTCCACATCTTTCATATCATCTTGATTTGATTTCCCTAAGAGTTCAAAACTCAGATGTTTAGCAGGTTATCTTCATTCAGGCCTCACTAAAATCCATGTTTTTGCTGGAAAAGAACATCACAACAAGTTATGAAAGGCCACTAATGACAACGGCTTAATGTCTTGGCTTTACACCAACCACGCTGTGTTGAATTTTGCAAAATTATATGAACAGATTTTGATACACTACAGTACCCATTAGAAAGTACTTCTTTTTACACCTCTACCACCAGAAGAAAAGAGTTGCAAAACTTATTTGGGTAAGTGCATAAGAAAACGGATGAAGGAGGACTCCTCCAACGGCTGTAGGAAGGCTCTGTTTCCTTTGACAAGATAAGGGCTCACCACGCTCAAAGATAAGCACAGACAACATTAGATTTCAGCATAAATACCTAATGCTTCAAGCATTTATTCAACCAGGGAAATACTCAACATCCAAGCACTTACATTACTTCCAAGGCAGACCTTGCCAGATTAAACACTGCCACCAGTAAACTGGTCAAGTTGGGACCGTTTTCAACCTGGCATGTAGAAGCAAATTGTAACAAATTAATCATAATGTCTAGGTCCCAGGGCTCCAGGGAAGGTGGACCTGAGAAATGTGGGGAGTTCAGGCATTTCACTGTGGAGGTTGGTGTCCCATGGTCCCCGTGATTCCCATCTCCCTGGATGTGATGCTGAGTGCTTGATCAGACCACCATGTGGGGATGGAAAGACCACACTGGGGGAACATGCGAGATGAATTATGCACCCTGGGGTATGATTGTTTCTCCTCAGAGGCACTGCCCCACAGGCTGTTCCCCCAGGTGGGCATGCTGCCATGGCAAAGCACTCACAGCTGCTTATCTCAGTCGTCTGCCATCAGTCCAGGTCAGGCCAAGCCTATTTTTATAACACTGAAGGCTGCTGAGCCAAATGCTTTGATTCTCATGTTACAAGTAAAAATACCTGAAACTGTTTTCCACCTGAAAATGGACAAGAAGATGGGATATACAAGCTGCTGCTGCAGCCCTGTAGATTATTCAGACATGGGGCACTACTTGGGACAATATAAAAAAGTCTCTCTCATTTTTTTGGGGTTGCTGTAATTAATGCTGAATAGACCAAACTAGTGCTACTTAAACTCTGCCACCACAGACATGCTCAATTAATTTTATAGGGAAGACATTTTTCCCCATGAGGGTGGTGAGACACTGAAACAGGTGCCCAGAGGAGTTCTGGATGCCTCATCCCTAGAAGTGTTCAAAGTCAGGTTGGAGAGGGTTTTGAGCAGCCTGCCCTAGTGGGAGGTGTCCCTGCCCATAGCAGAAGGGTTGAAATTACATGGTCTTTAAGGTCCTTCCAGCCCAAATCATTCTATGATTTCCATGCCTTTTTCTGTGCCATTTTGCTTCCAAAGCATGAAAATAAAGAGCCACCATAACTGTTTATTGGATTAGTCTTGCACAAGTTGGTGGTCAGTCCCTAAGCAGACACAACCCAGCCCCTCCTTTCCAAGCACAGGTACTTCCTCATCTTTAATATTAGCACTCCACATGAAATGCTAACATTTCAACACAGGCACCTGCATTTCATGTCACTCATCTGAGCATCGCTGTGCCTTGGGAGCAGGAAACTCACCCCAGAAAAGCAGGGAGTAGGCCACAGCTGCACACACATCTCAGGGGGCTCAGAGGTCAGGAACTGGGGTGTCTGGCTTTGCAGGTAGTAGCCTGGCACCCTGCTCCTATCCTTCCTTCCAGCTCATGCCCCCTGGCCAAACACTGTCATGGAGAAGCCATCCTCTTGGGAAAGAGCTTATAACTATGCATTCTCCTTAAAAAATGTTACAGTAAAATAAAGAGATAAAAAAAGGGGGGAAAAAACCTGCCCATCTGAATTCCAGTTGTGGGCAAGGCTAGATAATGTTTTGACAAGAGCCCAAGCTTTCCATAAAGTATGTGTTATTTCTCCTCCTCCTGTGAAAGACTTGAGAGCTGTTCCTTAAGTAAACAAAACCATGAATACAGACAGTGAGCACTACCAATATCTTTTATTAACATCAGTATTGTAGCATCTTCCTCTCCTGCTTCATTTAAAATGAAAGTGTTTTGTTGGCTTTGGTTTTTTTTCATTAGCCCTTAGATTAAGCCTAATTTATTTTGGTATCCTGAACATATTTTATGACAAAAAGACAAGCTGTTCTCAAGACTGTATTGGGACAGATCTTTTAATATGATTCTATGAATATGCTACTCATTTTTGCCTTTTGCCCCTCCAGAAGGTAAAAAAGATCATGGGGATTCTCATTTGCATTCCCTAGTAAAAATCCAAGTATTCATGTATTTTGGATCCTTTTCTGCTACAATGTAATGAACAGGGGCAATCTAGATAAATTTCTCGTCTGAGTTGCAGGAATCCTCAACCACTGTGGTACTCTTGCTGCCTTTCCCAGAAATGGACTCCATTATGAAATTATTTACTTCAGACCTTGGGAGATGTGCAGGGCTACTAAAAGCTAAGATATTGACAATAATTGCAGGACTGCTTGGATGGGAGAGTATGAAAGAGCAACAAAAGATCTTTTGATTTTTAATTTCCAGGGAAAATTTCCAGAGCTTATCAACAGCCATTTTTATGCATTAAAAAAATAAAATCCAGGCAAAGGGAAAATAAGGAAGAAAGGTCTCTTCACACAAATAGTCAGTTTTCCATTCACAACCAAGAGGTACTCTGTAGATCAGTTTGAAAGCTATTGCCCTGCAAGAATTTTATTTAAAAGGAAAAATTAAATCCTAAGATAGGACTTTATTTCAATTGCTGGCATATAGCTCATGGAAATGTATTTATCATTCCTACCACATTTATTTTTATTAAAGTAATAATAAGGTTCAGATTCACATACAGAAGATGCTTTTTTTTTGCCAGTGTATCATCTTATTTTTAAAGATGTGAGCCGGAAAGCTTTATAAAAGCTGAAGAAGAAATCAATTTTCTTTCAAAACATTCATCCTCTAAGAGCTGCAAACAATGCAAGACCATATCCAGCTTTGGAAAGTGCCCTGAGCTGAAAATGGAGGCTGGAAGAATAGTAGGACAAAATATCATAGCTAAATTAAAAACAAGGATAAAATAGGAACAAAACAATCTTTTATTAATCTACTTCAAGCAAGAAGTTAAAGAAGCACTGTACCTCAACAAGACAAAAAGCTGCTTGAAACAAAAGTTTATTTTAAAGTCTTTTTTAACCTTCTTTGTAAAAGGGAAGATTCACAAGTGTTGCTAAGTGGGTTTTTATATGCTAAGAGTGTGCAATGTGAACTACCATATAAACAACAACTGCAACACTAGCTGCTTGGAAAGAGTGAAAAACTATTCTCACTCCAGCACTTGTGATGAAACCCTTCCCAACACGTCCCAGAACAAGTAGTTTTGTTGTCAAAATGCAGAAAACTAATCCAACAGGAAAGTGCATGAAGGTTTCAACATACCTTAATAAAAACTAAAGTAGTTATTTACTTAAAGGCTAAACCATCTTGCAGTATTTACCACAAGGCATTTGACAGTATGTCTGATTATTGTCATCTGAAACTTATCATTAATATGCAAGCTCAGAACCAAAGATATCAGCAAGTATGAAATCCAACTAACTTTGACCTGTTCATCATGGCTACATCACAAGCCTTTTTTGTAGGGAATCACTAAAGGGCTCTCCAATTAGGCAAAGAAAATCCCAGAACCAACAGAAATTGATGAGCTAAATATTTTTTTTAATCTATAACTTAAAATTAGTTATTAGTTAAAAAATTGTAATTCAGATTTTGTAAAGTATTTCTAAACATTATCAATTTCCTTATTAAGTCTCTGATCCAGCAGAGGTGTCAAGTAGAGATCCAGGCAAAGTGGCAAGTTAAACACTTACTTGAAAAAGCATATCCCTCAGGAAGACAGAAACCAGAATGACACTGGTCAGGTAATGAAGGGTTAAATACAACCTCCATCAATGTTTGTACCTTCTGCTTGCAAGCCCAGTGTGTGTTTGGTAACTGCCCCAGGACACAAATTAAATAACAGCAGGAAATACAGTCTCTCACTTAAAAACATCTGCTCAGAGTCTGACAGAAACACAGTACACAAAGAAATGCAGATATAGAAAAAAAAGCTGTTTTGTGCAAGAGATCGTCTTTAGTCCATTCTCAGGAATTAAATCCACATAAAATGTACCCTCCAGCTGTGCTAACTTACTATTACCTAATAGTTAAAATGCCCTGGTAAGGACGAAAAAGTGTCCTAGAAGAAAGAAAGCCAGGCAAATATGAGAATTGGCCCATAAAACAGATGTCCTCACACAGGTTCAGTGCAAATCCCCTGTTGTGGCAATGTGCACAAAGGCAGCTCAGGCATTGCACCCTTCCACTCTGTTTAAAGGAAATTATGGCACAGGTGGTCTGCTGCCCCAGCCACACTCTCATGAAATCCAGACTTCTGGGTTTGTTCTGCTGACCCCACATGGGTCTAACACAGCCTGACGATACACAGTCTTCTCTTCACCAGAGCAGCTATGAGATTCTCCTTTACTGTGGCACCTGCTTTCATGTACAGGAGCCTCACATTTTTGAAACATCTTCCTTTTCATAAAATTTAACTGCAAGCGGCCAGGGATCAAGGTGTTAAAGAGAAAAGATGCATGGATATTGTTCTCACTTAAGCTTTGCCTCCCCAGTAAAACAAACATAAACTTCTAACTTTTGGCTTTACTGCTTGGTAGAGCATACTCTGAAATATGGCAGAGCTTTACTGCCCTTCTACCAGTTGGTAAAAGATAGATACTAATTAGGTGTCTCTATAGTCGTGCAAAGCAAGAATCGGGAGGGAAGCTTTGCACTGAAAGCAGTTACCAGCAAAGCCCAGCTGCTTCTCATACACGTCTCCGTTTTGTTCACTGCAAGTAAAAGCTCTGAAAAAAATTACATTATCCGTCTAACCCCAGTTACACTTAATGCTCCATAACTCTTGCAGTTTGGTTTTAGTACTCAAGTTTCTAAGCTCTTTTAAATACAAATGTTTCCAAATGGTTTAAGAGGCTGTCAGAATCTACAGTTCCCTTGGAAAATGTGCGAGAGAGGAGTGGCTTTCCTTTGCCAGCTAAAAGAGATTTGAGCAAGCCTGTGCACTGTAGATTCAGCAAAATGATTCACCTGAAACTTAACCAGAGAGAAAAGCAGTTTGTTTGGTTTAAGCTTGCAAATTTGTGTAGGGAAAAGCTCAGGCATGAGGCATTAACATTTGTGAAACTGAAGCTCATGATTGTCCTGGACCTAAATCAAGCAGCTGTAAACGGCTATTTTTAACTCTGAAAATTAATCCACATCATCTTTACTGTCACAAAGGAGTGGCCTGACTTCTACACAGGCGGGCAGAAGAAAATAGGAGGCTAAGCATTTAACTCGCTAGCAAAGCTTCCATTTCATTAGTAATAAATTGATAGCATGGGATCTACCAAACCACAGCTAAGATTTGTGCACTTTGTGCACAGGTAGGAGAAGGTCTGATTTTTAAAAAAACAAAAGCAACAATGCCAAAAGCAACATTATCAAATGGCGAGGGTCAATAGTTCAGGAACTAACTAGTTCAGGCTTTAATAAAATAAATACCAAACGTGGTAATGAAGCTTCTTAAACTCCATAGAAAATACCGACTTTGAAAATACCTGACAATCCTTTTAAATATGTAACTTGTCATTAAAAATTTGCATTTTGTAAGATACAAAACAACCTCATGTGCTTTTAAATAAGAACTATATTGTTAAGCTATATTATTTCTCCAAGGCATTGTTTGTTTGAATTCAGCTGCTGCTGTCATTGAACCAAAAGTTTGGCCCAAATTCCCTACGCTACAATGTCAGCGCAGCCTAACGCAACATTCTCACTGGAGTTATTCACGGATCCACACCGCTGCGAGAGTAGAGCGTGATCCTTCTCCGTACATATCCTTCACTACACCTATCTGGAGTTCCACATGGATACAACGTGCCGGATCTACAGCCACCATAACCCGCAGTATAACTAACGCAAAAAATAAGACTGAATCCACCTTTTCACAACACTGAATTAACAACCGTCTCCCCCTAAGGTCATGTATCGCCCAAAAGCCAGGAGTCCTATACGTATTTATCTGGTTCTCGTCATAGGAAGGGGAAGCGAGCCGCAGGTCGCGGCCGGTCCCAGCGGGGGCACGGGTGGCACATTGCACCGGGTGCCCCCGGCATCCCTCCTCCTCCTCCTCCTGCCACCGCCGACCCCAGGGACCTCCGCCGAGTCCCGCGGGCTGCAGCCCCCGGCGGCTCTCCCCAGCCGCCTCCTCCGGCCGCGGGCACCGGTTCCGCACCTCCTGCCGGGCTGCGCGCCCGCCCTTAGTCACGCCGTGAACCCATGGGGAGGGCAGCGCGGGGCAGTAACAATAAAAGTGGCTTCAGCCGTGCTCAAGGCTACAGAAGCGCGAAGCTGCTCCCCAGGCAACTCGGGCGGAGCCGGGGCGGCCCGCACTGCCCGGCCGGCGGCCGCCTCCGCACCGCCCGCGG
>VZRZ01004051.1:355866-377130 GCA_013398175.1 Climacteris rufus | reverse complement strand
GGCGGCGGTGCCGCTCTGCGCCGTCGGGGAGATCCTGCACGGAGGGGACGGCGGGGGAGCCCGGCCGGAGGGAGGGGGAGCAGCGGGGAGGCGCAGGGTCTCCCTTTCGGTGGCGCCCCGAGCCCCACACAGAGCGCGCTGGGGCTCCCGCGGCACCCCGGGTCGTGGAGGATGCGCTGCCGCCGGGACGGCAGCCGGGCGGCTCCCGCTGTGCATTTCACAGCGGCTGGGCCAGGTCCCCGCACCCCCGGCATGTTTCCCCCCAGGAGCCCCGCCGCGGGAGCCCTCAGGAGTGCGGGAAGCAAAGGGTGTCCTGGTCCTGCAGAAAGTGTGTGTGGTGGGGTGGGTGTGGGGGGTCTGCTTTCCTGTGCCCTTGTAGATCTCAGCCTAAAGCGTGAGCCCACAGCTACTCACTTTGACGTATAAAGACCGGTGCTTGAAACCTCGTATCTCAGCTGGAAAGTCAGAATCTTACTTTTACAGTTCGGGTTTTTTTTTCCTAATTTTGAGAAATAATCTGTCACTGCTGGCGGTTGAGCTGTTGGCAGGATCGTTTGTGAGCCTGCACAAATGGTTACTGCTGCAGTACGTTATGTTGGTAATCCTCTGACACTGTATTTTACTTTTTTATTAAGACAGATTGTCATTTATGAGGGTGGTGAGGCACTGGAACAGGTTGCCCAGAGAAGCTGTGGATGTCCCATCCCTGCAAGTGTTCAAGGCCTCCTTGAATGGGTGGATTGGATGGAGCTCTGAGCGACCTTGTCTAACAGAAAGTGTCCTGCCCATGGGAAGGTGGTTGGAACTAGATGATCTTTAAGGTGCCTCACAAGACAACCCTTTCTATGGTTCTATGATTAATACATGACCAGTGTACTTTCTCTCAGTCACATTCCTTTTCCAGTTAACTGAAAATATTAATTTCTTTACAACAACTGAAATAGCAGGCTGCTAAACCTCACTCACTTTTCTAGTTTAAAGACCTCAGTCACTGTGGGTGAAATCACATCTAAGTTTCAGCAAAGATCCCTCTAAGTAGAGAATTTTTATTAGGGATAAAGACCTGAGCTTCACATCTGCCTATTGTTACACGAGTTGTGAACCAACTCTTTGAAAGGCACCAATGCTGCAGTGCACTATTTAGCACAGCCAGCATTAAGTATTAGCTGGGAATTGGAAGGTGTCCATTTGGACTGCTTTCCAGCTGCCAGTCAGATCATTTAGTAGTCAAAATTCTGTACTCAGCTGCAATCTGGTAAACACTGTGAGATCTTGTGTTCTTTACAATTTCTATGTGAAGCAATGGTTTCATTTCCATACATAGAATAGCAAGCAAGCTCTCTGAGCATATTATTTGTCTGATATAAAAATAAAAGCTGTCAAAAGGAGAAGATGGACATTCACATAATAATGTATTAAAAATTAATGAGAGTGTAAGGAGAAGTTACTTTAAATGCTCTTGCAGGATAAGAATAGCTCAGAGATTTCCCCTGCCCCCAAAACTATCCTGAAGACATGTAAGTCTTGGAAGTTTAAATGCTCAACAAAGTGAGATGGTGAATATTTCTTCCCTTTGCTTATGCTTGAATATTAATTTATGTTATTATTTTGGGGGCTTTTTTTACATTCAGCCTTGGAGTTTGTCCAGGCTGATTTGGGACATAACTGAGAAGAGGACCAAGCAAGTTGCTGACCTTTGGGGTGTTTTTGATGTTGAAAGATAGCAAAAGAGTAAAGAGTACTGGTTAGCAAAAAAGAGTAAAGTTAGGATCCAGTGTCATGCCTACCTGCCTCTGTTAATTACCTCCTGAGACAGGCTTCTGCTGAACCCCACCAACAGTACTCCTTCAGAGTCATGGGCTTTAAAACCACATACAAGCTGACCCAACAACTGTTCCATCAAAATGGGATCATTCATCCTTTTTAATCAGCTTTTCCAACACATAGAACTGGTGGAAGATAATTAACAAAGAACCTCTGAGAAATGGCTTCAGACAGGCAATAGGGGGATGGGTGAGATGAGGGAAAACTGATTCAGGATAACTAGGTAAACCAAAGCACTTTGTAATATATATTGTAATAAATGCATCTACTGAAAACAGGAGCATCCTTCTTTCCCACAATGGCATTGCACATGGCAGTTGCTGACATCCTGAGGTACATCTTCTACTTGAACACTAGAAAGTCTTTGGCAACAGCTAAAAAAAATTATTTCATGGAGAAAGTCCTACAGCAATATACTGACCATTTTCACAACCAGTATTTGAACAGGATTTGGAGGACCTGAGGATCTTTCAAAGCCTCCTGTGAAGCAATTGTTTTAAAATGCTGGTGTCTAGAGAGGTAGATAAAACCAGGGCGGATGGGAATCTAGTAGATCATTAGCCAAAAAACAGAGTGCTGTGAGAAGTTATATACCTTTTTATTTATTCTCTGATAGAGTCTAGAAAAGATAGGACTATCTTACTCAATTGCTTGAAGATACTCAAGGTTAGTAGACTGCAGAAAAATAGCTTTAAAAAAAATGAAGATGTATTTGAAAGGAAAGAGCAGAAAGAAAATGAGGTTTCTGGCCTTATACCACCCTTAGCATGCACTCTGAAATGACTGTGTTTGCATTATTTGTGATCCTATGTATCTTTCTTAAATTTCAGTACCAGTAGCACAAGGCAGGGAGTCTGCCATTCAGATTATATTAGAGCATCAGTCATACCCAGAATAAACTGCAGAGATTCTGGACATCCATGAAACAGAGTATAAATGGCATAGGGAACAGTTACAGGGAAAACTTGTTTTCCCTTCTTGCCTTTGTCACTGCCTGCCTTCCCAGCTCTAGTCATGCCCTTTTAGCTTCACATGGCTTCATCTTTTTCTTCCATCAAACAGATATATAATTTTTATTCTGGATGTCACTGAGGTGCTCAGGGAAGGTGGATTCCTCCTGTGCATGAAATGAATGATGCTTCCATTGGCAGGAAAGAGGCAGCTGCAGTGCTCAGGGCCTCCTGCCTGGCTGTCCCTCTGCAGAGGGTCCTGAACCCTCTGAGCCTATATCAGAGGGGGCTGGCAATATTTGCACAAATATAGGAGGCTGTGAGTGTGCAGTGCTCTAGGATAGGCTCCAGGGCTTGCAGGTGCATAGTTAAAGCTGATGCCTATGTGGGCTGCCACACAAACAGGTTGTCCATGCTCCCTCCCTGATCCCTGTCAGATGTTCTGTAGTGAATTGCATTAACTAAACCAGCTGAAAACTGACTTTTATTTATTAAAGTGTTTTGGCTAGGTTAGTTCCTTAGTCATGTTGTGACTGTAGGAAAACTAGGGTAAAAATGAAAGTCCTGCACTGAGGGAAATAAACAGGCTGAACTTTCAGTCAGGAGACTGTAGGGAAATTCAGTTGCATTTATCATTAAATGAGAGCCTAAAGATGGATATTAATTTATTTGTACTCTAAAAAAAAAAGACCTGGAATTTGGCTAGCATTCTGCAGGTGCTCAGTCCAATCATCTCCATGTGTCCAGTTTTTATTCTTTACCTTGTATATCTATATGTATTACCTTGTATATTTATATGTCTGAAAATCCCTGATCAGTGAGCTGATTCAATTCCCAAGACACAGTTGCTGAAACTCTGATGATCCTGAGTTTGGACTTATCAGAGGCAGCAGGAAGTGCAGAGAAATAAGGTTTAGAGTGCTAGGGAAATAATACACATTAGTGAAGATAACATTGGAAATTCAAAATGTTGACTAATACATCTAGGGGAAAACAGCTACAGTATATTTGTTTCAGGGGACAAAAAAAAAGTGCCTCATAGAGATTCAACAGCTTCTGTTTCCAACCCTTTATTTTCTGCAGCCCACCAAGGAATTCCACTGCAGCTTCAGCCTCCTGTAGACCAGTTGCCAGCAGGAATCAATACATTTACTTTCCTTAGAGGCATGTTTCCCTTGAAGCCATCCACCAATGCAGAGGTCCACAGCCCCCTGGCTGATGACCATTGAGCACTCTGAGAGCAGGGAAGGGATTTTTCTGAAGAAATGAAACTACAATTCTTCAGATTCACCATGTTGATATGTGGCTTGATTTTTAAAAGACGTGATCTCCCACCTACACCGAACTAAGGAGAGATGTATTGACCTTAAGCCACCAGCACACTGCTCCAGGCACTGGGTCACTCTGGAAAGAACTGTCAAGATCCAAATCCCCCACTGCTTAGTCTGCCAGGATTTCCATATAGCATAGGGTTACATTTCCTGCATTCTGTACACAAATGCCCATCACAGACCAGGTAGATAAGAGTTCTCCTCTACAGAAGTCTGATGGGACCATTCTTGATATACCATCTGAATTTCAGAGTACTTCAGTATTTGAAAAATGTAGTTCTAGTGGAGGCAGGTTAAGAAAAGAACAACAGAAATTATTAAGGGTTTAAAGCTGACTTAATGTGTAGCTTGGCTGAAAACGCCAATTGAGGTGAAGCACAAAATAGCTGCCTACAAGTACCAGTGTGTTAAATATACAGATGATGTATTTATTGCATTTAAAAGGTAATTCACTGAATGCAGTAAGAGAGAGTTTGTTTTTTTCTTTTAAAAAGGAAAGGTTAGATTAAGTACTAAGCTTACTAAGCAAATCAGATTGATCAGGAAGTTTTTTACCATGAATAGCACACAGAGCAATGGACTAGAGTCATTTCAGAAATAGTATAAGATAAATAATTTCTTATGTGGTGGAGTTACTTACTAGTGTAATTCTGTGATCAGAAAGATTAGGCAACCAAGCAAGACACCCTCTACCTTCTAATGCCAGGTAATAACTTTTTTCTACACAAGAAATCCCCTACAAGAGGGAATTTTTAAAGACACTTTGAAAGTCTCTTCTGCAAGGTTTTTTCCTGTCAGACACCCTCCCACATATTGTGCTGTTGGAATGGGGCCATGTTTGCTTCTCACTTGCAGAAAGTCCACTTCAAATTTGGCAGAAAGGAGAGGGCCCAAAGGGAAATCATGGTAATTCACACGCAGATCCCAAATCCTGGCAGGATGCCTCCATTGAAACAGCACAGCAAAGACCCCTCCTGCCAGACAGATCTGATCCTAGGAATCTGTAAAAGCAGTTCCTAAGCTTAGATCTTTTGAACAGATTCACACACAAGATGCATTTGGGTTTGAAAGGATCACAGAAATGTAGTAGTCAAGGTCTTCCACACTGAGAACTGCTGAGTTTCAGAAACGCTGAAAACTGCCTGAGCATTCTCAGCTACATCTCCAAGTAATTTAATCTTCATTGTCTTTCTTCTGTAATGGCTGGATTGCAAAA
Organism: Climacteris rufus; assembly: GCA_013398175.1. Lineage (NCBI taxonomy): Eukaryota > Metazoa > Chordata > Aves > Passeriformes > Climacteridae > Climacteris > Climacteris rufus. The sequence goes on along the minus strand of VZRZ01004051.1, from coordinate 371,809 downwards.
GCTAGTTAATGTTTATGGGTCCACATGTTTTTGTCTTCCTGCCTGTTCTAGCGAAGTAACAAAACTGTTACAACCTGTAATTAATTCAAGAGGTTTCATTTATTATCTCTGATTAAATTGATGTCTGTGCAATAAAGAAGATATAAGAAGATATAATATACTGTCAGGAGCACGTGTAATTAAGCTACAGGCAGCACTGTAAAAACACATTAGAATTCTTGACTCAGAGTTTTATGCAATAATATTTCATGGATTTTTCCCTGGCAATAACATTATAATGTGCATTTTTATATTTCAAGTACCAGGTCTTTTGATGAAGTATTAGAACAGCAATATCCAAAATTATTGTGCTGCTGATTCCACTTCTTGTTTTACTTCCAACATCACTTCCTCACGTCCAGTTGCAAACCCCATTTCTGCAATTTAGGACTGTCAAACCTCTTGTAGTAACCACACAGTTACTGTGACACTGGAAGAGTTATCACATTTCAAGGTGTTTAACAAACATTTCCTAAGAAAACAGCCTCTCTCAGGACATGTGATTAAAATAATACGTACATGTGATTTAAGGCAGTAAACTCCAGCTTTTTTCTTGTCTCACTAAACTTACAATTCTCCAAAACACTGGTTGAAAAAAACACTTTCTTAGCCCTTTACTCACATATAGCAGATTCCTGCAGAGCACACAGGTGATAGAGAGGAAATCCCGGTAGGGACTTCATGGCCACTGTGTCTCCAAAGGACAGCAGGGCAGTGTGTCCTTGTCTTGCCCTGCCCATTACTTGACACCCTCCCCACCAGTGCTTAATAATGCTTCTGCACCCTGCCAGAGGTGTCACACTGGCTTTCCTCCCCACCTTCAGTAGGTGTGGAAGATCTCTGTTCATCACAGTGGTAAGGACCCTGGGAAACTGAGAGAGGTGCTGTTGATTACTTCTGTTATGATAGAAAGAAGAAGATATTTCTTATGTTACTACCCAGGATACACTCCCTGTCCACCCTCCAGATGACCCCTTTCTCAGAGGCATTTTCATTCTCAAGACATAGCAATGGGTAGAAGCTATCCTCTTGGGCTTTTTATATACTACCCAGTCTGACTTTGAGATAAGACACCAAAATTATTCTAGTACAAAAGTAGAGGAATGGCCACCCCTGTATAAGAAACTGCATTCCAAGAATACCGTTTATTTCTGGCTTGGCATAGTCGCTGCAGTGTAGTGGGAATGGAAGAATTGGCCTCCTAAAATGCATTGGCACTCTTTAGGGAGAATGAATCAAGTACCCAGTGATTTTTCTACCTTTTAGAATGTCATTAATTAAACTTGGTGATACAAGATCTTGAACAATAGATCAAATTAGTAGAGCCAGGAACAAAGGGGGCAGAATCAAAAGTAAAGGTGCAAAGGCTCCATAACCTCTGACAAGGTTGAAAAGCCCAGAGCAGAGTGGACGAAACTTCCTAAACGGAGGTTGTGACCTGCCCATTTTCTAATTGCAGTTTTCTGTAGAGCAGTGGTGTTTCAGCAGCAATAGCAAATGACCTTGATAGGAAAAAGGTACTGCTGCTGGCATTCTCTTGTGCTAGGCAGTCTCAAAGGAAGCCTGAAGTGGAGTGGCCGGTGTTAGCGGCTGTTAGCAGCAGCTTCCTCCGGTGCTGTTTCCTGATCCAAAATCCCCACAGTAATTCATCTTCCAAGATCAAAAAGTTTTCAGGAGTTCAGCAATACTTCAGTGACTTGGGAAATAAAAAACCCCAAACTTAAAACACCTCCAAAAGTATGCCAGCATTTTTTATAATGCCCCATCTTGCTTCTGGATGGAGATGGGCAGTGGTTTTTCTACTGTAGCTGTCTTTGCTGCATCTGGGTACAATCTGCCTTAGCTAAAGGTAGGGCCTAGGAAGCTGGAAGATACTCATTTTTAATTTGTTGCACTTCGGGCCAGAGGTTCTTGTTGTTTTAAAAATTTCCTTTAGGTGCCTACCCTGTTCTTCCTTTGATCCCCTGGAATAACAACTTCTGTGGACAGTAAGGCCTTTGAAAATCATGAATTATCTGTGCCTTTTTCTCAGTCAGAGATGCATCATGAGAGCTGCAGAACAGAAACACATGAAAGCATATTATGTACCTCACAGTTATTATGGTGTCCATCCTGCCTACATGCCCCAAGGTCTGATGCCGTAGTCCTCATCCATGGGATTTGCCATAACTCTGTTCATACAGGGACAACAAGTTTGAAGCTACATAGAGCTCTACTGTTTCCCATTTTTGTGAACCCTGCCCAGCTGTCTGCCAGCTGCAGAGAGTCAGCATCTCCCACCACAAGGCTCAGCACCACGTTACCACACCATCAGTGTGCTGGGACTGCCGGCACTGCCGGAGCTGCCAGGGCTGGGCACGGCGGTGCAGCAGAAGGTGTAGGGAGGAACCACCACTTCTCTCACTCCTGAGGATTTCAAACTACCCACGGGGAGCTTCAGCTGCAGAAGTGTCAAAACTGTGTCACAGCACAAGCCTGGTTGTCACAGAAGTGTCAGCACCTTGAGACGAGTTTTAGAATGTGTATGTGAGTGCCTTTGAGGTACATATTTTTTTCTGGTGACTTTCTACTCTTTTTTATGCACTGGGGATACCCAAAGGAGCATTTCTGTTGTGATTCTTACATCTTCCCGTTGATCTGCTATGACACTCAAACCTGTGCTGAGACTGTGCTTCATACATCACTGATATTGCTGGGTAGGAATCGTGCTGCACATGCCTAGGACTGGGTTTGAACCTGCTCTCTTTGATCAGCACTGCATTTCTGCTTCTACCTGACTGCTATATTCTGTGTGAAAGCTCTGTGATCTCCTCCTGTTTTGGCTGCTGGCTAATTTAAATGTGACATCTGCCATTTCAACAGAATTTGGAGGCTTTTTCATCACGTATGTTTTTGCAGGTAGGCTAGCAAGATGTTAGTCTTTGTATAGCCACAGAACAATTAAAAAACATCTCTTTTTTTTTAATTATACTGCTATAAATCTTTTTTCTTTTCTGGACTACCAATTCACGTGGTTTCTAATTAAGTGTTGTTTCTCCATCATCTCAGTGAAGCTGGTAACTACATTCATGTTTTCTATTCCTTTCAGGAATAAAATATTCATCACACACTTGCAGAAATGCACCCAAACCATCTGCCTAGTCTTTATGGGAGATGTAGAAAGATTTGAAAACACACTCTCCTTCCCTTCCCATTTGCACAGATGAATGGATCTACTTGGAAGTTGGTTTTTTTTAAATCTTTGTTTTACATTGCCCTTTCTTTAAGTGTCTTAAGCCCGCAAAGTCTTTGTTTCCATTCTTGTCATGGTGCAATAGTAAAAATTGCAAATCTCTTTACATATCTATTCTCTTATAAGCCAGTTTCTCCCTATATACTTTGGGAAAACCTAACAGGCCTCCAGAGCCTGAATTTTGAGAAGATATTGCTGCTTTTGAGTGTGCATGTGTAGACCTAGTTTTGCAGAAGTAAATAGCATATAATCGACATTGATGGCAACTGTGAAATCAATCCCTTCGGAGTTTTGGTGCTGAGCATCAATGAGAGCTCTTAAAAGTAGTTTCTGCTTTTGAAAACTTTGGACTTGAGCCAGAGCTTTCATCTCCTTATCTATGAAAATGGAATACAGCTTAAATACCTCTCCAACAGCTCATGAAGGTTCATTAATGTTTATAAAACCCTTGGAATTGAAAAGCACTGGTTATTACTGATTATTTATTAATTCCCGCTGTCTTGCACCTTCACATTCCTTTCACATGTTGAAGAAGAGGATTTAGCAGGCAGCAAAACCAGCAAAACCTGTAACAGCCTCTGCTCTCCTCTCTGCCTTCCCTTACTGTAAGTCTCCCTCTACCCTCTCTCCATGTCCCCATGTTGCCTTTACATCTTCAGCCCCCTCTTCCTGCAATGCTTCCTTTCTCCCCTCCTTCCAGTGTGGTTCAGACTCCCTCCCAAGGCCTCCCTGCTGGAACCAGTTGGTCCAACAGCTGCAGAATGGCAAAGAAGTGAGAGCTAGGAAGTTGGTTAGAGTTGAGAGAGCTGGGAGCGAAAAGGAGGGTACACCATGGCAGAGTCATTCCCCTGTGCCAGGCCTCCAGCTGATGGAGATTGTACAGATCCATCTCTTCCAGGCCTCTGCCCCTCTCTCTCCTTTGGTTAAAAATAGACACAGGTTTAAGAGTTACTGGAAAAGGGGAGGTTGCTACAAGACTGTAAATACAGAGTGGTTTCTTCTTTTGTTGATCAAGTAGACATTTGAAATGCTCTCAATGTTCAGATCATAAATAAACCACACTGAACAAACTTACTTTTTCCAGTTGAAACTGTTTATCTAAGCACACTATTGACATTTCTCCACACTCCTTTTTACAAGGTTATACTCACAGTGGTAGGCATATGAGAGTTGCTCCATTCATGGTACAGATTAAGTCTTCTGAAGGACACAGTGGCTTGTCTCAGAAGTGTCTATGTCATCCAGCAACAAGACCCAGGACCTTAATGAAACAGCATTTTCAGAAGTACTGCTGTGCTATCAGACTATCCTGGAGGAGCTCTCAGCCCACCTGCCTTGTGCCAATGGGACATAGAATTGACTCTGCCCTGGCATGGCCTGTGGAAGCTGCACCAACTCCTTCTGGCCAGATGAAGGATGTTGTAAACTGAGGAGTCTGCTGGGGCATGTCATCTTCTAAAGACAAACACCATACCTACAAAAGGACAGGAGTCTGTACATCCATACAGGTATTTTGAATACCTATGAGGTGAAACCAGTGAGCTAATGGAGAAACTGCAGTCAGGGCAGTAGAGTCATTGCTTTGCCCTTTCCTGACTGAAAAGCAGCCATGGGACTCGGGAAACTTGATGCTTTGCTTTCAGTTCTGCCACACATTTGCAGCTCTGCCAAGTTACACTTCTGCCTATTTCTCACTGCAGGATTTACCCTGGCTTGCATATGTTGGTGTGGATATCCAGAAAAACCAAACTTGCATAAAAGCACACACCTGATTCATAGTTCTAGATGCAAGTCCACATGAGGAGTTCTGGAAGGGTGGCTAGGACTTCAAAATTTCACCAGCATGAAGTACCTAAGGAACTCTTTCACCATTTGCTGTGGAAAGATATGTTTATCTTTACTGAACTACAGCTCACAGACGTTCCTAGTCCATTATTAAACTACCAAAAATAAAACACTTCTGATTCAGCTTTTTCTCTCGTGCCCTCTCCAGCTGCTGCCCAGGCATGGATTCTGCACCATTGAAAGAGCTGTTCCTGTTTTGGGCTGTGATGTTATTTCAGAAGGATGCACACAGAAGGCTCTGACCATGAAGGGCATTTCAGCAGTGGTCTTTTTTAACCCTTACTTGACAGTGATAGGTTCTGGCAAAGAAATGGTGCTGCTGACATTGCTGCATGTAGACAGCTGTTGTTTGCCTCAGCCCTTGCCTGTTGAGCTCTGTGGTGCTGCAGGGTTGTGAAATTGCATCAAGATCTAGAGTAGGGGTGATAAGCAGCAGCTACAGAGTTACTGCATAGGGAACACTGCCCACATGGAGCCCTCTGAAGACCTTGCTTTGACCCACAATTGCTGTAATAAACCAGACAGGGGTCTCAGTGCATGAACAGGTCACCACTGCTAAGTGGGAGGTGGCCAAGCCAGGCTTAGGTAACCATTTTTGTGTTGATTCGACAACTTCTAATGCTGTGATAGGAAGAAGTTTGTGCTGATGCCAAACCACAGGCTCCGGTGGCTAATACATGTGAAATAGTAGCTGGCTGAGGGAGAGTGCACTTTCCAACTACACTGACTGCATGTGTCTGTCCTTGGTGTGATTTCTGCAAGAAATGCAGGAATGATTGGCAGTCAGGGACATAGACAGGCAGATGGTGGCTGATCACAGGGAAACATTTATGGAAACAAATATGGGATGCATAGTGCATGAAACAAGGATCTCGTTGAAGAAAGCTAGGGTGTCCCCTTTGGAGAAGGGACTCAGGTTATTTCCAACAGCACACTTACAAATAGGATGTTTCTGCCCATTATTTGACCCACCTCACCATCTTCTGTCCTGGCATGTAAAGTTATATGCTGAGATCAGATCACCTGAGGGGAAAAGAATGTTTAATTATATATATTAAGTATCTGAAAAATGCTTTCAGATGCTGAAGGCAAAATGGCTCAGCCTTCAAACTTGCTTGGATGTCTGTGTGCTCCAGGCCATTTGTGTTAAAAGCACTCTGCACCTTCACACCTTCTGTGAGAGTGCCAGTTAAGAATGTCAGTCTTTAGAGATAGGCAGGGACAACAAGAGAAATCCAGAATGCCACAAAGTTGTCACACCTCTCTCTCCCCACCTCTGAAATACTGCAGAGTACCCATATCTCTGCACTGCAAGTGGCATGCTTGTGCTTATGAGAGGAAGATATTCATGCTGTAGGTACTTCTTGGCTCTTCTTTCTTACCCATGCACTCCAAGGCCAACTGCATTGTAAAAATTTTGGATTTGTGTCCAAAACCAGTAAGCACTTGCAGGACAACAGGGAACCTGTATCCCCTCCCTTTTTCCCCACTGTTTCCCCTGCTGCTGCAACAGATTCCTGCCTTGTCATCTTATCTAAGAAGACTGTAATTGTTTTTTTGGTTTTGCCTTTTTTGTTTTGTTTTGTGGGGGGTTGGTGGTGTTTTTTGGTTTTTTTTGGTTTTTGTTTTTTTTTTTGTTTGGTTTGGTTTTGGTTTGGTTTTTTTTGTGAATTGGGGAAGGGAGAAGAGAGTTTTCTTGTTTACATTGTTCATCAGAACAGGGACACTGCTTTTTTAACTCTTATTTCATCTTTACCTGTTAACCTGTTCTGAATCCCTTGCAAGACATTGGTCTCTGCAAGACACTCAGGTACTTCAGGTTTAAGCTTGAAAGAATTTGGCAAACAAGTAACTTGGTTTTAGTGAGGAAGGCAGGACAACTGAAGTAAAGGGATGTCACCAACACTGGTTTAAATGCATTTTTAGAGTATTGACTTGTTGGAATTCCCTAACAGAAGAAGCTGTTTCCCAGATCTATGACAAGAGACCTTATCTCTTAGCTAAAACATACTTAAACATTATCTGCTGATCAGCATATTAGTGAATAGAGAGGAATTTATGGAAGCTTAGTCTCTTAAATGATTCTACCAATGTCTCCATTACAAAAAATCTCAAACATCACAGTAAAGATGTTAGGAAGGCATTAGCAGATGTCAGACTAAGTTGGAGAAGCTGTCTGAAAACCAAACCTGCTATTCCTTTTACCTGTGTCCCCTTCTCTAGCACTGAGTTTGCATTTATTTTCCACCATGTTCCTTGAGCCACCACTGAGAAGCTCCCCAGAATACGACCTTAATGTTCAGCCCATTTGGGATATAAAGAAAAACCCAAAGTGTGCTCTGCCTCCTGCATCCCACATGTCCCACAAACCCATCCCTTCCCTTCCCTTGTGCCACCATCTCTCTCTCCCCACCCCTGAAATACTGCCAAGCACCCAGGAGAGCCTCTCCAGAGGTACCTCTGAACTCCCACTCCAGTGCCTCTCCTGCTTCCACCTTCAGGGGACAATGTGCATCAGGGTGTGTTACAGCCATGCCCAAGGGGACAGGACAGCCTGTTGCTGCCCACCCCCTGAATTCAGCCAGTACTGACTTCTCCCATGAGGGAACTGATCTCTCCTCTGGCCCAGCCACTGATTTTCATAAAACTCATGTGCAGTTAACATTTTTGAAAGAATTTTGCCTTTCTTTCAAATCTGGCTGGAAGAAATTAATGGTGAGAAGTTGATGGGGGGAGGGAAGGGGGGAAGGGGGCCACTTTGATGGACAGAAAAATAGACAATGTGATTGCATCAGTGTCATTTCCTTAGGAAACTGGGCTAAAAATAAAAAGCTTTATTTGCCCCGGGAATAAAGAAGAATGCCTCTTACAACTTTACAAAACATTTGTTTCTATGTATACTTATAAATAGTCAGGGTGAGAGAGGAAGTTTGCTCTGGATTTTGAGCAAAGAATTAAAAGGAAGAGCAGGAGGTGTGTGAATTGCAAAGTCTGGGATTCTTTTAGGAATATGAGAGCAGAAAAATGAACATGGGGCCTTGTACACCAATGCCACATGACCCAAGTGTACACATTGCTGCCCTGCAAACCAGCTGCCCGTTGGGCAATTTTTCACACCCCCACAGACTGAACAGTTTTACTGCACCAGTGATGGATGATGTGCTTTAGACCAAACCCTTGGTGCATTTTATGGTCAGCAGACTCTTTCAGGTGTAAGGGAGCAACATGGACATTGCTATATTTGTTCAGATTTACGGTGTAGAAATTCTTGTCTGATGGTGACCAAGACAAGTTGCAAGAGAGAAAATAATCCCCATAAAGGTCTCATCCATCATTAAGAGATTGTGTAACATGAAGAAGCACTCGTGTCTTCTAAATTTCTCCTTTCCTGAATTTACTCTAGATATTTCGTTATCTTTGAAAATGTCATAGGCCTTCTAACAATCTTGACCTCTGTGACAGTCTGTAGACATGCTACAGACATACATTTTAGGTATGCTGTATATAAAATGCTTTTTGTTTGTGAGATTTGAATTTACCACCTTTCAGTTTCAATGAACTGGCAGCACTGGGGACTTGGGCTTTTACAGTCGTGCTTGATAGACAAGGAACAAAGTAGTTCCACATTCTCTGGAAACTTCTGATTGTTGTGAGACACAGGTGTCAACATAACATCACAAGAAGAGAATGATCAGTACAGCAGGAGCCAACAGGGGACTTCCCCCACCATGGCAGGTGGGCAGAGAGAAGCAGTTGTATTTTACAACCCCTCTGGTTTTGCACTACCCGTGAGTTTTTGCTTCAACTGTCTATGCACGGAAGCCCCTTCTTCCTGAGACATGCCAGAATTTCCATTACAGGGATACTTCACAGTCCCAGTAATCACTGTACTGAGGACTGTCAGTAGAGGCAGTCCTTGTCCTGAAGAATTTAAGTTCAAAATATGAAAGACCAGCACAATCTGGGGAAAAGGGATGCAAAACACCATTGGAACATTAGAAGAGGAACAAATATCTTGCCTGCACATATGACTGGGGCTCTTACCAGGAGTTAACCTCAACTTGGTGTCAAACTTGGTGTTGCTTCTCCAGGGGATGGGATTTATCTGTCCTAACTTGGAGGTGAAAAATGACACATTTGAGGTCATCATTCTACAGTCCCTCCACCATCAGCCAAGAGAAGTAGGTGCTTCTTGGAGACCATTCATGTGACCTATTTTACATAAAAATGTAACAGAAATTCCTTCTGTTTTCAACTACATGCATTTCTTCTCTGACTGATTTAATATCCATGTTCTGCTCTACTGCTTTCAGCAGTTACTTATTACTATCACCATCTATTCAAGACAGACTAAGATGGTCTTTTTGCTCATCTCTGTTTCTAGTTAGAAAAGTCTCTGGTATGGGCAGAAAGAGAACTTTACTTACATTTTAACAACAAAATGTGCCTATGCCTGTTTCAGGTACCTCATTTGATAAACAGTTTTGAATTTCTTAGGTAACCTCTGAAAACTGTGTATCATAATTTCAGTCTCACATGCATACTGGGAACTACTAATAATTCAAAAAGCATCTCCGATTTCAAAATCGCTTACATATTCAGAGAAATTTTGCTCCTGACCTTACTTGCATCATCTTCTTGAAAGAAAACAACAGGGATTGAAAAAACATCTGAAAAAAATAATGAAAGCAGCTGATTTTTTTTTTAAAGCTCGATAGTGAAACCCCTGTCTAATTATATGCAATTGCAGTGAGGTCTGAGTCATGACTTGTCAGATGATCCTCGTTTCATGTGGCCACAAACCAACAGCTATACATTGGGAAAGCAAGCAAACTGAAGACCTCACAAAAACATAGTTCTTCCTTGTTTCCCTGATCTTTGCTTTTCTCTCTCACTTTATGTATTACCTTATGTTCAATCAACCCATAGGGCAGAAACTGTATTTCCTAATATCTTCATAGTGTCATGCACATTTATGTTGCTGTGCAGATGACTGATGTGCAAAGAACATGAATGATGCTGTGAAAAGACAGAAAGGTTAATACCTGATGTAAACTTGACCTGTATTCATTTTTGATAAACACTCTCTGAAAAAAACACATCACAATACTGGAAAATGAAGGTATTTACTTATAACACTAGGAAAACATACAGCTAGTACAGCCTGGCAATGCTGCTGTTAGTTTTATGTCCAAGTAGCCACACACAGGCTGGTCAGGGCACTGTATGGCTGCTTCACATCTTACTCATTGATTTCTCAGAAACCTCTCCTGGAAAAAAAACCCTCCATAGGATGTAACTACTCAGATATTCATCAAAAGGGAGCTGCTATCTCATGCTGTTGTGTATGTTTGCTGATGGTGTTTTTCTTTTTGTGTTTCTTAGTTCACAAAGTTAGTGTGAGGGAGGATGTCCCATAATCCAGGTATCCCCTGTCTGGAGGGCATCCTTGGGCAGTTCACTTCACTCTGGAGCTAACGTGTTGCATTCTCCGACAGCACTGACTGGATGTGGATCATTAATATCTTCATCATGACCAGAGCAGATAAGCTGTGTCTGGATACTGCAATTTTGTGATTTTTCCCTTTCGTTTTCTTGTACCAAGTATTATGGCTTGCTTTTTTAGGACACTGAATATACTTCCATTGTGGATGATTGCAACAAAGATTGCAGGCGAGAGGGAAAGGGGGTCAGTAAATAGAGACTGTGAAATTTTTTAGCAGAGAGATACTGTGTTGCATTTGCCTTGTCTTTGAATCACATTAAATATACACACTGTTAAAAGGCTATTGAAATGATCAAAAGTCAGTGTTTCAAACGAAAATCAATAGCATGCTATTAGGCTCATTATATTGCTGTTGTGCATCATTAAAACGTATTCAAAAGCTTTCAGTATAAACCAGGAGATGGGATGAATAAGAAGACACTTTGAGGATGTGCAACATACTTGGAACGCAATAAAGAGTGAGGCAGAAGAGAAACTTTGTAGGCACTTGGAAAGAAAGCTGTGCAAAGAGCTCACTGGGTGTGTGAAACATACGTGAACATGAGAAAACGAATGATGAACTCAGGATACAGACAAATGTGTGAAGCTGTACAACTGAAAGTATATTACCATATGAAAGTATGTATATGAGACTAAGAGAGATTCCTTACTGAATTTCTGAATTTTCATTTTAAGGGGAAAGAATGGGAAGAAGTGACTCTCCCAATGGCTGGGAGTTTGGGTGGGCAAGAGGGACAATGGATTTCTAGTCCCTTCACCTATGTATTTTTATGCTTTTATACCTGATTGCTGTTGAGCACGTTTGCCTTGTTCCTGGAGCAGGACTAGAACACAGACCACCCACCGTCCTGCATGTCACATTATCAGTAAAACCATCAGATCCTGCTTTTTCTCCCTTCCCCATGTGGTGAATCTTTAATGCCTGTAAATAAAGCAAAGTAACTTCAGCCAAAGGAGATAAACACTCCCCTCTACTCCTAATAGCCACAGTCTGGGCTGGAGTTTAAAACCTTGAAGGGAAATGAAGAGAACCTGAATCTCCCACTTCCTGGACAAGAGCTTTCTAATCAGCTCAGAATTATTGAATATTCTTTCAGAAGCTGGATTTCAAATGTGTAGCTTAAACATAAAGCACTTCCTCCTGCAATTTTATCTATGTAGGTAAAGGTTCTAGTGAAATTGATTTTGGATGAAAACAGAACCATAAGGCATAAATCAAGTAATGGAGCCAGGGAACGGAAATAGTTCCCTTTGAGTCAGATATGCAATTGCATAGCTCAAATTAAAAATGCTGAGTGCTCAAATTAAAGTCCACAGTGAAGAGTTCCTGTGCAATGCACTGACTGAATGTTTTCACACAAGACATATGCTCAGTTATTTTAACCTGGCAAATGGATTAAAAAAAACCCAAAAAACCTGTCTGGAAAAAAGAGCAGGAATAAAAAGACAAATTATAATATTATTTTGTTTCAAAAAGTTTTTGGAGGAAAAGTGTTTATGAGTGAGCAGGGAAGTGTTTCCTTGTCAGAAGAAGGGTCTATCCAAAGACACATATGCAAATAGCCATACTGTATGCTGCTTTTATGTGCCAATATGACCCTGCTGCAGTTTCACCATTAATTTCAATTGGGCTCTGTCTCTTCTGGGAGTGTGTAATACTCAAGAAATCAAGTGAGTGGACTAACATTAATTTACAGGTCTGATCAAGTGTGGCTTAAAATGCAAAGACATCACTGAAACTCACAATAGTTAAAGAATTCAGCAACCAACATATTTATTTCTAAGCCACTCAGTATTCAGAACTCATGAAGCCATTCACACAATTATATTTTTGGTGTTTCTTAAGTGCTTTTCAAGCTGTATCCAAGATGCCTTGGCAGCTTTGAGAGCTGACTAACAAGTGATGATGTGTTCTCATACAGTTACTCAGTAAGACTTTTAGGCATTGTTAGCATGCCAATATAGTTGATTATTCCAGCAATAACAAAATCTGTTTCTGTATTGGTGGTCCTATTTTGTGTTTTGAGTTGAAGAGATGAACTAGGAAGAAAAGCATTCAATTGTTGCTAGAAAGATACACATGAAGAGATGTATAGAAAGCGCACCTTCTCCTTCCTTTCTCTAATATGTTGCTATTTAGAATACACTGTAGACAGGATGGGTCACTTAAACTACTATGGAAAGGAATTTGTGTACAAGAGAGAATTCTCGTGAGAATAAACAGAACAATCTGGAAGTGCTTTAATTTACCCTTTGACTTTAAGGTGTGATTTAATTCCTTCCTACTGTGTCCTTCCTAAATGAACTGTGGGGATAAAAGATATCCTGGTGGGAGTTGTTTCCTGACTATTCAGCCTCTTTGCTAGAAGAAACTAAAATACTTGCTGGACAGTTCTTTAACACTTTTCTTTCACCTTCCAAATGTTGTCTTTTTCTGTCTCCCGTTCATTAGGAGTTTTTTCCTAGTGCCTGCAATGTAGTTTGTGTTTCTTATGCATCATCTAAAACATAACAGCAAACAGTAATATAATCAATTTTAAGAAGAAGGAAATACAACTTCTACAGTTAAATTGCAGAGCCTCACCCTTAGCTCAGGAAATCAAATCTGAATGTTCTCCTTTGCTTGTGGATCTAATTTTCCAGTAAAAATTACAATTACAATTCATCAAAGGCTGATGTTCTTTTAAATACTAAACCAATTACGTACTAACAGTCAAATAATTTTGTAAAGGTTTATTTGTATTTGCAAAGGGTAACCTGCCAAACTAGATTGCTTGTGTCACTTTTTGTCTGGAATCTCTGCATCTGTGCTAATATGTATTAGCATTTATGAGCCAATAGGACAGAATAACACAAGGAGACTGAGAGACATAAATTTAAGTATAGCCCAAATCCCTTCATCTCTCTTTAGGAACTCAAAGCACGATTTTTACTGAGGTTCTTCCTTAAATACAGACATAAAAGAGGCAGGTGTATTTTATGCTTGTATTGACCATTTAATAGGTATTCTATAGGCCATCTAAAAGAAATGGAATATTCTCAGCCTGCTCCCAGAGGAGTTGCTCTGCAGTGAGAAAACTGAACTCTTCCCTTTACACCATGAGACTGTGCTGCAGGGAGGCATCTCCTGCAGAATCTGAACCTCCCTGACCCACCCAAGTAGCTGGGGCCCAACCTTCCTCCTTGAGTGCAATGCAATCCATTTCAAGTCTGGCCAAGAATTCATTTTGTTTGAGTCTGCACTAGTACCACACACTCTTGCTTATCATTACACAAGTTTTGAGCCCAAGAACGTCCAACAGACTCGTGTACACAAAATATAGTGCCCTGTGCAGTCACAGAAACACTCTTTTGCTTATTACACTTCATGTCCCAAAAGTGTTTTACTCCCATATATTTTTTTTTTTAGATTAAGGTTTTTCCTACCCTGAAATGGTAATCTGGTTTAAAATCATTGTGACTTCAACATTCCCTTTGTCAATTGCAGCTCATGCCCATCCCACTTCCTAGTAAGTATTCCATCTTCTGAACTGTTAGCTTTCCTGTTCTGACCAGAAACCTTTTAATTGGGATAGAATGCTTTCATATGGCTGCATTAGTCAGCACATATGAATCACACTTTTTTTTTTTTTTTTGCTATCTCAGTCATCAAGGAAACTTTTTATTGCACTGCAGCCCATTTCTACAGTTCTGCATCCATTATTGCATAAGCACAATATCAAAGACTGGATTATGTTTCTGAAATTTATAGGAAAAGAAGCAGCAGCTTTCCCTTTCTAAACATGGTTCTTCTTTTTACTCTGCTGTCTTCAGCAGAGGTTGTTATTAGGAGCAGGCTGTACAAAAAAGACCACTTGGACAGAAGCATCAAAGGTTTGTTTGCTAATCCACCCAGCAAACCATCCCTCAATTTAAGGCACAATTTTAGATGTGATCATTTTTAACCATAAACTTCACTCCAACAATGAACAAATGCAACTTTTGTCAGCACACCAGAAACAGAAAATCTGCTGGTCGGTCTGAGGTCTGTCCTTTCCCAGGTTCTCCAGCTAGCTCTACCACACACATACACAGTTTACTTCCTCAGCTATTTGCAATCCTTTGATGTTCTTCCTAAATCTTACAATTCAAGTCCTTGCTGCAGTTGTTAGTAAACGCTAAATTGACTTAACTTCCAAATAATCCTTTGTTTCCTTGAATACACTGGCCACGTCAGGGAGCTCACTGGCATCCTCTTCCATGTGCTTTACTATTCTAGCAGTGTATGTTGCAAGCAGACTCCTCACTGTGACCCAGCCTGCTGGCGAGTAGCTGCTCTATCAACAAGGCTTTCAGATCATGCCTCACCTGACTGTAGACCCTGCTTTTTTTCACAAATCCATCATTTTTTAACAGCTGTATATGTATGTGAAGCCTTTACACAACTGGGATTCCCATCAGTAATGTGAAGTAGGGAACACCTCTATTACTTGGTCTATATGCAGAACACAAGCCTTCAAGTTACACTGTTTTAGAAACTGATTTCCATTTCTTATACCAATATGGCTAATCAGAAAGCCAAGGTCTTCTGGGCTGGGTGACTTGGTACAAGTACTGATCCTAGAAGAATCAGTGCCTGCTTCTAGGATTTCTAAAGCCCTTCTGCTCTCAGCACAATCCTCAGAAAGCTCTTCCTCCAGGCGATGCCCTCAGCACTTCTTCAGGTTACCCCTGTGACTTGCTGTCCCAAGAGATGCACTTCCACAGGATGAGGCGGTGAAACAGATCCTCACACTTAACAGGGAGGTGCTTCCATCCCCCCTCCCACACACATTACTGCTGCTCACCGTCCTCCAGCTCTGCTGAGAGCTCCACCAGCACAGTGGGTATTCTCAACTGAACAGGGACGTGGAAGAAATGGATGGACAAGAACCCTCCACAATCACTGAATCACTGAGCTTGGAAAAGACCTCAGAGATCATTGAGTCCAACCTGTGGCCAAATGCCACCTTGTCAAACAGACCAGGGCACTGAGTGCCACGCCCCGTCTCCTTAAACACCTCCAGGGACGGTGACTCCACCACCTCCCTGGGTAGCCCACTCCAATGTTTAACCACCCTGTGAAGAAATTCTTCCTAATGTCCAACCTGAACCTTCCCTAGCGCAGCTTTACACTGCGTCCTCTTGTCCTGTCTCCCNAACTCCTCCGTCGTTAAACGGCACGGCCACGGGGCCATTCCTCGGCCAGCAGAGAAGCCCTGATCGCACACAGGGAGCGGGAGGCAGCGATGGGGATCCGCTGGTGGCGGGAACAGCCCGGGCGAGGGGAGCGCTCGTTCCCC
>VZRZ01004051.1:317001-353332 GCA_013398175.1 Climacteris rufus | reverse complement strand
TTGTTTTTTTTTTTTTTTTTGTGGTGGTTGTTTTTATTTGTTTGTTTTGTTTAATTTTTTAATGTGGTTTTTTTTTCTGTATTTTATCCCTTTTCACCCTTCACAGTATGTCTTGTATGAGAGAACAAGCAGAACTGTCATGCTACTGTCACATACTGGTACTTCAGCTGTACCTGGAAAATTGACTTTTATATTATATCTTCAGTTTATTGCAAAATCAGATCTTCTAGTGTTAGCTCAGGAGTTGGGAGGTGGTCCACTTTTACTAGATTGAAAAGAAAGGCAAGGTGGTGCTTGAACAGGAGGAGGAACATGATTGTTCAGGTCACTTCTGGAGCTAGTCTGAAATGCACGATGTTGTTGGAAACAAGGAGCCAATTTGAACACTGAAAAATAGTGCTTTTTTTCCCCTAGGTATGTGCCAATGGAACTGCTTGCTTGAAAAATGGCCATCCCAGTTCTATATCGGTACAATGGGATTTATTGTTCTGAGGCAGGGCTTTTAGACTTTTTAGACTTTCTTTGTCCTGCAGTTAGATCTTAGTATTGTCATTTTTTTTCTGTGAACTCTGACATTGACTTGTAAAGTGTGGTACACTGTCCTTTGTTCACAGTCTGCAAATATCCTCTGGTGTCCTTCTTAGCTACTATTTCCAGACTGTGGGATCTTTTGGAAATGCAAATTGAACACCCTAACATACCACTGTAGGTGAGACAAACCCATCTGGTTCTTGTTCTGTTCCTCCTGTCTGTATTTTGTAGAATACCTTAGTGAATTTAGATTTTGTGAAACTTCAGGTAACTTGTGGTTTTTAGCATAAGATGTGATGCCTGAAGAAGCCTCAAGTTTTTTTTAATTTGTATTTATTTGTTTTCCCCTTGGTACCATGTTTGCTTTGTGAACAGTTTATTCTCATTAAAAATGAAATCATAGAATCACAGAATGGTTTGAGTTGGAAAGGACCATAAAAATCATCTAATTCCAGCCCCCTCCTGCTGAGGCCATGGACACCTTCTACTAGACCAGGTTGCTCAGAGCCTCATCCAGCCTGACCTCAAACACTTCCAGGGATGGGGCATCCACAGCTTCTCTGGACAACCTCAAAACTGTAGTTGGGTGAATGGGTCCTCTAGGCCATGTATTTTATTTTAAAATAGAAGACAGTGATGGCTGAAAATAGAATACAGAGTCATTAATGGTGCTTTACAAAATTAAGCCCTGTAAGTTGCATATCACTGTTTACATAATCCAGTGAAAGTGCACAATTGCTTATGAGCAGGTGTAGAAGTTATGTAACAAAACCAGCTGCATCTGAAAAAGCTCTATGCTGTCTTTCTCAGACTTCTTGCTGTAGCTCTCTAGCATAACTGTCTGCTTTCTAATCACTTTCTTAGAAGATAAATCTTTTTCTTGTTTTAAAATTGTGATGCTGCTTCCGTCTGTTTATTGCGTTTTGGAAAGTCTGTGATTTTTGCACGTCTTCAGTAGATTTCTCCTAATGGCCCAATGTGCAGGATGAAGCTGGTGCAGGATGATGACACTGAGATGCAATGTTTGTGGTGTTGTGTTTATCCCCCTAATGTTGCACAGAATGTAACAGCTGTAAGGCTTGGTAGCTCTTCAAAACTGTGCTCCCTGAAATGAATTCAGGGCTATTTAGTGCAGGATGATTTTGGCTTGCTTTAGCACATACCTCCAAAATCAAATGAAATAATTTGGAAAACATTTAATTTTTTTTCATCAGTTTATCTCTCCCAATCTCTTTTTTGTAAACGAAGCAAAAATATTTGTCTTCTGAACTTGAGCTCATTGTGCCAATTCATTTGCAACTGTATGGTGGTTTTTTATTTTTGATTTTCTTTTTTGTTTGTAAGGTTTCTTGAAGTAGTGAGGTTGAACTTCTGAGTTTTGATGCATATAACTAAAGGCTCAGGCAGGCTTCTGAAATCATTGAATTGAAATATCACTAATCATCTACTCTAACATCACTAATAATTTCAGATTATGAGGTTGCAAACAAATCAGTGACTCACTGAGTGAGGGACTTGAGTTGTAGACCATAAATGAAAAGGTAGAAAAAGGACACCCAGTGCCTCTCCCCCACTCCTGTACTTCATTTTTTTAAATCAACCCATCTGTTCAGTGGCTAAATGAAAGTACTCAAGAAATGAAGTTTGAAACAGTTGCTTAAGTAAAAGACATATTTTATAAACCAGCTCATTTGGACATTGCCTTTGAATTTTTTTTAAGTAACTGAAAAGTATGCTAGTATGCCTTCAATAGAAAAAGATATCCTGCTGTGCTGCTGCAGTGAGCATATATACAAATGTTTGCATTATCTGAAATAGTTGGGTAAAGTAGGACAGAAAGCCCAAAAAAATGAACAACCTTTTTTTGATGATCCTTTTGTCACTCACAGGTTTGACCTCTGTCAGATTTGGTTGGACTCATATGAAATAATAGTTCATGTGCATGGTCAGCTGGGAAGGCTCAACAGGATTGCACAAAAAGGGGCAAGCACACTTTGCTTACAAGTGCAAGGGTACACAAGATATGACAGCACTCACTCAATTAGCCAGGAGATGGAGTAGTGTTTAGTTTCATTTGGAACCTTTTCTTGGGTGGTACCAGCAATTTTGGACTTCAGATTGCGTAAGGCTTAATCTGCTGCTTACTGTTTGTTAACAGGGTGGGGAGAGGAATGTGGTCAAGTGGTGTTCTGTAGTGGGGATTTTTCTGCTTTTTGTCCTTTGGAGTTTTTTTGCCAAAGCAATGGAAAACAGGATCTCTTAATATAGAGAACATAGAAGATCAGCCATTAAGTCTTCAGATACAGAAGAGTGATAGATTGTTGACAGAAAGGTGTGACAGTGCAAGCACTGAGGCCTAGATTTTCTTTTTGGCCAATTTCTTCAAGTCTTCAGCTGTGTATACTAATCTTAATATTATTTTTCTGTAACTTGTTTATGTTCTGTAATTTGGCCTCCAAAGGGACAATTCCAGCTCCTTTCAGGTTTGCTTTAATGGTGATATCACATAACAGTTTAAACTCCATTGTTTTCCACGGAAGCACTGACTCTGGCTTGACAGGGAGTGCACGAGGAGCTTAGGCAATGCCACAGAAATGTGTTGGGTAAATTTGAATAGCTGGCTGCAGGTCTAGTATGACCATTATCATCTGTTAATGGATCCGTGTAGATCTTTCACTTTCCTCCTCTGAGAAGTGATTACAAAACTAGATACAGCATGTGAACTCTTTCAGGACTAGCATGGGAACCTACTAATGTGCTGCTTTTAGATGTGGATTACATCAGTCACATACCTTTTCTAAGGCCAAGACTACGTTTCAGATTAATTTCTATTTCTTCTTTATCCTTGCTGCACACCTCTGTCCCCTGCCTGTCAGCTGGCACTCAGGCTGCTGACTGCCTGACACCGTACTAAATTTCCTGTTGATATTATCTGTTTTTTTTTTTTTAAGCTGGTTCTTTACTAAAGCTGCTTGTTTCTCACTACTTTTAGTATTCCTGGCATCTCTGTTCCAATTTTATGGTTTAATATTCTTCTTTCAGAACGTCAGTCTGAGCTGCCAACACAGAGCAAGGCCAGCTTCCCCAGCATTCTCAGCGATCCTGACCCAGATTCTTCCAACTCTGGTTTTGACAGCTCTGTTGCTTCCCAGATCACAGAAGCATTAGTGAGTGGACCAAAGCCTCCTATAGAAAGTATGTGCATTTTCACATCTTTGTTTCTGTGACTCACAACAGGTGTTATTATACTTCTTCAGATAAAATGTAATGGAAGTCAGAAGTATTTTTAAGGCATGAAATGGGAATTAAGATGAATTAAATAGTTCAAAACTGCGTAAGGCAGTCTCTAGATCAGATCCCACAGTGTTCACATTTCCAGACTTTTAGAAATCTAGAGTCTGTCTTCAAGCTCTTCTCCATGTCATTTGTTGAATATTAGTCCCTGCACTAAGATCTGCATTGGCTGGTAGCTCCTCCCAAGGAATTGGTCACTGTGGAAGGGAAGAAGCCCATAGGATCAGTAACTTGATGATCTGAGTCAAGAGGAAAAACAGGCTGATGTAACAGTATCACTAAAAATCAGAAATAAATGGTTTTTTTGGGAGACAGATATGACTGTAATGCTGTTCTCAATGTCATAATAGCTTAATGAAATAGGGGCTTTGGTGGGGGTGGATGTCTTCTTTTTGTACTGATGTAAAACTGAATACCCAGAGCTTAGGAAAAGATTTCCCATTGTTGCCATTTTAGGTCACTTCCGACCAGAGTTTATTCGACCACCACCCCCACTCCATATATGTGAGGATGAACTGGCATGGCTCAATCCAATCGAACCTGATCACACCATTCAGTGGGATAAGTCAATGTGTGTGAAGAACAGCACTGGAGTGGAGATAAAAAGAATCATGGCAAAAGCTTTTAAAAGTCCTTTGACTTCCCCACAGCAAACACAGGTAAGGATGATACACTTTTCCTGTCTAAAATGACTCTCTAACAAGCTGTCTATTAAACTCCTGTATTTTAGAAAACTTGGAGCACTTGAATTAGTCTGGATTTGGATTCAGGAAACTCCAAGTACTTTAAATTCTAAAAACCCAAGAATTTTGACTTGGGCTTGTATGAATAAGGAAGAAATCCTTTGAGCTGATACCATTGACTGGGTGTAGTTACAGTTGATCAGTAAGTGTAACTGACATTTTTCTGCATGGAAAATTCTTCATATAACTGAGCCACTCGCACTTCTGTGAAAGCTTTTGATAAATAATTATTTCAGGAATACCTAAACTGACATTTTTCCCCCCACATTTGATAGTATTACCCCTGATTTCAGTGGTCTTTTCTCATAATCATGACATTAGCACTATGAATGACCTTTATTTGCAGAACTCTTTTTGACAAGTGAACTTGAAATTGAGATTTCCTTCTACTGAACAGGAAACTAAAGAAGGCTGACACTTTTCATGTGGATTTCTTTTTCCTCCCTTCTTTGCCACCCACTGATAAAAGACTTCTGAATGCATTATTAAAGGTTTTATGGGCACAGTTTCCTATACATAGAAATTCTAAAGTAGACCTCCAGCATTTTTCAATAGAGAAGCCTATATCTAAATGGTTATTGTTTTCCAGGTTCTTAGATGTACTATAGCAGTTTTTTCAAGCAGTAATATATAGTTGAGGAGAAACAAACTGAGGATTTATTTTTTTTTCTTCACAGCTCCTTGGAGAACTGGAAAAGGACCCCAAGCTTGTTTACCATATCGGTCTCACTCCTGCCAAATTGCCAGACCTGGTTGAAAACAATCCTTTAGTAGCTATAGAAATGTTGCTGAAACTAATGCAGTCTAGTCAAATAACAGAGTACTTTTCTGTCTTAGTCAATATGGACATGTCCTTACATTCAATGGAAGTTGTAAATCGGTGAGTACAATCTCAAATCTAACAAGATTTCGTTGGGTATGTCAAACAAATAAGTGAACAGAAGTTATTAAGTAATTGTGAGCCTGGCCACAGGGCTTTTAGATGTATCTAGATGCATTCCAAACACTAGCAAAAGTAACAGGAATAGAAGAAATAGTCAGGTTACAGTGAAGGAAAAGAGTATCAAGCTATCATTCCCTTTTCAATTTCTTTTTGCTGTTTATGTTGTTTTGGGTTCTTTTAATACTGTTTTAATAATAAGTTTTAGTGTGTTTTGATTAGTCCTACAGTGGAAGAGTGTGCTGTGGATTTGTTACTTTCTATGACTACAGGACTAAGTCTGTTTATTTCATAAAGACTTTTGTAGATCCTTATTGGTGGTGCCTGTAATTTAAAGAAAAAACCTTCTTATTTTAGTCCAGACTAAGTTTATAGAGTTAGTTGTGGGTCAGCGTTACAGAATTGAACTTCTTAAACATCTGCAGTGCTAAGCTGAGAGAATACTGCCAAGTTTTAACTTCCTTTTTACAGCCTTGCTCTTTTAAAGTGCTACTGTAATGTTAACAGCTCCCTATTAGCAGCAGAAAAATTGCAACAGGAAAAAACTCCCACAATTTCCCAGGTGAAAGATATAGGTATATATAATATATATATATATAGGTATATATAATTTCACAGAATTGTTTCAATTAAAATTAATGTAATTTATATTAATTATTTATAGCATACCATATTAGCTATGATAAAAAAGCACATTTCTTGCATAGGTGCTTTGCTAATTAATCTTTCAGTCCCTGCTTCAAGAACGGAGAGGTTTCTTTTCTTTAGAAAACAGTGTTACTCTCTAATATTAGAAGCACTTTGCTACTTTGAAAAGAATAAGGAAATACATACCTTGTGCCTAAGTTCAGCTGGAGTTGGTAATTAATAGCAAATAATTTTCTTGAACTGTTTGATACATTCAGCTCAAAACAGTATTTAAAATGCTGTCACTTAAGGAAGTCTGTCCCTGCAAACTATAAAATATCTAAATGTTTTCTTCATACTTCAGGTTCCTGGTTAATATATAAATTTCACTAGCAAGTAGATGTCCTATGTCCCAGGAAGCTGCAGGTTTAGTTCCTGACTTGTAAAATGACCACTTACTGAATGTGTTTGAGCTGTAGTGATCTTCCCTAATGGATCACAATCCAGTTGTTCTGATGAAGAATTCATGTTCTTTTTTCATACCTAAAAATAAGGCTCATCTCTAGCTCCTGCCTTTTCTTTAAACTGAGAGAGCAGTCTTGTTTTTTTAGGACATCTGGTAATGTTCATTTTGATCCTTCTTGAGGCATGCCCGTGTGGGAGACAGAAGACTACAGTGGGACAATGGGCAATTATTGTGAGAATCCTCCACAAACAGTTAATGCCACATGGCTAATCTGCTTAATTGCAGCTTGCATTCTTGATGCAGCTTAAGTGAACAAAAGGTGCTATTGTTAAATAGCTGCCCTGCTGTATGTTCATGTCCTGTTTTCATTGAGAATAAATTCTGCAGATAGGTACAACCCACTTTCTTAACAGAATGCTAGCCCCTTAAATGGGAAAACTTCTCAGATAGCTAATTCCCACAAGCTACAGAAATACAGCTCTCCCCCTCTTAATTTCTTCCATTTCTTGGCAATTACTGAACTTGAACTACCAAACAAGCCTTGTTCAGCAGTCCCTTTGCAGCAGAGTTGAATTGCACCTTAAATATCATTTGATTAAAGGAACATTTCAGAAATAAATCCCTCCCTACTGGTGCAGACTGACAGCAGTTACTGCCCTGAAGTGGGGCTAATGATCACAACATGGAGAAACAGTGGTAAGAGAAGAGCTTTTACCTGTGTCCAGGAGAGCTACACCACCAGTCAGACATGGTGCTTCTCCCACAGTGTAGCTGCCACAGGAACAACTTTTATCAAACTGCAAAGTGACTGTCACTGCAAACAGAGAGACACTGAGTTTTAAGGGAGATAAGACAAAGATTTGAAACTGCACTTGAGACTAAAATGTGCACCGTTTTCATATTGCCCCCCTTTCACTTCTTGAGACAGGGCTGATTTGAGTTACTTTGGTCAGATTCTGTTGTAGCCTTGTGGCAGTTTTCCATTTAGTGCATGTTGTTATCTTAAGAGAGCTGTGTTGCTCTTTCAGTTAAGAAACAGTGGCAGCTCAACTGTCAGATGTACTAGAAACCAATCTAACTTAGCTTTGGTACTGTGTCAGAGTTTTAAAAAGTTTTAGAGTCCTAATTAGGAAATCTAAATGATTAGAAATATGGCTGGAAGCTCTCAAATATCAGCTATGTATGACAGGACTGGGAATAAACTCATATCCCAGGTCTAACTAATTTGTTTTGCTAGAAACACTAGATTTATGGCTTCATAAACCACTGGATATATTTTATTTAAACAGGCTTACTACTGCAGTTGATCTCCCACCTGAATTTATTCATCTTTATATCTCCAATTGCATCTCCACCTGTGAACAGATTAAAGACAAATATATGCAGGTGAGTGCTTCAATAAATTGGTTAGGAAAAAGTATACTTTGTGAAATATGTGCTGTGATTTTAATAAGGCTGATAGCTTTAAGTTATTTTGTTTTATTCCTTCTTTATTTCAAAGGCACTTTTTTTCCCCCTAAAACACTGTGCAGTTCTTTATAGCATTTAACACAGTTCTTCACTTTTTTTTTAAGACTTCACTGGTAATCACTGTTCCCTGTTTTTCTCTAGACATCATATACTTCTTCCTGGCAAAACTGCAGGTTTATGTGATTTGGGTTCTTACATGCAAAAGATGTATCTGTCACTCAGGGAGCCTTTTCTTCACCCCCAGTGTTAGTTTGCATTCTGGTTAGTTCTAAGCTTCAAGTTTTTTTCCTATAAAATGTGCCTGCCACTTCCAGACCTCTGAGATGATGTTACAAAACTCACAGGGAAGTCTTGCTCTTCGGTCATGACCTATAACAGCTTGCAGATCTCCTCAAAGACCTAAAAACCTTTTGTCTTCCTAACACCACACTCTCTGCTTCCCAAGCCTGTCATACTCTCTCAGTTACCAGCATGCAAGTTGTGGCACTCCAAGGATCCCTGAGTGGGGAGAGTCAGGGAAAGCCTGGGGAAGTTTCCACACTTTGGCATTCAGGGTTGTCTGCATGCTGTATGAGATCCTTCCTTCTCTCCTAAACCCATCTGTTGGTTTCACCAAGTGCCCAGTAGAACTTGTTTTCTTGGATACATCATTGGTGAAAAACAGTTCTGTGTTCAGTTTGTCCAAGGCTTTGTGAATCCCAAGTCCTGCCTTAGCTTTTTCCTCTTGATACTGGAGGATTGCAACCTCTTCAGTCTCTTGCAACAGGATGGTTGTTCCTTTCCCTTTAAGCTTTTTTGATGTTCTCTAGTGCCTTCTCCAGCTCTGGTATATCCTTAAGCTACAGAGAGGAAAATTGTGTGCAGTCCACAGGATAGGGTTGCAATGAGCTTTTAGATAGCAGCAACCCCTGTCTTGTTCTCAGTGCCTTTTCAGATGATGACTGACCATGTGTTATCTTTTTGGAGGCTGCTGAATTTGGCAGTGGAGTAGGAAAATAGCAGCAGACCTGGGCTGCAGCTGAGAATATGTCCAGAGTGGGACACTGTGCCCAGAGGGGCTGCTGAGAGCACATAGCAGCTGTGCTTCAGGCACACAGGGGACAAAAAAGAGCAGAGAGGGCCAAAGAACACATACTGATTGCTAAGTAGCATGCAGAGCTTGTGAAATCTAACATTTTTTAATGTGTATGGGGCCTCACAGCAACTGAGACACAAGATGTTTTTTTTAAAAAGCATGATAGAAAACTACTATGGAAATGATCCTCAGAGACTGGGAGTCAGCCAGTGTCTTGCATTTGTTCTTTTGCTCTGAGTTTCATGTTCCTGGATTATTAAAGTTATTCTTGTAACTAATTTGTGTTGCAGAGAAAGCATGTGATGCCTTTTGATCACAGTCAAGGAAATAAGTTATTCAGTTTCTGAATTCCCTTGCTATAAGTAGCAAATTTTGCAGTAGTAAGCTCAGTTCTTAGAAAAATAGCTGATAGCTTATTTTCAGTGTTAAATAAGCTGAAATGCTTTGGACACTTAATCTATCCCATCCCTCAGTTCTGTCTGATAAACATCATTCACACACATAATTGCTTTTAGAGAAAGAGTTGAACCCAAGCCTTTCCCACAGTGTGAAGTATGAGAGTGCTTTAATGATAAAGATCTGCTTTTGTCCTGGGGGAAGAATGTGCTCTGTGTAAAGCAGATGGTTGGTGACTGGTTCTATGTATGACAAATTGTAGGTGCCAGTTCCTAAGCTTCCACTTCCAACTCCCATCGTGCTCTTCAAGGTGTTGCCTAAGTAGCTCTTAAGGAGAAACACTTTCAAGATCCTGTTTTTTCACTGGATCAGGCAGGAAATGAGCCCTGGGTTCTTGGATTAGGTGTCCCTGGAATTGTCTTTCCTTCTAAGACAGAGCAAGAGGGTCATCTGCTAATTCAGCAACAGAGCACATTCCGTGAAGGAAGTTTGGAATCAGTTTTGTTGCTGTCACTTCCTATCCTGGAGTGCCTTGATGATGTGGTGATGGGAATTTTGAGATGTGAAACTTGTTCTATTTTCTTTATGGTGTTATTGCAGAAAATAAGACTAAGCAAGACCCAAATGTTGACATAATCTTAAACTATTATCCCTTCTCTGTTGCTTTATTCAGAGATTACATAATAAAGTACAGTGCAGAGGTAGATCTGGTGCTTTATTTGTCCATGGGATTAATCCTGAGAAAGCTTCTGTATCCAGAAGTACAAGAAATATAGAGCAGTCAATTTTTTAAATATAGTAGTAGTATGGGAAACAGAAGAGAAGGGTCAGCACGTACAAAGCTGTGGAACAACCTAACTGCTGAAGCTAAACTGCTCCTGAAATGCCTCCCTTGTACTGCTGAGGGCCACCAGTCCTTTCACTGACCTGGCTGCAAACATTTCCTTGGATTATGAAACCATCTCTTTTGTGTTTCAGAACCGCCTGGTACGCCTTGTTTGTGTCTTTCTTCAGTCTTTAATCAGAAACAAAATTATTAATGTACAGGACTTGTTTATAGAAGTGCAAGCATTCTGCATTGAGTTCAGTCGGATACGAGAAGCAGCTGGCCTTTTCAGATTGCTCAAGACACTGGACACTGGGGAAAATCCATCAGAAACAAAAACATCAAAATAAAGTGACTGTGTCACTGGCAAAAAAACCTTCTTGCCAGCATTCTATACCCATTAACTGTACATTTGAAACTTAAATCCCCGGATTAATTATGTATTATGTTAATTACATTATAAATAGCATTTTATGCATTTGAACAATAAATAAGGCTTTTTCTGATACACGTGTTTGAGTTTGTGAAAGGTGTTAGGCCTTACACTATCTTTCACTATGGTTAAACTTTGTATGTCATATATATGTCCTGAAATGCAGGCTTTAGTGCCAGTGAGAATATAAATGATACTTAGCATTCACAGCAGTGTTAATCTGGCACTCGCTGTCTTTGGGTCCAAACCTGTTTGTGTATAACTAAAGTAAACTTGTATCAAGGTAAGTAACTTCCTTGTTTTGCCCTTTGTTCACTGTGTAAGACCATCTAGGAGCTGGATACAACTCCTAACAATGTATCCTGGTGTGGGTGAGTAAGGGAAAGTCTGTTTTGATGTCTAGAAACACCTAAGGCTTATCTTTATATGGCAGAAATGAAGTGTTGGGTGCTGTGGGCTCAGAGCAGTATTCTCTGTTTTCAAGATCACTGAGTATTTTCAGAATCATGCCAGCAGCAGTTGAAATGCCACACCTATTTCATTCTTGTAAGAATGTTTCACTGAGGAAAGACAGTCACGTTTTTTCCATAAAAATAAAAAAAAAATCTCCAATCTCTTCTCACTTCCAAACTTGCAGAGGCAGTTGCTATGTGGCTTCTAAAGTTAAATAGCCTCTTCCTTATAAAGCACAGAGGCTGAGTAGCTCTCATGTGTAAGATGCTAGGTGTTGGGGAAACTGGGGACAGAGTCTGCTAAATGATTATTTTAAGCTGATAGTAGAGTAGCTGCTGATATATTTAAGCCCTGAGACTGAAAAAGAAAATAACTTGA
The DNA here is from genome assembly GCA_013398175.1 of Climacteris rufus. Lineage (NCBI taxonomy): Eukaryota > Metazoa > Chordata > Aves > Passeriformes > Climacteridae > Climacteris > Climacteris rufus. The sequence goes on along the minus strand of VZRZ01004051.1, from coordinate 341,700 downwards.
AGTTAACAACTTCTAATTTAATGCAGCTTAATAAATGAAAGCTGTTTTAAACCTGCATCTGCTTCTCAAATTTTTAGAAAGTACAAGATCAATAATGCAAAGTCAAGATGGCCTTTTGGCTTTTTCTTTCCAAGTAGTTTAAGCTGTGAAAGTGCTTGGATTGAAAATCCCATCAATCTCTTGTCTCATGCAGTGTAACCTTTCAGTAAGAAGTCCTGTGAGGAGTGTTCTCTAGTCCTTAGTGTTAGACTTGTGTAGTTCGAATGTATCAGGTCCATTACAGTAACACTTATTTAAGGTCTGTTCCACTTCTAGACATTCCTTCTGCCACCCAATACACTTGCTATCAGGCATTTTTAGCACTAAGAGTTAACCCAGCTTGCACTCTAAACTTGTACCTTTTGTGGTTTTCTGTCTACTAAAGCTGAAGCCCAATTTGACCCTCTTCTGTGTGGTAGTACCCCTCTTTAAAAACATACAGACATTTTAGACTGCTGTTTGCAACTTAAGCTGCAGTATTATGATGAAGAAACAGGCTCCAATATAAAACTGATTACTGCTGGTTAAAGGCATTGCTCTCTACTTTATGATTTACAGAATTAATTTAAAAGAATGTAAGCCCCCCCTGGCAAAAAGGTTGCTACTATGATACTACAGCAAGAGCCTAGGTATTCTGCATCCTCACCATATTCACTTGAGTTGTAGTGACACACAACTCCCTAATCCCTGGATTTGTCCCAAAACTATAAAAATTATAAACAAAGTTTTATGATCTTTTCATAGGTATATCTGTGATATACTCATTTCAGAGCCCTGTGCATTGACTGAAATATTCAAATTTGTTTGCTATGTGCTTCTGTAGTGTTTGCTTGCTAGAAGGAAAGGTGAGCCATGCTTTCCCAAATTTGTAGTGGATTTACACATCAAGGCTGGCGTATTGGGGAGGTGCAGGGTCACCTTTGTGAGAAGAGGCCAAGGCTTCCTGTTCCACCAGCAGAAGGGTAGTTTTAGTTTTCTATTTCTCACTCTCCTACTCTAAAACTAATTTATTGCCATTTAAAAGTAATCTTCATCAAGTCACATCTGCTTTGCCTGTGATGGTAATTGGTAACTGTTTATCTTGACCTGCAAGTTCTTCCATCTGATTTTCCCCCTCCTCATGAAGACCAGCAGCCAGCCAAGATTGACCCACCCCATCCAGGTACTGGTGTCATGGGGAAAGTACCACAGGCTGAGGGGATCTCCCCCTTAGCTACCCAGCATAAAGTTAAGTTTGTTTTGTGCTGTGCTAGGGCCAAGGGTGTCAGACCCATTTCCTAAGTGTACCCAAGGAAACAAACCCCTTCAGCTTCTCAGACATTACTTTTTAAAAGGTCTGTATAATTTATTATGGAATTTCAGCTTTTAGCCATTAAGTTACAACAACAATGCATAACTTGACATTCTTACAACTGTACATACACAATGGAAAAGACACAAGTGCTTAATCCAAACAATGCAACCAATTTAGTTCAAGCTTAAAAGAAAAGACAGTCGGTTGTGAGTAGTTGTTGACAGACTAGCAAATTCAAATAGTTCTCTGCAGGTATACATTTACAGTAAAAGTGGCTTCAAAGTTCTGGACTTAAGCTTCAGACTAACAAAATGATGGAGACTTAAATTATTTTGCTCTTGTGAATTAAGGATATGCTCATTTAAAAATGCAGTAACATTACCATGTTTCAGATGGTGAAAAGTAGCTTCAGGTCCAATGGAAGTATAATGGACAGTCCCAGGCAATGCACTCTTCACACAAATACATGCAATTATAGAGGCATTCTACTTTTAAAACTTTCTCAAATCAAGTTTTGCAATACAGCAGGATATCTGAGGAGAGATCAGGACCCATACTGAACAAAACCAAAAGCCTTCAGCTTGATTTGTGCATGTTTAATCTACAATTCCAATTCTGAAATCTTCATGTATCACCTGTGAGAGAAAAGAACACATCCAGTAAACACATCCTGTCTCAAAGACATGTTACAATTTTTTACATGCATTCTGGTTTAAAAAAAAATGATGCTGATATATTCCATTTCAGGAACTGTAATTTACCATGGCCCTATTATAAAATTGCATCTCTCCAATTTACCCAAGCAGGGAATCTTGCTCTTCTCTCCTTCATTCCAACTCCTCCTCCCCTTAGCCCAGCTCTAAAACTCAGTTATTTGCACAGTGAGGATATTAAGTTTTCTAGCCTGTCAAAAATACAGCTTTGACAGATTAAATTTTCTGCCACTTAAGAGTATGTGATGAACTAATTCAGCTTAATCTGAATGGGGGACAGAGCAGAAAAGGAAAACCAGAAAGGACCACTCATCTCTAATTCCAACAGCAGCTATTAAATCACTCCAAGCCATTGGGTGAAGTCTCACCCAGCCTGGTGACTGAAGGGAGATATGCAAAGAGAAGAGTCCCTTGTCAAGCTGCCAGCACAACCTGATTCACCCAGCAGCCAGCACCAAGAACTCCATTCCCTCCAGGTTAACCCTAGGAAATATTCCCAGCTGATCTTTCTACTAGATTGCAGTTCCACTCCTCTTTATAGAGCTGCAGAGTCAGTACATTCTTAGTGATCTCAGTATCTTCATCCAGCACAGAAACACTGCAATCAGTGCCAAGTGCTGTAAATCAAACCAATGAAAACTACATATGCAACTTCTCCACAAAAAAAACCCCAACAACAACAACAAAAAAACCCAAAACAACAAAACACCCAAGCAAAATAAAAATAACAAATGCATGAAAAAACCAACAACTCCCCCCAAACACCCACATAACCACTGCCACATTATCATCATTACTGGTTTGGGTCAAGGTGCTAAAGGATCTGTTTAGCAACAGTTCCCAGTTCAACATTTGAGATGTTGATATGTTAAAAAACCCCCATGTCTTTATTTCATATTGTGAGAACAACTGAAAAAATACCTCACAAATTCAGAATCCTTAACTTCCTGGTGTGTACTTCAAAGTAGAGTCAGTATTGCTGTAACAGAACTTGAATGTCTACCCTTGGCTATACAGGAGAAGCCTGTTTCTATGGGGCAGCTAATTACCAGTCCAACCTGGTGCTGTTTTAATGTAGAACCTTTTTCTTCATCAACCTCATCAAAACCACCAAGGGTGGACACTGCCATTGCCTCTGCTTCATCCATGGGGCATGGGATGTGCAGTAACCATCACTGCACACTTGCTGGACTCTGCACAATTACAACTGGCTGGTCTTAGAGGAAGCTTAGGAGAGGCAGAAAACCTGAATGACCATTCCCAAATCAACAGGTAATTAAAAAACCAGCTTTGCACACTTGCCAAAGGTGTTGCAAAGGTGTTTCTCTGTACCAGTTACAACCTGGAACAGGACCAGAATTCCCAACAGCCCAGCTTTGGCAGGAATATACTAGTATGGAATTTATTAAATCAGCATGGACTAAAAGCATTTGCACTGTAGGTAAATTATCCCACAACTCCTCTGGCAGACCTCCAGAATCTAGCCCTAGTTACTGGCAAAAGGTTACTGGACTACATTCACATCTGATGTGGGGGGTAAAGGGCAGGGGAAAGGAGTTACTGCTATTGTATCAAACTTCTCTAGTACATGCCAAGAATCTCCTCCAAGCATTGCTTAGAAGCAAAGAAGAATCCAGTCTAGAAGTCATTAGTAAAAGAAAATCCACATGTTCCAGTTAAATTGGTGCTGCAAGTAATTAAATTCGGTATTAACACACTTTTAGATCTGAAATATCTATGGTTCATTTTTGCTTGCTATCAAATCTGAAAGACAGCTTAAACAGGTAATTACTATCATTTTTTTTCTGGTTTGTCATTTGTAGGCTTATCAAAAAGCTAAAAAATTCAGAACAGAGAGGGGCCTCTAGTTTTTGCTTTAAGACAGTAAGTAGTCCATTTTGATATGTTCATAGCTCCTTCTTTAAAAAAAAATTAACAATCATTTAACGTCACAACTTTTCTCCCCAACAGAAACATCAACAGTAACAAAGCCATACCAATTAACACAACACTAATAACACTTATTCCACAAAAAACAGCATCCCCTAGTTCTGCTAGGGATTTTTCCCAAGGGATTTATTCAGCATCACCATTGAGGGGCTTTAGACTTCAAGTGGGCACTAGGATTTAACTCTGTGTATAATGATAGCACATGAATGCCTCTAATAAGAATCATTCTGCCTGATTACAGCAAAATCTAACAAAGGGACAGAGGTCTCCAAGACAAGTTCCTGCATGTTTTATGACAAATGTACAGCTAGGGAAAGAGAAAAGAGATGAGGGCAGGGGGAGGCAGCAGGAACCCACAAGACACACAGCAGCAGCTCCCACACTGGGCAGGCAGAAGAGGCAGATCATAGCTTCCCCAAATGGTAGGGAAGGGAGTCAGAAGGCATCTCCCATACAAAAAGCATTCATGGTGGGGGGGTGAAAAAAAGACTTATTAGTTCTGACCTTCATACAAGCTTTTGGAAGGTAAAGTGCTGGAAACTAGCAATACCAGTTTGATCCAACATAGTGGGGATCCAGATCAGCAAAGTCTGTGCACCTGTATTTACCTACAGCTGCCTGCATCCATTTACTCAATATAATAGACAAGCTGGAACAGCAGGTCATATGTTTCTTGTTTCTAATCCTCTCTTGCTACTGTTTTAAGCTCCCTAGATTGTGTCTTTCCTGCCCTGTACTTTTTATCCTACCTCTCTTTTTACTAGTGCATGTCAGCTTTTGACTGAGGTCAGACTGGGGATTCGCTTCGGATGGATTTTGTCACTGTGCTTCCAAGGAGAGCAAACTGCTTGCTGGAGGCACTGCAATTCGGCCTTTTATTGTCATCATTCCTCAGCAGCATAGCTGGCCTTACAACAGCTATGGCAAAGACCAACTATGTCCAAACCAGTCTGACTGAAACAACTGTAACTATTCTTGTGAATGACTGAAGTGAAACAGGTGCAGTGCCAGCACAGGAAACAGACCCCAGCAATCTTCATACTCGGGTACTTTTCTAAGTCAGCACACAACAGATTGTATAAGCACACTTGTCAGTTTGCAGGTTCCTTAGCTTTTCTTTCAGCTTTCTGTCTGGTCTCTGATTTGATACTTAAGAAAAGCTTCTGGTTTTATAGGTATTACACAAAAGCTCAAGTACTTACCACAATTCTCCTCTCCAGAATGAATACTGTGCTGTAGGTATCAGCAAGACACAATCCACAGACTGACAACACTTCTCTTGGTAACTTCTCTTTTGGTTCCTCCTTGAGCTAGAGTTTAAACCCTCTCACATTTACTACATCAATGTTCAGTTTTGTGTTAAAGAAGAGGGAGAAGACTTAGTTTTTAATATTGAAGAGAGTTAAAAAGGCAGTTCTGGAAATGTTGATAAGCTTCTTTTGGAGACATAAGTGTCCCTATACATTGTTTGGTTTAGTTGTGGGTTGTTTTTTCATTTGTTCAGTTTTGGAGATGGTTGGTCAGTCATATTCCATTCTCATGTGCTTCTTGTAAGATAAAGGCATCACAAAAACTTGCACCTGCTGGTGACATCAGAACTACAACCTGACAGTTTTCCAGTAAACCCAAAAGTTACACTCCTACAGGGAAGAGGCAGAATTTTTTTTAAAGTAGGCATTAATAGGAATTCTTTGAAGGAAATTTAGGGTGAAACATCTGCTCTGCAAAGTAGAAGTTCAGATTATATTTCCCCAGCTGAAACCTCTGTCATTTCTGGAACATTCGTTCTAAAATTAAAAAAAGTTATTGCTTCTATTGAAGCTCAATATAAGTTAGAAAAAGAATTGCATATTTCCTTAAAAACATTCCAAATATACATTTTAGAAACAAAATGCACTCTAAAACAAATGTCTAGTGAAAGACACCGTTTTAAGCAACCTGTAGCAACAGCTTTACAAAAGAAAATTGAGGAATGTAGCATATTATTTATAACATGACAATGCTAAAATCCTAAACAATTCACTTAACACTCTTAAGTAGTGTTTTAAATATACATATTTCTTTACAAAACAGTGTAGCAATTCCTTATACCACTTACAGTATATAAATATTTGACTAAGAGGTCATAATGGGAGATGCCAGGGTTTATATTTACTCTCAGATGCTTCAAATTTCTTGTGTTTTTACTATAAGGCACGATACTGCTAATCTAAAAGAAAGGAATAAAAGCTAATGGCAAACTCAGTTAAAACTCCTAATGTGGAATATCCAGGGGAATTCCAGCATCTCTATGCAAAGGAAAAGCAAAAGCAAAACAAACCCAAACTTTGTATTTCTTAAGAAACAGTTTCAATTTTTACATAACAAAGTAGATCAGGATGGGAACAGGAGCAAGAAAAAAATTACGTAAATTCTTATAAATAGACTAATAAATATATTTCAGCCATAATTAGCCCTTTACCTCTGTTCTACTGAGTTTAAGATTGAAAGAGGTAACCAGTGTGCATATACTAAATAAGTCTACATGCTCAGCACGTGAAGACCCCCTAGCCCAATCTATTACTGCCAAATTCAGTATAAAAATCTAGCAAGATGGAGAAGGTTTCCTTTTCTCAGCATCCACTCTGAGTAGAACACATTACAAGATTGAATTAGTATTTGTTACATGTAAGGAAGGCTGCATCCAACAATTTTTCCGCCACAAGAAAAGGATACACAACATATCCATTAAGTTATTGGATTCCTTCAAGGTTAGATGTCTTTTCTAAGAAAATTCATCTCCAATTACATCAGAACTTTCAGAACATTTTAATAGTCATAGCTTGTAAGTGTTCTCCCTGTGTACATACTGAATGCAAATAGTGCACCCAATATATTTAACCATTCCACATTCTACATTATTTTCACTGCCTAGTCTTCATCTTTGTTAGAGCCCTCTGAAACACAATGACATTGCAACAATGCTTACAGAAAAAGGGTTATTGCATTTTTTTTTTAGGATGAGACATCCAGAGAAGATTTTATAAAATCCTCCTGTGTACAAAATTCTTAGTTATTAGCCCTTTTGGAACACCAGCTAGAAAAGTTTGAAAGGTAAAATAATTTACATTGTTATTTTTTCTGTTCACTAGACAAAAGTCCATACTAATTAAATAAAAAATAATAGTTCTTCAACAGTCTATTCAAGGTATCTTCCATGAAGCAGTTCAGTGGGAATTTCCATTAGATAAATGTTCTCCATGCCGGTTATTACTGGCATCTACATCTAGAAATCAGGAATTAAAAGAAAAATTCTTTGTTGATTTACCATTTTAATACACTTTATCTGTTACAATAATCCAGACTCTGGCAATAAATTTCATACTCATATATACCTAAGGTTCTCAAGATTCACTGGGTAACTCTCTTAAGACACTATCTTTCTTCCCCTCAAGTCACTTTTTTCAGCTCGACAGAGTTCTGTGAAAATCTGCCTGTTTGTATTTTTTGAACACCAGTAGCAAGTGACAGCAGTCAGTCTGGTTTGCCCTGCAGTACCAACTGCTCACACCAGTTAGAGAAGGGCTTCTTCTAACGCAATGCACAGTGCTAAGGTTTGTCCAGGCAAGCACTGAGTTACTTACCAAGCAAGGCTGTGGTTTCACCTGCATCCTCTTTTAAGCTGGTACACTGCAGTACAGACTCATTCGTGGAGGAAGCTGACAACTCGCTCACTTCATTTCTGTCATCATCTTGCAAAGCAATACTCAGGCTTCCGACTGAAACGCTGCCACTTATGGATTCAGGTATTGGAACTTCAAGTACATCTTCAGGGTCCCCCTTCAAAATTAAAGACATTTAACAGTCACTTTTGGCTACCATCAGGTATCAACATTCCTCCACGTTACCACTTCGTAGCCTCACCTTGTTGGAAAAAAGACCATTTTTTTAGCTATTACATGTGCATTCCTAGCAACAGTGTTGAACAATGTCCACTTTCAGTGTTATTCTCTGACTGCAAAGATACAAAGCCAACCAAAAGAAAAGCCATTTTTGCAAAGCCACCCCAAAGCCAAGAGCACAACAGGAGGAGTCCACCCAGACAGGCTTTTGGATGGATTATTTCAACACTGGAGCAAGTCTTGCCACAGTCTGGTTAGGGGCAGGTTCGGCACATCCAAAGTGTCCGCTGAGGAAACCTTTTGATCCTTTGAGTTTACAGGAACCTCCAAACCTCCCTTTTTCATGACAGTAGCTGGGCAAGCCTAGACCTTTTTTTTGCTAGGGTGAGGAATCATTTACATCAGAACAAAATTCTCTCCTCCTCTATCTCCAGCTTAACTTTAAGTCTGTTCCAAAAACACAAACATGCTGGTTTGACACTTTGCAGGAACACAACATCTGCAGCACAGGCAAAGGGATTTCTTTTTTATAGCATGTTCTGAACCATTCTGAAAATTAATTTGAAGTCCTATACATACAATTCTGTTTCTAAAACTAAACAGACTACCTTCATTGCCACAGATATACTGATGTTATTTATACATAAGCAAATATATTGCAGTTTAAGTAGCTATTCTGTGTGCTTCCTAACAAGAATTTTTCCCTTCCTCAAACTACTAGCAAAAGTCCCTCTTCAGATTTTAGAAATTCTAGGCTGATTTTTTTTCTTTAGCATCAAATCAGCATATTTTAAAATGTACTGAATTTTAATGAGCTATAAACCTGCTACAACTGAACACAAGATAAATGTGATACTTATCTTTACATTTGCAGGTGGGGGGGTATTCGTGATTTTGGTTTCCAAAGCTTAAACAGTTAAATAAGCACTGAAACTACAAAATTCAGCAATGCTCTACGAAATCAGTCAGACATGCTGATCTGCAGTTCTTTCTCTCATAAGAAATAGCATAATGAAGAACTAGACCACTGCAGTCTGCTCTTCACAAAAGCCACGTAACAGGACTTAGTGCCTTTTTTCTACTTCAAGCCTTTAAAAATATAAAAGCATCTGAAGTATTGTTGTCCATAACTGAACTGAGCTCTGAGCCTCTCAGAGGTTTAGTATATTTCTATAATGAGGCTGTGCATTCTTCTCTGCAGGTGAAGAGTCAGACTGTGCTGCCGAGAGAAGCTGCCTTGCTCTTTACACTTCTTTTTCAGTAAAAAAAAAAATCAAGCAATCACTCCACAGATTAGATTGGGCAACCTGGATCAAGATGAAAACTAAGCTAGAAAAAAAAATTCCTAAATTATTCCCCCTCTATTAGCTTCAGTGAGACTTGAATGACTGATGCATTAGCAGGACACATTCGCCTCATTTCATTAGAAAAATGAACTGTGTTTCTCTAATATAATCCCATTCAATCTGCTTTCCAAAAGTCATTTTGGCTAACAAGCAGATGAGTTATTACTCCTCCTGGTTGGGCTTAGTATCAGTATCCTCCACAACACTATGAATTTGGGGAATATAATTATTCTGAAAGCTCTAGTATTTCAGTTTTCAGCCTATATTCAAAAGGATAAGTCCTTCTTCATATAACACAAGATATATCAACTCCAAGAACTGAAAGTGAGCAAAAACCAAGCTGCTAATATAAAAATATTAAACTAGCAATAGCTATTCCACATGACAAAGAGATTGCAACTCTTGGGTAAAGTCTGACTTAATATACAGAAGTACCAAAGTCTGGTATATATGTACCAGACTGGTATATATGTGTATATATAGTAAGAGTATTGTCCCCTTTGACAAGACAGAACAGCAATTCATAAAACTCTTGCATAGATCTGCTAAGTCTCTGCAATGAAATAAGAGAAAAGGTGGTCAAAATGCAGACCTAGACTGTGAAAGGAAAGTCCCTGAAACCAAAAAACACCCATATTTTCTAAAGATCTCTGTAGATCAGTAGGAGATAAGAGAGGTACATGCTTCCCTACAGCATTTTAGTGGAACTCAAGACTATTGATCAACAGTGACTGAGTAACCTACCGCATGTGTCTTCATCTCTCTTTTCTGGTGCTGTCAGAAAGAAATGAGAGCACATCATTTTCTCTGCTTAACCCATTTCTGCTGAATGTCTTTAGGAAGGTTTTAACTACTGGCTCATTTACAGGGATAAAACACAGGGCATATGTGGAAGTACACAAACATTCTATGAAGAAATACTATAATTTCTTCCTTTGAATCGCAGTTCTCAACATCAAGTATATGCTCCAGATCTATTTAATTCAGTTATATTTTTGCAGCCTGGGCAAATGGTCTCACCTCTGCTTCAAATTCCTTAATGTCATCAGCTAGAGACAGAAAAAATTGGTTATCACAGAAGATTCATAAGCAGCTCAATATGCTCCTTGAGTTCTCACCCAGAAAACTCCTTTATTTTTCTGGTTCTCACTCAATTACTCTTTGCATCTTTGCCCAACTTCTTGAGTCTTGTCAAATAACAGCTGTTCTCATTCTGAACAGTTACATGAAGTCTTGCCTCCTAGACTGTACTTCTACTTTGAAGATTAAAGCAGTGTGCAACATACCCAGTATCCCAGAGCTTTGATAACATCTAGTTTACACATTGGACAAGTTCGGTGGTCCAAAAGCCAAGGATCAATACATGTTCTATGGAAGATGTGCCTAAAGAAAAGAAATTCCCTTTAGAACTTATCATGAAAGCCACACAGCACTCTTTCAGAGTGCAACTTAACACATTAAAAATAAACCCTTCCTTTATAATCCTGACAGGTAGCTGCTGCTCAGTTTACTAGTACAGACATGGTTCTGGAAGCCTTTTCTTTCATGCCAGCTTTCTGAAGGAAAAGATGTTACTAACCACAGACACCACAGAGTTACCAGTTCTACCTACAGTGTACAGTTCTAATTTAAGCAAGCTCTGCTTCATTCCTACAGTTCTCCCAATTGCCCTCTTGCCTGCCATGTGCTGTGTGGCCTCACAGTGCCCTTCAACATCTAACAGGCCATATAAATGGCAGCTTCAGCTCTGCCACCAGAGGTTCAGAAGAATTTACAGGAAATTCACCCCATTTCTTCAGGAAAACATGCTAAAGAGTAAAGAATAGTTATGGCACTTACTTGCATGGCAGAATTCGGACAGTGTCTTTCAGTTTGTAGTTCTCAATGCACACAGCACAGTTTTCCACATCAACATCTAAACCCTAAACATGACAACATATTTAAAGTGTATTACATTCATATTTAATTACAGAAAAAGCTTTTTTTATTAGCTAACTTCACAGAATGCAAAATACGGTATAGCAAATAAAAACATCTCCCTCATTTAATTCAAGATTCTATCAAGAGGTGATTTGATCAAGTGTTACCAAATGCTAAAAGCAGCCAAACCTGGATTTTCTAATTTAAATTGCTATATATGGCACCCTAAGTAATTCATTAAGTCTCAAACATTAGCTTTGCTCATGGGAGCACAGGAATGTCTCAGTTTAAAGTAGCTATAAAATGAAAACATTTTAAAAGAGGTCAGCACAAATCAAAGTGCACAATCTAATTCTGAACTAATGGTCCCAAAGACTTCCAAGTGCTTGAGAAGGAAGAGATTCTTGGGGTTGAATACTGCAAACCTCTTCTCCACCTTTTTCTTGTTTTCTACTGCATCCCAGCAGATATTCCTTCATAGCCAGAAAATAACTGAAGTATGTAATTTGAGATGGTTTAAAACTTTTCTCCAAGTTCACACTAGACAGAACATCAAAATGCAGTGTTTCCCCACCTCTATTTTTTGATAAGGGTTACATATCTTTCCTAATACATCACATCTCACTGTCTTCTTGAAGCCATGCTTACAGTTGCAGTGCAAATATGATGGATACCTCCAAATACAAGAGAAATAATCCATGTTAATTGGGCTGTATAAAACCTGAGTATTAGAAGAACAGACAGTGGGAAAACTCCTTTCCTTTCATCCTCACAAAATTAGTATTTTTGGTTTACAACTTCCTGATGCACTTCAGTTTCAAGACCACAAACATTCAAACGAATTAGTTCTGCAAGTGAACTTTCAAGTTCAAGGCAAGTACTTCCCTGCTTTGCATAACTAAGCTAGAAACAATGAATGTAATAATAATAATGCCTTAAATTCTCAAGTAAATCACATTAAGACTGTTTTTTCACATAAGCAAAGTTAAGACAAGTACTTATTCTATAACTAGTTGTTTTTTATTCTGTACAAGAGGCAAAATCCAAGCACACCATATGTAGGACATACTCAAATGAGTGTCCATTTTACAATAATCCCATAAGCTTCTCAGGAAAAATCTACATGATAGCAAATACACTTTTAATATATGACCTATTTTTAGTTAAATACCTCAACCTCAAGTGAAGGGATAACGAAAGACTGTACTGTGCCACAACAAAAGAAATAGACTCTTTTTAAATGGCTGAAAGGAAATACTTAAAGAAAAAAAATGTACATTTACAGAGAAGGCAGGACTGAATTTCCAAACATATTTATATTTGTTCATGAAAATAGCTCGGTATCAATAAATTATATAAATTTGCTAATAGCAGGCTGATTCAAATCAAATTAAAAGATGTCATTTACCAAGCAGAAAATTCTATTTTAATAGAGATTTTAACCTTATCTCATTCTACTGTGCTTAACTAACATGGCACTCAGAGGTACAAGTAGCATACTGTATAACAACTTAAATTCCCCCATTTTATTTACTTTAGTTAAGGGTCTATTTATGGGAAAGAACTTCCTGGTATACTGCAAAAATACAAATTCTTTTTAGAGGTTTATTGAACATCAATTTAACAGCTCTTAACATCTTCTGTGTGGTTTTTAACAGATTTAATTGTGACCCTTTTGCATCCCTTTCTTCCTATGCTGATGTTGTGCTTTGATAGTGCTTTACACAAGTTTTGGTTCAATTCCATCTTTCTTGATTTCTGATGCCACCAATGTATGAACTGAAGTATGAATATCCCTCTGTTCACAGCTTGAAATATATGCTAAACTCCATCAAGAAGTAATCTAATTAAAAGTAAGAAATACTGACAAAACACTAAGTATGCTGAAAGCATAAAAGGAAAAAGACAAATAAGTTCAAAGACAGTTTTGGAGTTTAAGTTTCAAAACTGATTTACTAAATGAAGGACATATTCTCTGTAGCATATGATCTGAGCTGAACAGTTTCTGTTGCACCACAGCTTCTCAAGTTTTTACATATCAATGTCCTTTCTCACTTTAATTTTATTCATAGATTTAAAAATAACCTAATCTTTGTTTTTCATCTCTAAATCAGTCCTTAAATAAAAACTAAACAAGTAAGACAAGGGTTGGGGGGGGAGAAATGCCTATGCAGTAGCAGAAATCTAGTCAGAAGCTAATTCTGCATCTAGGATCAGTGTTCCTGAAACTCCAACTAAAATATTTTCTTTCTAAATGTTGGCTTTTCTACTTCAGTTATTCTAATACAGCTGAGTTAAGGTCATATGCTGTCAAAGTCAACTTTCTGAAAGCTGTTTTAATTTTTAGAATAGCTTTATTTCACAACATAGAAAGGTACTTTAAAAAAATTATGCTTCAGGTTAAGCCTATACAGCTCCTTAACGTATTGTATGTCAAAAGATGAAACAAGTGCTTTATTTTTCAAAGCTTGTTGTATTTTTAAGGCCTTCTGATCGATAAAAAGACGAATGCTCTTTCAAGAAAACAGAACGTTACATCAGCTGGAAGAACTGTACAACCAGTATGTCCTAGGAAGTATTTTGCAATGCACTTGTTGATGTTTTCAAGTGCTGAAAAGATAATATTTCCTCATCTTTACAGTACCAGCTCTGTGTACATTCTGTATAACCAGGTATTTGCAACAAAGTAGCCCTACACTTCATAAGTAGTTCAAATTTGACTCTTCAATTTTAAATTCTGCCTTTTAAACAAAGACCCTAAAACAAGCCTAAAATTGTACGTCACACTGCAATTATGCTGTGAGAATTTTAGTTTAAATTCTATGAAGACTTTACAGCCATTTTTAAAACTTAGAGCAATAACCAGAGACACTGAATTACCTTTTCCCCACGTTTCACAGTATGCAGCTGAAGTTGGCTGATGGCTCTCTTGGTTTCTTTCCTATGTCCCTTGAAAGAAGATTTTAAGTATTAGTATAGACATTAGTTTCAGGAATTACAATTCAAAGTTTTTAAATACTTTCCACGTGGATTACTGAGTCTTCTGAATGCATCTGAAAAAAAGAAAAAAAATTGATCTCTGGGCAATTAATTTGTTTCTAAAGTACTTCCAGCCAACAGATGTTGCAAGCTGGGAGTTTTGCACTCCTGAGGTGCAGCAGCCAGCAGGAGCTCTCCCAAGGAAGCCGAGCAGCGCAGAAGCGAGCGGAGCACAGCGGCAGACGCAGCCTCGCATCCCCACCGCCGGCATCAGGGGCCTTTCCACACAGGAAAACTGAAACCTGTGGAGGCTTGAAAGGCAAGCAGGGCTGAAACAACAGAAACAAGAGCCATAGAACCAGACCTGCCAGTTAGGCAAGGCCAGGAGCGAGCACACCGTACGTTTTGCACCAGCCTGGGAGAAGGAGGAATCCTGCCAGGCAGCCTGCAGCTGGCCACCGGGTCAAAAGGCTGCTTGTAGCTATTAATACTTCCCCTCAGTTCAACACTGTCTCCTACGTTAGACAAAGCTTTGCACTGAAAGGACACATTATGCAAAGGGGATGACAAGAAAGGCTTTACACACATGATGCACCATACTGGACTTCTATACAGTAACTCCTAAATATGCTTAGAGGAGAAGCAAGAAAAGAAAGCAGTGCTGTATTCTATGACAAAGTGGTAGCTGCTGCAAGAAACTGAGAAACTAAACACTGCCAGTGACAGATGCTAACCTGTCTAGCAGCAACTCTCACAAAAGAAACACCACAAAGGAATAAAAAGCCCTCACCACAATGACAGCTTTTCTCTGTAATAATTACAATGTCTTATATAATTTTACAAATGTATAGTACTGAAAATTGTGATTTTTGATTTTTTTATGGTGTTAAAGGTAAGTAGTCTGAAAGGTCTCCCAGAAATGGATGAAACCAGCAGAAGTCTATTCCACCTTCTGTATCAGCTCTGGGTTTTCTGCACAGTCCTGTTTTCACCTTCAGTAGTAAGGAGATCTTCTATAGTTTTACTGCTAAACCCATGTCTGAATAAATTTTAAGATACCCATTTTCATCTTCACTTAGCAGCTACACAGCAACTTGCTTTAAAGCATAACATATATAACTCTCAAGTTTTAATTATACTGGAGTCCATAAGTCAAGCAAAACAAGATTTGGGTTAGAAAGTGGCTTTTTGTTTCCAAAATTCTTATAAGACTCTTAATGATACATCTTGACTAATATCTTCAAAACATATTTCAACCTTGCATCATTTTTGATTTCAATGGCCATTTTAAAAGAGAAAGAATTGAGAAAGTGGCATAACTTTCTAATGCTAGACACTTTCAATTATTTAAGAAGCATCTGCATGACAATCAATGGCAAAGGCAAAATCTATTGGCATTTGGATGACAATGGCAAAAGCTATTAAGAGTCTGTGGCACATATTTCTGAGAAACATCACATTCACTTTAAAAAAACACCCTTAAAACTAAAGCACATGATATGATGCTTCATAAAGCATGTAAACTTTCCTCAGTGTGAACTATCCAAAAGGCAACAGGAAGAAGCAACCTTCTTCACCAAACAACAGTTACAACACAGAAACACATCCCTTTTCCTACAAATATTTCTCAATTTTTTTTTCTCAAAAGTATTTTCACAAAAAAAAAAATTCTAAAACTTGAAGCTTCGTAAAAAAGGCTCTAGGGAACCAAAACTTCGGGGAGACCACAAGTTCAACCAATACAGAAGTCCTATGTGTTATCCTCAGTTATTGAAAAGAGAAATTAAGTAGTTTCCTAGGAGAGTCCTGTAAGTCCTAAACAGAGCTCAGATTTCTGAAGGTAAACAAAATTCCCTTCCCTTCTCCCTCAAAGCTAGAATTTGTATTTTCAAGCAGAAGGCAGGGGAAGTCCACATGCTAAGCAGTGATTGAAACAATACTTTTTCCTGAACTGAGGATAAAAAAAACCCTGCAAATATAAATAAGTGCAAATTTATTTTTCAATTAGTAGAAAACTATGGTAGAGGCTGATGACCATAGAAGGAACCTAACCAATCTGCAGTAGTTAAAAGCACAGGTAAGTGCCATTCTAATGTATTTTCAAAACTCAGCTGGACTTATGTCCTCAGCAACTCCATGTAAGTTGCTCTCTTAATTGCAGGGGTCCAGAGGTCCTTTCCAGCCTAAATTGTTCTATGATGAAGTACTTTCCTCAGGGGAAAAATGTAAAGCTGACTTCTTCTTATTCCGTCTAAATACAGGAATGTGAAAAGGGCAAATAAGGAGAAAAATTATTCCTTCCTAACCTTCCCAGTACTTTCACTGTTCTCAGCACCTTGAGTAGCTCAAGAGAGCTGAATTTCACCACACAGGCACCTTCTAGTCTGCTGCAATTCAGTAACTCTACAGTGGAGTTCTAGAATTATAAGTATCAAAAGCAGTTTTCATTAAGTTTTAGAACTAAAAATTCTATCCTGAACAATTCGTGGGATTTATTATGAAAATAAAAAAACTCCATGGTCTATTTCCATTAAAAAAGTCTGGTTAGGGAAGTTAATACTTTCAGAATGAAAATTACTGAAGAACGAAAACAATTTCTCAAGTCAAAAGGAAGGAAGTTCAGTTAGATGACAGATCACATAAGAAGCTGCCCTTAGTCTGTTGTTGACAAGTGCCTAAATGCATTTCTCATTACTTCATACGAGCATCTAATAATTATAACTAGTCCAACTTGTGATGCCAATGAGCACACTGCTTATTAGCCTCACTGACTATTGCTGAGCAGCATCCACAGTTCACAAAATAGGAAGAAGGCACAGATCTTCAAGAATGCTTCAATAAACAGACAAAGTTAGGCAACTGATTTGACACAGAAGGAGGTAAATACTCTTTAAGCATCATCAGCTCCATTTACCTGGTTTCCAAACTGAGATCCTGTGTACAGGAAACGTTGTATATAGTAAAATATGAGCCAAGCAAGTGATATAATCATCATGGTGATGAAGGCAATGGCCACAAACACAACAGACTGACCACTAATATATTCCTGCACATGTCGTGTGCCAACACCAATGGTCATGTATACTGGAATCCCTCTTCGTACTGGCTCCAGTATCTCTATTCCTTTTGGATAGCCAACCATTATCACCACTGTATTTCCTGTTCCTGTTGGAGGGAAAAAAAAAAAAAAGAAAAAAGTCAGCTGTCACAGTAAAAATGTAGGCATTCTTGCTTGGTGGTAGTTTGGCCTCTTCAGTTATGATCAGGAGCAAAGTTACAGAAAAACTTCCAGTGCTTTTTTCCAGGCATAGCAGAATTGATAGAAAGTTCACTTGTAAAGAATCCTTTATTTACTTTCCAAAACTCCCAAACGCGAGATAAAGTTCAACAGATGCATCTTTACTGTTCAAGGCCCTACAGTCATCATTCCACAGTGAAGTGAGATGTGGATCCATGCAAAAAAGTCAGACAACTCATAGACATCTCATCCTGAAGCTGCTTAAATTCTAGCTTGCATCTCAGGAACAGCTGGTCTTTTATATGTCAGCATGGGAATTTTAGTTGCAGATGGAGACAGCATGTGAATATGAAGAGAGACACTTTAATTTAGTTTGAATCTGAATCCATAGCACAATTACATTGGATACATAAACAAAAAGAGAAAATTTTCATATATTTAATAATAAATTATTTTAAACATTGAAATACTTGAAGATTCTTTAATAGTAAATATTCAAAATGCAATGAGACTTCATGACAAGGACTTGTCAAGAAATACTTGTGACTCTTTTGGGACTAGTAAACCAAAGTATTTTTCCAATATATTAGAACTCTAGAGCACTCAATCCATAAGAAACAAACATCTAATGAAAAAAAAAAAAAACCACAGCAAACCTTTAGGCAACACACTGCCACCAAAACCAGTACGATACTGTCAAGACAAACTAGCAAAATCCAAAGACCTCTGTGACTAGAGTCTTACTCCATATTTTCTGGAAAAATCTTCTGTATTGTCTCAGAAATACCTAACTCAAGGACTACAAAATAAATTGCAAACAAATGTACCTGTTAAAAATGTCATATTTTCACTGTTCTATACTATTTCTATTTGAATAGTTCTTACTTTGTGTGTACCAACACTGTTGCACCCTTGCTAAGTCATGGCTTTGTAGTTCACCTTCATAGCTCTCCTACCTCTGAGAAAAAGTGAAACTAGTCTTGATTCAGAAAGGAAGAAAAAGAGAACGGTTTTCCTTGCTGAAAATCTAAAGCTGTAATGCTACAGCTACCTATTTTAGATTCACAAGATTACATACCTGCAAGAAGACCTCCCACTGAAGGCCTTTTTCCCTCCTGGCTGTGTTAGATTCCCTACTGAGGATAAGCTATGCCAGAAGAAATAGCTTCCTAATTTATAACATTACATGAAATGGAGATTTTCAAAATTCAAAGCTGCATTCTGGACTCACCCACTTCTGCCTACTAAGACAAAGACTTATTTGCCTGAACTATTTAAACCAAATTCCTTTAGTTGAGACAATTGTGGCTGTGAAGCCTTTTCAATCTGGCCACTCTGCTACCAAGCCAAGGGGAATCTGCAGAAGTTTCGCTTGTGTAAGCATAACTCCTCCCTCTGTAAGACACAGATGGTTTGCTTTGGATGGAACACTAAAGGTTCCAGGCTGAATAACCCTCCCTTCTCAGCTTCACCTTAACACAATCATGTCTGATCTCCTACTCTAAGAACCACTACACTTCTGTCTGCCAGATTCTGGCCCAGCAAAAGAGCAGATTTCCAGATACGGTTACACCAGCTTGTGCCTCCCCTCAGCACCCCACTCTGCTCAGCAGCAGCACCCACCCTGCTCCCGCTGCCTTGCTTGCTGGCTGTGTTTGGGGACACAAAGCAGTGAAGCTGAAGACAGGCAACAAGCAACCAAGCTCCACTAATTAGTCCTGCTCAATAGCAAGGTGCTGATCCACATGATACCAGAAGTCTAAGCATACTATGAATTGGTTAATTAATATTGTTCTTCTCCTTGAGCCAGCAGGAAAGCACCACCAGAGAGACTCATGAATCTCAAAGAGTGTGAAACGCTCTCTGACCCTGCACAACTCCACAGGGAGTTAACATGAAAAGAATGTATTAGTTTATCTTACATTGCTAAGAACTGCTATTCCCACACCTAAATCAGGAGATTAGGTCCTACGTCCTTGATCAG
This sequence comes from Climacteris rufus, assembly GCA_013398175.1. Classification (NCBI taxonomy): domain Eukaryota; kingdom Metazoa; phylum Chordata; class Aves; order Passeriformes; family Climacteridae; genus Climacteris; species Climacteris rufus. Next base: position 322,356 of record VZRZ01004051.1, on the reverse strand, counting down.
TTGTAAGAGTTACAAATAACAGGAAGAGTGCCTAAGGATGAGCAGGGAATGGTACACATGTGTTAAAAAGATTTATGGGATTTCATCCAAGCTTAGGGAAGAAAAGGAAGTTTCAAGATTAGAGGCAGCCTGGATTTTTCAATCAATAACGTTACACTTCAGTCCTGAAATCTTAAATCAGTTTAATTCTGCTATCTAATTCTCTGCACTATTTCTAACAAAGAAGTATTTAAAATCCCCATAACAATACATACTGTCTTTCTCTGCTTTGCCACTAGCATGCCCAAATATCAGACAGTTATTTCCTTGGAATTAAAGTCAGGCTACTTTTGCACAATGGCAGCTAGACAGTGTGAAATTTTCCACTTTTAGAATTAACATAAGCATGCTATACATTTTTAAATAAATGCCCATTAAAGGCATTTTAAAAGTTTTAAAGACTTGGTGATGAACCTGCCATTAAAAATACATGCAACTAAACACAATGGCCTTGAAGGTCATGAGACAGGAGGGGGAGAAGAATAATTGCAATCCACTATTACAAAAGGAACAAGAGCAGTTTCAGAGAACCAGTTGCCCTGAGCAGCCTGTAAGACTAAAGGCTTTAACTCATTCCTGGCTAATTTTAGCCTTCTGTTCTGAAACTCGTTATTCAAAGACTGAAATGATGTTGAGTCATTCCATCAGCTTCTTCAACTGCAACACAACTCAGAGACCTCAAATCACATTTATAAAGAAAACTCCAAGTGTCATATATATGCATCCACTAAAAGCATGTTTTATTGGCTTAGCCTTTCTATAACCTTCTAATTTTACAATTAATAATCACATTTTTACTCCACTAAAGTAAACTTGCTTTTTTTCCTAGGTTTGATTGATGCTTCAATGAAATTGAGTCGATTTAAAATTTGATCTGTGCTTTTTTAACATCATCATGGCTGGCAGATCCTTAGGATACTTGTAAAAAAGGGCAAATTTGGAACTCTGAAGATGAAGGTATGTTGCCTGCCAGAGCACCAAGGTCAGTTTTACCACTAGCATTGCCAATCTTCTCTTGCAAAAGGAAACCAGCACTCTCCTGATGAGGAAAATGTAGGACTGGTACAGATGTTGATTCCAGGCACCCCAAACTACAACATTTATTCCCATTCATGCTTAGAGATGACGAAGATAATTTTCTGTTGTCCAGAAACACATTGCAGGCACATTCCAGTTTTTGTCCTCCTAAGAAACATCAGAAAGCTCCCAGAGTTCAACCATCTTAGTAAAAATGTTTAAGGTCAGTCCACTGATCTCTTTAAACATAGGCACCCTACTGATACTGCTACAATGAACACCAAATGTACTCTTTAGCTCCTGGCCCAAACAAATGGCTGTTAACAGCACACTAACAATCCCATAACAGGCTTTGTCTCAACCATCTACCCCAACCTCATCTCACCTAATCCCTGTGAGGATTTTGACCTGTCTCAAGGAGGATGTAAAACCACTGGTACACACACCTCCTTCCACCTGAGTTCCAACGCAAATGCAATTTTATCTGTAACAGATATAAGCACTTACTCCTGCTTCTTTAAAACATCATTAGCAGCTCGACATCACACAGTCATGTTTTAGTTAAGCAACCCAGTAGTTACAGTATCAGAAACTTTCAGTAGAAAACAGCAGCAATACAGAAATTACTCACCATCTGAGAAATGTGAGTAGTGCTGCAAGCAATATAGCAAAGAGTTGAACTACATGCCAACATAACTCTAACTCTGCTGCTTTGGAGATAGCAAGAGCTTATAGAAATATGAGTACAATGTAATTTGCATCTGTTTTTTTCAATATACATGCATTAAAAAAACATGACAATGGAGGAAAGAACTAGTTGGATGTATTTTGGCAAAGACCATTTTCATTACATAGCCAAAGTCATACACTCACATTAATTCCCAAGCTTCCCTTAAATTCTCAAACCATGAACTAAAGCTCTACTCCAGACCTACCTCAAACTATTACAGCCAGTGCCCCCCATCCCTGCATGTCAAGCACAACCATATGTCATTTCATAGTCTACCATCAGGTAACTTATGTTCTGATCAGGACCACCAAATCCTAGCTTGAGGGGGGACACAGAGCTGGTTGGATGCCCAGCATCAAGAATTACAGGAAAACTCTAGAACCAGAAGACCCTGTTTTCTTTCCATTGCAATACACCTCTACCACCTGCTACTTTCTCAACCAGAACTGAGCCTCTGACTCTCCTTAGTCTGGTCTCCACAACAGTCCACACCTTGCCTCTCCAGACTCCTCTCAACCCACTCCCAGCTAATATTTACACACCATATTTATTTTGATTTTGAAATGGAATTTCAAGCTTCTGTATTGTAGTAAGTTCACCATCATCACCAAAAAGGAAGAGTTAAGACTGCCTGCCAAGTCTGTAATGTTGAAGTCTGAATTTATGTTATTCAGATTCAGTAACTGAAGTACTATTCCTTGAGTCATTTGAGCAAAATGAGAGTTTTCAAATGGAAAAAACCTCTCAGCCACACATGAAATTGTGTCACTATTATTTTCTTCAAGAAGGGAAGTCATTCATCATTTTGAACAATGCAAGCAAAGGCTTGAAATGAGACATATCAGTACAGCAACATTTGAAGAACTTTCTTTTGAAAGGAGGGACAGGATTTCAAGGCTAAATGTTCAAATTCTCAACTCTCTCATTCCAAAACTTCAATTAAAATTCCTACTCATTGCAGTCACAAAGCTTACACGGTGAAAAACACAGATTACTTGGAATATTTGTCCTTTATCAAATGCTTTGACACCAGCTGTAACAAATAATTTCTTCACCTAATCAAGAACCTCTCTTTTTACTCAAGTTGAAACACCAAAACACCACCAAGAAAAACAGCACACATGTATCACACACATCCCCAAAAATTTAAAGGCCAACTTTTTCAGGAGGAGAATGAAAAGATGACACTGAGATCACAAAAGCTATCTATCACCTTCATATAATTTGGACTGCACCTCTACCAGCCATAACCATTGTTCCATCTCACATCATTTTCTATGCCACTAATTGCAAACCCATTAAGTGGATTTTACTTATGCATATAACTCCACTCCTTAGTTACTGCACTGCAGATTTCCCAGAGTATTTATCCTCAGCACTCCTCCCAGAAGCAAAGCTTGCTTCCTCATGTGCCAGTTCACAAATCCCTTCACAGAAATGAAAACTTAGATCCTGTAAAATACAGCTTTACCTCCCACATTCTTCCTTGCCTTTCAGAGGCCTTCCTTCTCCCTTTAAAAAGCCCCAGATTTAAAACACTAACAGAATCTCCTCCCTTTATTCCCAAAGTGCACTGAAAATATCTGAACATTTACATGTCTGGAAGTTTCAACCATGAAACAAACACTTATGACTGCTTCAGAGTTCGTAATTATAAATATATATATATATAGGGATATATTATTATATTCCCATTCAAACAATTGTGAGGTCGAACATGCATTTGTGAAGTCAGTGTAAATACAAATGTATTATTGAATACATGCACTATATTAAATCACACTCTTTATATAGGTGGAACCTTTATCAGCAACATCCTGCCAGTTTAAGAGGGAAAAAAACCCCAACCAGCAGTCAGAGAGCACTTCTCTTTATGCCACTGGCAGATGAAACTATACTAGCCAAGCCCAAACCTGAGTGTTAAGCCCAAGGTCTTCCTTTTCACAGAGATGACAGCAGAAAAGAGAAAAAAATTATAAAATAAGCAAGATAAGAAAACGAAGAAAAGATTCAACAAAAGAGCAAATAATACTTATGAGAGGTTACAACATGGAATGGAGAAGAATGTGGAAAAAAAATTTGCACTGATTGGCCAATACAGAGTGAAAGCAGGAAAAAGAAGCTGGTTAAGACAAAAGAAGTATTACACAACAAAGTATCTTAATCACCACATGGGATCAAAATCAAAGGTTTATTTTATCTAGCATCTCACCTCCACTTTCACAATGAATTAAGAACATGAGATGGGCCAGGCTGATCTCAAGCAAGCAGCAGCTAAGAAGCACAGAAATCACGCTTCCAATCCCCTAATTGGGGGAATACCCCGACTGGGTATTCCAAGAGGAGAGACTTGTTTTCCAATCAATAAATCACATGTGTGATAGAACAACGGCTCCTTGAGACTTTCAGCTCACCATACTGAGAAAATAAGTTCCTTTCCTTTAGAAACACATTATGGTTTTACTTCAACCAGGTCCCTGGTCTTCTCCTTCCTCACAACCAAGAATGAGAGCTCAGGCATTAATAAACTCATTGCAGCAAAACCATGTGAAGCACACATTTACAGGATTTTTTACTTAGTTTGCTTTGTCTTCGCATCCTCCTCTAAAGACCTTCCAGTTTTCTCAAAAATCTAAAAAAGCAAACAGATTTTATTGCCAAGTTTTGAGGCTTTCTCCCCTCTTTGATTTAAGCATTTCATGTTGTCATAACCATAAAAATTCAGCAAGTCTTCAGTGTCATAGCCTAAGCAGGGACTGTGTTGATAGAACATCTGGATTCCTATCTCGGCAAAAATCACGGAACCCTTCTGCAGGCCACACAGCAGCAGCAGCAGCACGCTGAGACAAGTCAACGATTCCGTTTTCCTACTGCATTTGCAAGCGTTTAAGGATTACCTGATGCATACACCTCTCTCCCACCCTTTACAGACCTGCGCAGGAGAGGACAATGAAGCTATTACAACAAAGTCTGTACCAAAAGCGATCTTCAAATAGCTACGCCTGTGCCTTCAAAGGCACCCGAAGGCATCTTCGGGATACCCGGTGTGTTTCCACACGGCCTGCAGAAAGCGGCCTACCTGGGACCGGTGTAGCAATTCTGCCAGAGGGTAGCAGGCAAAAGGTATTCCTAAGGGAGATCCAAGCCTCCCACCCCAGTCTGTCGCACGGCTGCCGGTCCCGATGGCTATGCCGCATTTCCTCCCTGACACCCGGACCGTAACTTGGGAGGCAGAAGACGGTCCCGACGTTTACCCTAGCGTGGCTTACAGGAAGATGAAACAAAATCCCGGCTCTCTGTACCATTTTCACGGGGATTTCTGCCTCCCCACATCCCCACTGCTCACCGCGCAGCGCCGCATCACCGATGCGGGCCGGCATCAGACAAAGCGATCCCCCCAAAAGCAACCCCCGGACCCCTCGGCGAGCGCGGGGAGCTCACCAAGGTGGGACATGGAGACGGTGCTGTTGCCGAAGCGGGCCTCGTTGTAGATGACCACGGCGATCGCCCGCTTCCGCGCCGCGTTGGTGACCTTGTCCTTGAATGTGCAGCCGCCGCGGGCCACCAGG
>VZRZ01004051.1:294057-312729 GCA_013398175.1 Climacteris rufus | reverse complement strand
AATGTAAACCCCAAATAAACAAACTACTTTTCCCCCCCTTTTTTTTTTTTTTTTTTTTTTTTTTTGGTCTGGAAAATTTCATTCAAAATCTGCAGGTCATATTTTTGATTAATTTCAATAGACTTTCAAGGAGTTCCATGGTAGCTATTCCTTGGGTAAAGGAAGCATGAAATGAGAACAGCTAATTTAAGACAGCATTTCTTCATGAGGTCCCTTTTGTCACTTTACATGCCATGCCATCACCATTTCACATTTTGGGGTTCTGTCAAGAGCCTCACGGCAGATCCATATAAAAAAGCTTCTTGATGAATCTGTCCTTTTACAATACAGAAGCTACTCCAATCAATCCATGTGTGCAGGTAGACAGCCTATAACAATGAGGGTGCTGTAAATTCAAAACCTTTCTTAGTACACACCAACTTCTTAAGCAATTAAAGCTCTACGGAACCTCACTGACACAAGCCCTCTCTGCTCCAACGCAAGTTAATAAGGTAATGGATAGCACATAGGACCATGTCACTGTTGTCAGGGGATGTGGATGAAATTGAGAGTGTAGTAACAGCAGCACTTCTAAAATTCTTCCTCTCTTCTTCAGCTTGTTTAAACATTAAACTTGTACTTTGGATTTCTTAATCTGTGCATGTGTGTGTATAGGAGTGGGGGCAGAATAGGTGTTTCAGGTTTCTCTGGGAATAGAAGTGAACCGGGATAATGAAATATGTAATTACAGTTTCACAGAAACTGTGAAATTCCTTTATAAGGTCTAGTATTCTTCCTGTTGAACTCAGATTTAAAAGTCCCATTAAACCTAATGGACAAAGTCATCAAATCCATAGTGAACAAAAATCCCCATGGCAAAATGATATGAGTCAAGGAGGATTTCACTTGATGGTATTCTATAAATCTGTATAGGATAGGCCATCTTGCTTCAGTACTACAGAGTGCAAGATTCAGGGGAAAACTCAAATGGGAAAATGCAGCTCATCTGCCCAAAAAAAAAAAAAAAAAAAAGAAAAATAGATTCAGGCAGGACACTTCCTCCTTTTGTGTAATTACCTCTGCAAAAGACCTGCACTGCTAACAGAGTCTCTGGCAATGAGGCAGGAATAAAAAAAAAAGCTTAGTGAGTATCTAAATAAAGTTTTCCCCACCCTTGTTTGCCTTTGCTCCTTACAGAATATCAGGAATAGTGGTAATACCTGGAGCCCAGGACTCACCCAAAGGCTAGGTGGCCCCTTGGTAGTTAAACCAGCGTGGTGCCCAGATGTTCTGGGAATGACTCCCTCTCTCCAGGCCTGAGCCAAAATAAGCTCAGCTACACTTAATTGGCTTCCAGCTGATCATAGCTCATGCAGCTGCCTCTGAGCTCTGCCCAGGGATTAACCTGTACAAGCTCAGGGCACTCTCCCAGGCTCCCAGGCTCCTCCCCAGCTCAGACGTGGTGCAGGCTGATGTCCAGAGTTCAGGTGCCCTCCCAAGGATGCTGGAAGACCTACCCCACAGGCACAGAAACCCCATCTCAATGTGTCTCTTTCTTAATGGAACAGAGAGAACAGCCATGTAATTTTCAAACTGTGTAGTGATTTTGCTGGTTAGCATGGGAACTTTCTTTCTGTGATAACCTTAAGAAATGCAAGATAAGTTTACCAGGAGGACATCTAAAGAAAGGGCTGAAGGTGATCAAAATACCTTTGAACTCTTTTGGTATTACCACTTGAGATGCCTGTTCATAATGTGTTTGCAACGAAGTTTGCACTTTCCACGCTAAGATATTAGTTTTTCATGGCCTGAAATACCTAGTATATTTAGGCTTCTTTAAAAAATAAATGCATGAAAAAGCCCTTTAAATCTTGTTGAGGAAACAGAGTTAAGGGACAGGCTCCACCCCTCAGTGAGTTAGTGAGGGCTTACAAAAAATCTGTTGCACAAGCCAGTTAAAAATAAAGCAGTGGCTGAAGCAGGGAGGAAAAAAAATTGGGACTACAGGCTATTAAAAATACTTTTCCTGTCTCAACAGGAACAGGCTAGCTGAGAACATTTACTTAAATTCTTCTTATGAGAATGTTTATACTTGTATTGAGATAATCCTTGTGGGGCTGATTTGATTTTGGCCCTTAATGTGTTTAACCAGCTTTGTGTCAGTGAGAGACAAGTTATATTGGAGCTGTGTTGTTTGAACTGATTGTATTTTTTCTACTAAAAAGGGAAGTTCAACTCAATTTCCAAATGAAATATCAAATTCTTTCATTAGGGGAAAGCACACATAGAAAATATAAGTTGGCAAATGAGGACAGCTTTAGCAAAATATTTGTTTTTAAACTTAAATACCTAAATTTGCAGCTATTAAGTTTCTCTTGCAGTGCTTACAAATCAAGGGAGACCAAGCAGCCGTAATATGTTCCCAATGCATAAAGGATTCTGAGTAGGCAATTTGCATTTTCGGCAAATCAGAACATTATATTTAGCACACATTGTAGTTTCCCTGTGGGTGCACAGCAATAGAAGTCAAAACAAACAGATACAAAGCATTTTTAAAACAGCATTTCAGATGACGCATTGCCTGCTTGAAATGACAAGTCTGTACATTGCAGGGTAGGGCAAGTATCCATCTCTCCTTTATAATTTGAAAGTCTGTGTTGATTTATTTTCACTCTGCTCCACGTGAGACAGGACTATTTTGAAGCCTTTTTGGGAAAAGAAAAAATATCACTGTAAAGAAAATATCTAGCATGAAATTTTAAAACTATTTGGAAAGGAAACTCAGGAGATTTCTATCTCAACGCCCATTCAATCATCCTTTACTTGGAACTGCTTTTAAATACTCTTCTACTGCAATGGGAGAAACTTCTCCATACCAACTTTGAAGCCAGATGTGCTCAATGTTCATTTTCATGAAGAACCATTCATAGCTACGAGGCCACTTTCTTACCACTGGGTGCCTGGAAGGACAACGAAAAGAAAAAAAAATTAAAAGATGTGCCAAAGCACATGCACAGTCTGCTTTTTTATTCAGCCTAGTGTGCTCAGCCAGAGTGAAACCTGAGATATGAGAACCACCACCATTCATCTTTTTGGCCATCCCTTGCTGTAAGGTTTATGATCCACACCCCAGTCTGGGGAGAAGCGCAACACAGGCAGCCAGCAATCACCACCTTCCCCCACTGCAGAACCCTGTCTCTAAAGGCAGATGTTGTTTGGTCTCTAAGTAAGTAAAAAATAGCTACAGGAGAGTCTTGGAATGTGTGTCAGGGTTGTGCTTGTATCTGTTTAAGAGGAAGAGTGTTCTGAAAATACTACATTTTTGGCAGCAATTGTGGTACAGAGGGAGAGCTAATAAAACTGGGTAGCAGGTAAAGCACAGTCTCTGAGCTGTCACCTCCTACAGCCTTCCCAGTCTGTATTTTTGTCTCATTTCTTTGGGCTGCCCTTACTGCTAGGTCAAACAGATTCTCCCTGACAGCAATACTGGGTGCAGACATCTGGTCCCCAAGCCCCAGCGAGTGCACCTGTGGGAAGCTCAGCAACGATGCACGGAGTGGATACAACAGCTCGAGTCAGTGTTCACAGGAGCGTGGGGGGAAGTGGTGCAAGTCTGGGCAGGCGTGGCTCAGTGCCCCTCTGCCCTGCTGAGGACCCTGCAGCAGAGATAGTTGGTTTGGCAACCTCTTGGCTCCCCTCTCGTTGGGAAAATAAGGTTTCCTACCGTTTCCTGAGTTATGCCTTTGAGCACCTACGACTGTGGCATTGGGAAATAGCTTCAGATGCTTCTGGCACTGGATGGGGTGTGCCCCAGCAGCCCTCACTGTATCATTCTAGCTCTTGCATGCTGACAGCAGAGCATCCTCTGCTGAGGTGCTGGTGGAGTCTAGCCACATGGAAATATAATTTCTGCACAGTGTATAAAAAAGGCTTGTGTGCCAATATGGCCCCATCTGTCCATGGTCCCATTTTTGCTATTGATGGCACACACTGACAGAGTCCCACCCTGACCCCTTCCTGTAGGCCAGGAAGAACATGACCTCTGGGCTGTTTTGGATCCATCCCAGTTTCCCAGCAGTAGTCATTGACCAGGCAAGGTGCACCTGGAGGACAATGCCTGGCAGGCTGTGTGAGAGGTGCGTGCCCCAGCGAAGGTTCAAGCTTTTCACACCTGTAATTCTGGAGACCCACTGGAGGGCGTGGGGGCACACCCTGCGTGCGTGCGCTACGCGTCGGGGTTGTGCTTGCATCTGTTCAAAGGAGCCTGGTCAATAAGTGCTGTGGCTTTGCAGCAGCAGGGATGTCAGGGGAGATAATTAAACTTGTAAGCTCCATCCTGAAAATATTTGTAAGCCCAAAGGCAGCAGAGCTCTGCTCTGTCTCTGAGGAGGAGGCTGTAGCTGAAGAGCACTGTCTGTCCTAATGTGGGGTAGAATCATTAAAGATAACAAGTGCACCCTGGATTTATGGAATCTCTCCTTGGAACCAGGTGAAATTTCTTCATAATCCCCACATTATAAACCATGTGCCTTACAAGATTCCAACACTAATTGCATTTCCATATTTCATTCCTCAAGAGTTAAAAGGTTTGTCATTCCAAGCCACACAGAAGTCAACATGCTCTATGGCCCCAAAGTAAAGGTCAGGCTTATTTCTCAGATTTTCTGTACCATACAGCCACATTCATGTATTTGTCTCAAACCCAGGGATTGCACTTGACTGTGTGCCTGTTAGATACAGACCTGGAAAACATTGCTTGCTTGGCAAATTCTACTTCCTCCGGAGGCACCGTGACCATCTGTCCCGTGAGAGTCAGCCTGGTGCACCTTGGGTCCTCTGGATCAATCACATTTTTTCTGTGCACAGAGAAAAATTCTCATGAGTGATATCTTGCTTTATTTCTTAAGGGTTTTTGGAGAAGTGTGAACTCCTGCTCACATATGAAGAGCTTTGTCAAGCTTTGCAGGTCTTCTGTACACCCAGCTATACTACTTGGTGGAGGGGGGAGGTCTGGAACAAGTACTCAATCGACACATAGCTCTGCTGTAGATATTTCCTTAATCTCAAAATTTGCTCACAAAAATTGGATTAGTATATGTTGGATTGTAAAAAATGTGAAAATGGCAGTTTTCCCAGACAGATGTACAGACCTGTATTCAGGATTCTGAGGAGAACTACTGAGATAGTTAGTCCATGCCTATGCCTACAGAAAAAAGTATGAATATATGTATGTAAAAGATAAGGTCTTTTCTTTGTGCTTATACTAGAAAATAAATCCTTGTACATTTTTTACCCATTTTTCAATGCTTTACACCAAATAGAAAATTCTTCAATTGCCTTCAGATCAAGAAAGGGAAGGTACTTGATACTTTTTGGCTTTTTGTGTATAATAAAAATAAATAACTTCTTTTAGTAACTACAGGGCAATTGCTGATTCTGACATATACAATACAAGGATATAAATCATAAGTAAATCGACCAATTGCAAAACAATAGTATATGAAATTTATGCAAAGGCTTGATCCTGGCAAATGCTGAGCAGTCCCAAGCCCTATTGCCAGCAGTTTCAGACTGCTCAGCATCTTAGGAAACTGTCTTCCCATGTCAGCCTGAAAAACTAAGTTAGGAAATGAAGGCTGCATTTCTTCTTCTCTGTGTTTCAATTGGAAGCAGCAAATCACAGGAAATTACATCTCATCTGTGTACAATTTTACTTAAAGATCTTGGCTTGAGCCCTTTAGCCTTAACTGCGTGTAATCCGCAATGGCTTCATTATGGGTTATATTTCTCAATGTGTGTCTAGTGTATGCAGGAAACATATGGACATCCTCCTGCAGCTAATTTAACACCTGCAGATCCTCCACAGATGGTTAGGAAAGACTCTGTGGCTCACTGGATAAAGTATCTGCTTTTCTAGAGAGGGTCATGAACAGAGATACATAAGGAAGGACAGAGGCTGATTGATACTTGACTATGTTCAGTAAGCACTTGGCACTGTCTGCAGCCTGACCTCCAAAGTGCCATTTGCAGTCACATCATCTCTGGGGTGTTTTTTCAGCATCCTGTTCAGTCTGGAGCAGCAGTTGTCTGAAGGGTGGTGTTCAGGTTGACCTCTGGACAAATTCCACTTGTACTCCTTTTCCTCTCCCATGCTTACTGATGTGAGTAAGGGCAGAGGCCAAAGATCAAGCTCAAACTTTCTGTTCACATCATTGTATAATGGTCTCATTTTCTCTAGTACAATTTTTTAAATTATTAAATAATACTTGAGTGGTGTTCTGAGTACCTGAAAATCTGCACTCCCTGCCCAGGTACTGGGTTTATTTTTATCAATGTGTATTCAGAGTACAAACTTGTCTACATGATCACCTTGGCACACCATAGATACTCAGCACTAACTCCTACTGCCTGCTGAAGGTGTCATTTCACATCTGGCTTACAGTGGCCTCAGAGTGCTCTGTCCCTAAGGAACACAGCTCCATGCCCCAGGGACACCTGAGCCTTCTGTCATTTCTTTTGCACAGGCTTTGGGTGTTGTGTGGCCGCCCAGCATCCATGGGCCAGTGAGATGCTCACCCACCGAAACACAAATAAATACAGGCAAATACAGTGTATAGAGCTGAAGAGAAAGGAGCCAAATCCCACATACAAAGGGTGTCAGCTGAGGGTCTCTGTGTCCAGCAGCCAGGGTAGTACAGATTCACACTCTTGCAACTCTTGGCCCTGGATAGTGGAGCCATAAAGTCAATTTGAGACAATCTCCTGATCTATTGTTATCTTTTGTGCTTAATCTTAATACTGTATCAACACCCTCCGCATATGCTTATATATCCAACATATATTTAACATATATATTGATGAAGGACAGGGACTTCTTGTGAGCAAAAATTCAGTTCAGAAAATTGCTTTAAAACAACTGTGTGTCTGAATACATGATACAATTTCCTCTACAGCCTAACAGTATCATGGAACAACTGAAGAGCGAGGAAAAGCAGGAATATTTGCAAGTGTCTTTCTTGTATGTATCTCCTAATTAATACGTGGTTAATTGCTTTCAGAGAGGAATTCGAAAAGGATTGTTATTAAAAGATGTCTGTGTTTCATAGAGCTGATCAAGGTGATGGATTCTGGATGTGATCAGGAGCAGTGAGAAGTTTTGGTCTGACTTCAGACTACAATTATTTAGTGTTTTTGTGAAAGTACATATTTATTCTGAAAGTGTACTCATTGATTTGGAGTAGGCAATAGACCTGATGTTGCTGTGATTAAGCAGTAAACCCTGCCCACCTTTGCTGAGAAAGTTTTGCTTAATAGGACTGATGTGACTCTTCCTCAATTTACTTGAAAAGCTTCTCTCCACATATTTGGCTAACAACAAAACCCACACACTGTGCATTCATAGCTAGAATAGTTTTATTTATGGGGTCTTTTTTCCCTGCTTCTTCTGTTTACAGTTTTCTGTACATTCTTGTGAGCCAGGGTGCTACACTGATTGACACATATAATACTATCTTTCCAGTAAAAATTATTCAAACTGAATTTTGCACATTGGAATAATATTCTGGAGGGTTAGCTAGTTTTTTCTGGGAAATGAGTCAAACAAATTATTTGTTGAGATTATGTTAAGTGAAGTTTTGGAAGAGCTGAACAGGACAATGATACATTTGAGTTCACACTGTTATTACTTTGTTGGTTTTGCTTTCAGGGCTGCCTCTTATCATAGGTTTTCTGTTTCAGAATAGGAACCTTGTATTTTAATCTGACATTAGCATAAGTATTTTATTTTTCAAAGGAGCCCTTCATATTCTGAAGTAAATCTTTGTGCATTTTTTTTTGGCATAGTATTTCCCTTATGATGTTTGATTACTTTTATACTTCTTAAACCATCACAAAACCACTAAACTTACAGCTACCATTTCTAAATGTTGTGAACAGGTCTTGAGTTTTCAGTGTTGTTGCCAATCAGTTGCCAATGCAACTAATGCAAATGCAGGATTTACTTCCTAGGAGTAAAGTGATATAGTCAGGGATTTATGTCATATTTTTACTGAAGATAATAAAGGGATATCAGGGATTAATAGATATATTTACTAAAACATTCCTCACTTGCATCTGTGGAGGTCTAGTCATGCATTCACTAGACATTTCTTGCCTTCTCTAGAAACACATATTCAGCTCTCAGTCCTTGAGTTCCTTATATCTTTGCTGGCACAAGAACAAGTAGATACAGAGGAGCAGCTTTATGTAACATTTCTGTGTTGCTGACGGGGGGCAAGGGGGAGGCAGACTCAGGGGCAGAGATGGTGGCACTGTTACTCTGTTGAGGAAACCCAAGGTGGTTTCTCAGGTAGTTTGTCATTACCAGAATCAGGTCCTCTGTTTCCATGGGGAGGATTTCATGAATGCTATAATAAAACATGAACTGAGAGAAAGAGAAAGCAGGTAGCTGTGGGAGGAGACCAAGCAATAGGGAACACTTTTTTTTTCATTCTTATTTAAAATATACACTTTGTCGCAGAAAATTAGGAAAGCCAGATTACAATGGAAGAAGATTCAGTATATGCATTTTGTAAGAAAACAGTGCATTAAGAGAGATTATCTTAATTATTCATCTGATTTGTGAAGAGAGAAGAATGGATTGTTCCTGTTCCTCTGCTTACAGTGAGCAAAGTAGGTATGCAGAGTTTCCCCCCATTCCAGGCAGTTTTCTTCCAAGTGTGTGAGATGACAACATGAGTTGCATTTACTTACAAGGGTGCTAGCTTTCCTGAGCTGAAGGAAAGGCCTATATCCAAGTGAAACATGTTTCCCAACAGAGAAGCAATGCCACAAAGCTCGCTGCTAATGAACATGTCCCACTTATTTTACTATGTAACACTTCCGCACTTTCTGGGTCACGGTTCAAGAGTGGTTCAGAGTAAAGAGTGCCACCTACTCATTAAATTGTTTACTGCACTGGCCATTCTCTGGAGTTTAATTAGAAGGTTCTTATAAAGCAGCTGTCCAAGTCCAGGTGTGATGAACCTATACTTCGGACTGCTGTGGTTATATTGGCACATCAGGTGATGATGTTGGGACTTGGTTAGGATTCCCTTTCCCACCTGAGGTCTCTGCTTTGACTGATGATGCTCTGTCTCCTGGTTTCTGACCAAAAATATCCCTGACTGTTATCTTCATTCTCAGCCTCTGCAATCCATTAGTGAGGTGACACTGATCTGCCACAGATCAACAGTAAAAGCAAATGAAGAGTTTGGAAGGCACTTGGGAAGGAAAGCCAGGTGCTCCTAAGAAGGAACTGGTAGGAGAAAGGCAGGAGGGTTCAGTACTGTTCCGTGGTCTGGCTGTTGAAGCAGGGGTCTATGGTGAGGAATCCCTCTCTCTTTCTTCTTCCCCAGCCTCCTTTTCCTGCAGAGGAGCTGACATCCTTCTCCTCCACCCCCCTGAGGAAACAAGACCTTCCATCCTCCCTGGCAGGAGACACAAATCCTTGCTATCTTCCCTGAACACAGTCCTCACTGCCCTGCGAGAGAGCACTGCTCTTATCCCTCAACTTCTTCAGAGTGGAAGTGAAAAGAAGTTGGGAAAAAGCTTTCTCCTGCTGCAATAAAGGAGAGACAGAGAGCCAAAAAGAAAGCCCCAGAGAACAGTTTTCCTACATTTTCTTTCTACTTTAAAGCACACAGTTCATGTGTGGCATAAGGGCAATGACTGCCTCCACACATTCTAACCTCCCCTATAATGGTAGCAGTGATGCAAACCCATGTAATTAGGAGGTGGGGACTGGCTGCTGACACAGCTCATCCCTGTCACTTCCCATGGATGCAAAGTAGGTGACCCTATCACACCCTGCACAGGGCTCCTCTCCACATAGCACCACACTGGGCACCGGGTGAAAAGGCAGAGTTATTTTGTAGTATATAAATTTTTGTCCCCTGAAATCTACAGAAAGGAAGGGAGGGAATGCTCTGTCCTTAGAGAATTACTGTAAAGAGCATATAATTTCAATTAATAAATATGATAAATTTTGAAAAGTATGTTATGCTCCTCATTAATTTCATTTGTTCACCACTAACTACCAGAGTCTTGGAAACATAAAGAACGTATTGGTGCTGCTAATCTGCATGGCATGAACGTCAAACAAAATCTCCACAATTTCATAATCTGAAAAGCTGTTGCTGGCCTTCAACTGGATATGGCTAGGCAGTTCTACCCTGCTCTGATTTTGACAAGAATTTCTTTATCAGCTGTGTTTTGGAGCCAGCAAAGACAGTTAGAACATCTTTGCTTTTGGAAGAGGTCTTCTGTTCTGAATCTGAAGTCAGGTTAGGGAGCTAAAGAGTATTGATAGAGTGGTTATTCTATTCATCAAAGTGAGCCTGCATTCATAGTATAACTGTTTTAATGTTTCAAATAATTTCACTCTTTCTAGAAGATAATCCTTCCTAAAATGTTTTAATTACAATGTGTTAAGTGAAGCCAGTCTATCTGCCTGTCTTCACTGACAATAACAACTCATTTCTTCAGATGAACTCTGTCTTTCAGACAGGAAGCTTTTATGTAGTTTAACCATAGACAATTCATGGAGAAAAAAAAGAATCACGGCATCAACTATTTCTATAAACAGAGTCAAGAGAAACACATCCTGCTTCACTAGAAAGGGATTTTAGGAAGTTGGTTATTTAAGAATACAGGACAAAACAGTAATTTAGAGCTGTAGTGTGTGCATTGGGTCGTGATGATAGTAGGTTTCATGTTTGACTTTCTAATTCAGTATCTCCATGATTTTTTAAAAATATAGATTTTTCAGGAACAACTGCTGACATAATTATTTGCATATGACTGAAAAGGGCCAGTATAAATACCAAAACTGGAAATGAGTCTGTGCCACAGAATCAGGAGGTGGATCTCAAAAATTGATGGATGTCTTTATTTAGCCTTTGTCTTCTGCATGAGTAGTTTCTCTTTGTGTGAAGGTGCAGCACCAAATTTATTTGTTATACTAATCCGTGTATTAAAAACCATGACTCTACAAACACAGGGATGGTTATACATTGGGTGGCCATATGACATCTCAAATGTTTGCCTTGCACTCATGGCAGGCTTATTGTCCCTCAGGATTGCTCAGGGAATGAAGCTGGATGTTAGTGCACATTGCCAATCCACCACACAGCAGGAACCCTAACCCACCAAATTCCTCTTCTCTCCCCATGGCTTGGTGGCTCAGCACTTCCTCTCAGCATTTTCAATGCAGAGTTTAGGAAACCTACAGAGCCAGCTTATATCCACTGGAGACATCTGCCTGATCGTGCCAATCTGCTACCTCAAGCACCAGATGAGCATGGCAGGTAAAATGGCTCTGATGGAGTCACCCCGATGGAGATCATAAATCAGGAGGAGAATCTGAATTCATCAAAATCACTCTTAGTGTGAATTTCAAACACCATCCTCCAAACTAATAGCAGAAGAAAACCAAAGGTGGACTGACCCCAAAGCTCACTGCTTTTCCCTTGCATGAAAACCAGTTCATGGCAGCCATGAAAATGCTCCTTCTCTAAGAAAGCTGAAGTGGTTCCCTCTGAATGTGCTGAACCTGATGTCAAGGAGGAGACACATGTTTAAAATTAATTGTCTGTTTTCCAGACTGCAGCTGTAATGAGGCAGACTCAGGAGCTTACTTGAAAAAAAGGGATCCTCTGAGCAGCCTGTGTGTTGGGAAATGTGTTTAGAACAATAGCTGCTCTATTCTTTAATGTCGGGCTTGGTCTTTCTCCCTCTGAAAGCTGCAATGGGACTCAATCTTTTCAGCTTGTCTGTGGCATACACATACCAGCTTAGTCTATTTATAACCCTGAACCATTTAATTTTTCTTGCCTCTATTATCCATTTATCAGCCTTCAGATAGAATGCTGTGTAGTTGCTAACAAATGCTGTCTCTATCCTGGCCATCAGAGCCTTCTCAGAGAGGGGCAGCCCATCTCCCTCTGGGAAATGGCAATCTCTAGGTCAGAGATGAGGAATCCAGACTGTAACTGCAACACTAAAATGTCTTGCAATTAGTGTCTAGTCAGATGTGTTGCAGCTCTCTTTCTTTCAATATTAAATGTTATTTCTCTTATTAGTTTAGGGTTTTCAAATTTTCTCTCCAGCTGATTAAATATTAAAGCTGGAGCACTGTAAAGGCCAGTCTGTATTCCTCACATCCTTGAAAGGGAAAATATTTATTGTCAAGGTTTGGAACTTGAGTCTGCTCTGAAACAAAACAAATGAAATTTGCTACTAAATAAATTTAATATAAATTGGTGTACACAAGTCACTTTAAACTCATTAGGTACACGAAGACATTGAAATGTCAGCTATGTTTTCTTTCCAAAGGCCAGAGATTTCTTTTGCGTGCAATAGGTCAGAGCATTTTTCAGGAGAGTGCCAGATACTCCCAGGAGCATTGACTACAGGCACTGATCAGCTTTCACATTTATTTTCCTTCTTGCAACTCAGAGTAGATTAATAACGGAATTCTAATAAAGTTTCACATGAAAACAAGCTACAAATGCATTGCTGGCATACAAGGACATGAACTTTCTCACGTAGAACATTATTCATTTAGCTATTTTGCATAATTATTTTGAAACGAGAACAATTAATGACGCATTTGAAGAGAATGTCTGACAAGAATGACACTTTCCTTTGCAAAGAAAGCCCCATAATACTAGCAGGACCTGAGCTCTCTCAGAGTGAAAGGTCTTGCCTCTCATACAGTGTGAGTAAAGAAGACTTTTGCTATACCAAACTTGAGCCACCACATAAAGCTCTGCACTAAGGATGCTGTGTGCTGCTTGCATGGCACAGCCTGGTTATCTCAGCAGGTCAAGTGCATCCTGAAGCTGGGGACAGGTCACCCCAAGCAGTGACTGCAGGGCCTGGACACAATTGTTGTTTTCTTCACTGTCACGCTGCCTGCAGAGGCCCTTTCTGTGGGGTAACAGTGGAGTGGTGTGCAGGGCTGCAATTTTAGATATTGCTACTTTTAAATGTAAAAGTCTGTCACGGGTTGCTAATTTAAAGTTTAAATTAATTTCTGACCCTGGTTTTAGGGGAAGGGAAGGGAAGAGAAGAAAGTTAAAGTCTCGGTGCCCATATGCTTCCTTGCTGAGAGACAGCCTCAAAGCTTGCTCACATTTTTATGTCATCAAAAACACAGACTGCAGCTCAACAAAAGACCCAACTTTTCATTGTCCATATTGCTTGTACTTTGCACTAATGCCAACCAACTTCTGTTCCAGATGAAAACTCCAGAAATAATGAAAGGCAAACTGAATGTGAAACAAAAGAAATAATGCAAGAAGCACCGATCAAACTCTGAATCTATGTACTCAATTCAGTAGTAAGCTCAATATTTGGAGTATGGTTACATGCTAAAATGAGGATATCCTATTTTCTTCCACCTTCTATTTTCCTTTCCCCTCTTCTTTGGCCTCCTTTGGCTCTTGGGAAGCTGATTCAAGGTACTAAGCCAGTAGAAATCTCATCCAGAAGAAAAAAAAAGGCTTCTGCTGGGTTACTGAACTAAAATAGGCCCACCATATGGTCAGCTGGAGGGAGGGGTTGGGATTGCATGGCCAGCAGCAGCACCAACCACAGGATGAAAAGAAGAAGGAGCAGCAGAAAAACTCATTCTCACTGTCAGGTTAATTTTCTTCAGATTTATGTTTCAACTTAGGCTGAGGCAAAGCCAAAACCTGATGGGGGGCAGGGTAGCACATGACTGGTGGTAGGGAAGGAGAATAGGGATGTAGTGAATGGTAATTAGTTTGGCCTAAGCTGGAAAAATCCAGGTTTAGCTTCTTGACAGCATCCAGAGAGCTCTTCTCACCAAGAGCACAGTCCCAGGCTGTGGAGGGGACCAGGGAGTTGGGTGACAGAATCCAGGTTGCCCTGGCTGCAAAACAAGAAGCAGCAAATATCTGGCATACTGATCAAAAGGGTAGTGGTTCGAAAATTAATTGTGACTTAATAAAAAGACATCGAATAAATATCCTCATAGGTTTGTGATGTATATGGATTTCGTATTTCTATAAATCATGCAGCATTTCTCTTTTGTTGGTGAAATGGCACTTCCCAAACAGGTAAATCAGGCAGTGATGTTGCTAAGCTGTAAAAGGCAAAGACTTTCAAGAGTGTCTGTTTAAAGTCAGGGATCAAAGGCCACACTTAAGTGCCTTAAGTGGGTGTGTAGTTTTCAGAAGTTCTCAACACTACCATTTATCATCAATGGAAGCTGCTCTGAGTCTTGGGCCTCTGAAAATAGGGCATTGGGTAGTAGGACATAGGACTTAAACCACAGTTTTAAGCATTTGGTCTAGGTAGTAAGTTGACTATTTGACTGAATGAAAAAGCCTAAAAAGCAGGAATAAACGCCATTAAGCCTGTAACCACAGAACAGATCTATTTATTTTCTAAATGATTAATCCAAAATATTTAATTAAATATTTAATGACAATACTTAAGCAACAAGCAGAACCATTCCAGTGGTAACTTCACTACTTTGTTGACCTCCCCAAGTATTCAAAACTGAATTACCTTAACAAATGTTGATAGAAGTTTCCTATTAGGTGTCTGACATTGTAAGAGGAAGCCATGATTTCCATTCCTTGGGAATAGGATGTCAGCCTGAAATTACTACTTGCTTAGGACTAAGAAACATTTCATTTTACCACCATATAACTCTTCAGAAAGCAATATATTCTGAAGAGAAATACATAAAAGTGTAACAGTAATGTTTTATATTTGCCATTCCAGTGCTTTTTCCAGTGTTCTTCTCAGCTAGCAAACTTGAGAGGTGGGATGATACCCAAGGCAATTCCCAGCTGGAGAAATCTGCTCTTAAGATAAAACCTCTCCTTCCCCAAAGAGGACCTTAATTTGGGCTAAAAACGGTTAATGGCATTTCTTTCTGAAGGAGTATGTACTTACCAGTTCTCTCTCTCTCTCCTTGGACCATGAGCTAAGACCTACTTTTGTAATGGAGTCCTGTCTGACACAGCTTTGGTGTCATGTACCTCGTCACGTAAAGAGGCCTTTGTAAATAACACTTCACACAAGGCTGACCCAGCCAAGTTTGCCACATGTTTGACTGTAAACAAACATATGGTAGAGAGATGTCTTTTTCAAGGAGACAAGAATGGAAAATTGAATCATCTTTGAGTTTACATACAGACATTTTACACATGTAAAGCTTCGGTGATCTGAAGTTGTTATATGCATAGAATGACATGGACCTGTGGGAGCAAGTCCAGAGAAGGCCATGAAGATGATCACAGGGATGGAGCACCTCTCCTACAAAGACAGGCTAAGAAGTTGGGGTTCTTCAGCCTTGAGAAGATCAGGCTCCAGGGAGAGCTTATAAGCAGATTTCCAGTACCTATAGGGAGCCTGCAAGAGAGCTGGGGAGGGACTTCTTGCAAGGGCATGTAGTGACAGGACAATAGGATAATGGATTTGAACTAAAAGAGAGTAGATTTTGATTAGATCTTAGGAAGAAATTCTTTGCTGTGAGGGTGGTGAGACACTTCCAGAGAAGCTGTGGATACTCCATCCCTGAAAGTGTTCAAAGCCAGACTGGATAGGGCTTTGAGCAATCTGATCTAGTGGAAGGTGTCCCTGTCCTGGACTTAGGTGGCCCTTAAGGTTTCTTCCAACACAAACCATTCTGCAGTTCTAAGATTCTGTGATATGATTAAGAAGTCAACTCACTGCTGTCTCTGGAGAGAAGAACCAGAGACTGGATGTAGATTGGTAAACCTCAGACTTGCCTTTCTTTGTTTGGGGGGTTATTTACTGACTGTGATCTACAAGGTGTCAAAACTTTGCAAAGATATCATATTCAATCATGTTCTCTGAAGAGGTGGAAATCAGACTGTCACAGTCCTAAGCATATAACCTGTACACTGAGAGCCTGAGATCCCCTTGCAGAAGCCAGAGAGCTTGAGCTCCATCGAGGCATTCAGCAGGGCCTCCAGAATTGTTCAGCAGAGCAAAGGTGCCTGCTTTACTGTGAATTGGACAGCCTCTCAAACTGGATTTTATTGATTAGATCACTATAGAGTGTAATATGGTCTTGAACACCAGATTTTATGTATGCACATCCAAGAAGAGATTAAAATTTAGACATGTTAACGTGCAAGCTGAAACCACTCCAGCTGTCAATGCTACAATATACTTCAGTGGCACCTCTGCTGTTCTCTATTGGGCTTTACCAGGGCAACTTACTGCAAAATAAACCTAGGAAGGAGCACGTAGCTGATCACAAGAGCCAAAACTAAACGCAGTACATTGAATGTGGGGACCCAGCATTTTGTTCTGAAGTCTCTCTTCTGACTGAATGTGGTAAGAGGCAGAAAAACTGTTACCTGCAGAAATTTCCATCTGCTTCTGGCAGGGTCAGAGAAGCCATGGGATTCTTCAGGAGATCTGTCACAGTGTTATCCTTTGGTGTCACATAAAAGAAAGGGATTCCAGTGCTGTTATTGACGGGACCGTCGCTGAGAAGTAAACAGTTCCCATAGGGCATACCTTGGATCTGCAAAATCCAAATAAGCAGCTGGTTACATCTTTGCACATAGAAGGTTTGCAATGTGGGGGCTTCCCTCAAGGGCTCTAGCAGAGAGGACAGCCAGCCCCATTGCTCCCGCTTTCTGTTGTCATTGTGAGACAGCATTTTAGATCTTTCTCTCTAAATTAGATCTATCATGCTTCGAAGAAAACAGATCTCTCCTCTAATTCTTCTCTCTAGTCCTGACCATGACACTGTAGAGAACATTTTCTCTTCCACTAGGCTTAAAGGAACTACCAAATTAAAGATGTTTAAGTGCATGAAAATCAATGCCATCAGTGTCAAGAAATGTTTACTCTAAACCAATGCTGATACCTTTCCTCAAACCCAAAAGGACATAGAGCTTAATTTAACCTTGATTCAGCCTGCTTTTTACTCTAATTTTGCCTGCTTTTTTGCTTTGGCTTGCAATGTGATTGCATCAGTTTGCCAAGTAAAAAAAAGAAAGCATTTTAGCTAGAATTGTGTTTGAAGTCAAACTGGACATCATCTCAGCTTCCTGGGCAGGAACATCAGACTGGGGGGAGGAAGGGGGAGTCTCAACTACCAAGCCAGCCAGAGTAAAACCTCCTCCCATGGCAGAGAAGGGACGCTAGGGAGCCAAGTTTTCAAAAAGGTTTTCTCCCACACACTGACCTGTGAACACACAGTGGTTATAATGCATGCAAAAATGTCCTTGCCAGTAGTGACACTCATTAATATACTTCATAATAATGGATACTCCTACTATGCTTTTCATCCCATTATAAATAGCAATGACAGATATTTAATGAATTACTCTCTTTTTTAATGTCTTCAGACATTTATTTCCTCACGGTCTATTAGAGGTTAAATAGTAAAATTATCAGTCAATACATTAAATCTTTTACAACAAAATCAAATTGAATATGAATAGTTAATAAGATAACCCTGAATGCTGTTGTTACCTGGGTGGAAGGCTTTCTGATTTTTAATATTTATATGCCTTTAAAATTTTAATGCTTATAGTGCTTATAAAGGGTCTTTGTCAGCATTCCTTAGAAGTAATGCTTTAATGATATTACATAACTTAGAAAATAAAATACTTGTTTTTTATTAAGAGTTACAATAAAACAAAACAAAACAAAACAAAACACAACTGTCAGTAATATTGCAGGACATGTTCCCATTGCTTAAAATGCTCAGTCTTGCTCATGCAAGGTTAACATTACTCTGGATTCTCAAAAATAATTGTGATCACAGGCAGCATAGCTCGGCGTTCAAAGCAGCAACATCACCCTCCAAATTTCACATTTTATTATGAATCAGATTTTTCTGTATTACTTCTATCTAGAGGCAGCTAACTGCAGACTATATTGTAATTCCACTGAGGGTTTCTGGTGAGAGCCAGATAAGAATTACGATCATATGATTTAATAGGATTTCTAAAAGCTGATGTAGAATTACAGGCCTCTTGTGTCTATGTACATATTTATTTCATAGCATATTTTTTCAACCTGTTACTTTGTGTTTCACAATAATGTAAACTGCCATTAACTCAGACAAGCTTTCTGAAGACTTATATGCTTCTAAATTTATTTAATTTTAAATTGTTAGCTAATTAATCTGTGAATACTTTCAACAGAAAGGTAAGGATGTCTTTTTCCTTTTTCCTCCTTTTTTCCCCTTTTGTCTGAGTGGTACTGGATGCTGTGTCTCATCCCACCTTTTAATTTTAAAAAAGGAAATATTTTAAAGCTGGGAAAAAATAATGACCCCAATTCTCCGGGGCAGCCCGGCTTTTTTTTTGCTTAATGCTCCTGACAGAGAAATCATCCTTTAAGCTGGACGGACGGACAGATTTTGTGGCAGCCCAGCAGGCTCTCAGCCCCTCTCCAAACCCCGCGAAGCAGCTCTGCCTTTTGGCCTAGAGATGTTGCTCTGGGGCGTCCCTCTGGTGCGGTTCCTAGCGTGCCTGTTCCCTCGCTGTGCTCCGAGCACGGATTCTCTTCCAGAGCGTCCGCAGTTCCCGGCCGGCGGCGGGACGGCGCGGCCGCGGGGCTGGCGCTCGCCCGGCAGGTCACGCGTGGCGTGGGCGCCGCGGGCGCCGTGGACACCGTACCTTT
>VZRZ01004051.1:277673-293287 GCA_013398175.1 Climacteris rufus | reverse complement strand
GGTGCCCCGCCCCGCTGCCCCGTCCCGCTGCCCCGTCCCGCTGCCTTGCCCCGCTGCCCCGCCCCGCTGCCCGCACCTGCCGCCACACCCCGGCACAGTCGCCCGCGGCTCGGGGGGCCCCTCGCCGTTCCCGGCCCTCGCGGGGTCACTGCGGTTTCCCCTGCCCGCGCCTGTCCGGCGGGGCACCCGGGAGGCGGCTGGAGCCCCTGGCTCAGGTGCGCGGTCCCGCAGGTGTCTCACGTATTAAGTTCTCTACACGCACCACAAAACCAAACAGATGGAGCCGTCCGGGCGGAGGCGGTGCGACCTCTCCTTTTATTAAAAAAGAGAAAATCAACGAGTGAGAGTGTCCATGTGAACACTCCCGTTGCAGGGAAAGTTTCATTTGGGCACTGGGGTCAAGTAAGAGCGAGAGCCCAAGCCCGAGGCGGTAGGCAGCATTAGTTTGGTGCTTTCGGGATGCATTTTGATATGCAAATCCGTGGAGTTGCTATTAAATGTTTTCTAGGCGAGGTTTCAATTAGGCAAAGATTTGCATGTATATGAGTTTATATCAATAGCCCAATTTAATAAAGGCATGTGTGCATCCAGTTGCTTTTCTGTTTTTGGCAGTAGACCCCTTCAATATGGCAATGCAAAGCTGTAATTCTTTAAAACATATGCTTGTAAACTTTCATTGCATTCACGCAAATTGTTTAAGGAACACAGGTTCACTAGGAGACAGGGAGGAATGAATCTCACAGAAGCCTTTGCCTTTCATAAGGTTCTCAGGTACATCTAACAGATCTTACCTTTCCATAGCTGTGAAGAACAGCTTCCAAAAGCAGTTTACTGACACAAGTGCTTAATTGTGCCATGAGACCAGATATATCTTATCTAGAATCTAAATTCTTATAAATAAAAGTGGACTGGAGAACACTGAGTATTTTTAGCTTACATTTTTACCTAGACTCCCTCTTCTGTTTTTTTCTTTATCTTCACCATAAAACCCAGAAGAATAGTGGAATTGGTATAATAATGGGCCTTAAGCCCCAAATCGATTTTTCTGATTGTGAAGATACTTCCCAAAAGTATGTAATTTTGGCACCAAACTCTTAATCTTATCTGCAGAATTGAATACATCACTACCTTTTCCTTTAGTACATGGCCCTGTCTACATCTGCTGCAATACCACACTTTTGAAAATTGATTCCCACTTCAGTGCTTGAGCTGAGGCAGAAGAATGGAGATGTAAGCAGAAAATCAATGTAGATTTCCAAACCCAAAATTGGTGAAAGCTCCCTAAGCTCCTGACAAGTGCTTTTCTCTGGTTCAGGATATGTCCCTTCTTAAAATATCGAAGCAGTTGTCCCTTCTTGAAATAGCAGCCAGGCACAAACAACTCACTGCAGGCATGTTCTTCAAAAATGTTTAAACCACCCATTTCTCTGGTGTTTCAGGGAATTTCCTCACACAATCTGATGCATGGGAGATACAAATATCATAGTTTGTATTTACTATTCCATACGATTTTATGCCAGGGTTTCTCTTTATAAATGCCTTTGCTTGTATTTTACTTACAGGACAAGTCCAAACAACCTACTTTCTAACATAATCAAATCAGTAACATTATATACAGCCTATTTTATTTCAGTTAATAGAATTGTATGTGAGATATTGACTCTTGTATCCTGCAGAAATGAGAAACAAAGCAGGAATTTCTCCAGACATAAGAATAAATGCTAGGTTTATATTCAATAAAAATAAATTTCAAATTAAACACTGTAGACACAAATCCACGTTGGCATAGAGTCACTCATTTATGCTGTATCTTCCAGATAAATTTACCACAATTACCTCAGGTAGGTTTTCAGCTTTACTGACAACAGAAAAATACAAGAAATACATAAAACCAAGCCAAAAATAGTTCACCTTTTTCTTCTGAAGATTTATTCAAATAATCTAAATAAAATCATGTGACAAAATAACTGCATTGTTAGCCCAGTTTTGCATTTAGTAATTTTAAAAAGAAAATTTTAAGTTTAAGAGAATGAAATCAGTATTTATTAGAGTTGTATCAAAAATTAAGAATGGTGTGGCATATAGAATTTTCAAGTCAGGATGGTTTTCTCTGAAGATTTGCTGTTCATTGGAGGCAAAGAAATACCTGTCCATCTTTTTGAATAAGAAGTGTTTCCCTTCCAACTTGAAGATCCAGCTTAGCACATGATATAATAATTTTCTCTTTCTGAATTACCTGAATGTGCTGAAAATTAGAAAAGAAACATGGAAATGTTTTGACTTCAGGAACTGTAAATCACATTTCTCCCTTCAATGAATAAAAAAGTCTCTATTCTTACTTGCTGAACCTGAGGTAATTTATATATATCCAGCCTTATTTTACATCAAAGAAACCCAGTAAGAGGAGACACACATTGGGGTTCATCATAGGGTGGTAAAGGTTTCACAGAAGGGCATTATCCACTTTGAATACGTCATTCACACTTCTCACACTTCGTGTGCCTGCTATAAGCCCTTCTATTGATTTTCAAAACAAATAGTCTCACCCTGTCTCTCTCCTGATAGGGACTGCTTTTTCATGCTGAAATTCTGGCTTTCTTAAAATCAGCAGAAGTTTTGACACTGAAATCAATCAGGGTCATGATTTTGCTCTCATTTTTTGATCATTTTAGTTAAGTATTTCACTTGATCTCATATCCTGGCTTATAGAGACCACTCAGATGAACATTTACTGTTCCTATAAGTCAAGTAGTTAACTATGTCCTATTTTTTTCTCCCTTTTTAACAAATCAAAGTGTTTGATTTGCTCTCTGCCAACAGAGCTAGGAATAGCATACCCTCAGTGTCTTTGTGCCCTGATTTGCAGTATATTGGATGTTACGAAGGTGTGGAATTGGATTAAAAGCTACAGCATGGTGCTCTGCAGATAAACCCACTGCAGGTGTGCAGTTTAATAGGATTTTAATTTGGTAACAAGTGAACAAAAAGCAGAAGCCTAGAATGGGATTCTCTAGATGAAAAAATGCTATTCATGCTGAGAGAAAGCAACTGCAAGCTCTGTGATAAGGAATAAAGATCTGGCCAATGCTCTCTGAGCTGCACTTTAATAGATTACAGCTTGTACATCTCTGTTACTGCCACCAGTTTCATCGATTCTGAGTTCATACCATGTGTGTTTGGCTCTATAGCGTTTCATCTGCCACACTTCCCTGCTAAGCCAGTGTGCACAAATCTTCTACTGTCTCGCTCCCTGCCTTCTATATTTTCTCATATAAAACCAATGTTTACCTGGGGAGATGCCACCAACTTGGAATGTATTCTATCTTCAAGAGTATTAACAATTATTTTCATGCTTTATAGTACGTTTAAAGATAAAATTCATGAATGTGCTGCACTGTTCAAAATAAATGGAAAAAAACCCCAGTCTCTCTGCTGAGGAGTATAATTTATATTCAGCATCAACTAGGAATGGAAGACCAGAAACAGATGGGGAAGGAAGAGGAAGAATGAAGGTGACAACTAAAAGATCATGAAGGGATCTGCTAAGCCACACATATTGGTGCTGCTGATATCAGGGTAAGGTTGGGAGATTCTTTTCTGATTTCTGTTACCAGTCCTCCCTCGTATTTTTCCAGGGTTTTGGAGCAAAACTGAGTGGTTAGCACTAATTTCAATGAGCTGAGTGTGGAGGTGTGATGAACAGATTTTTTTTTCCACAGCATAACAGGCTGTAAAGAAGGCATAGAAATGCCTTGTAGGACAAGATTGAAAAGCTACGGAGGTTGGTGGTGTTGGCAGTGGATGGAGTGGAGGATGGGAACTGATGAAAGGCACTGGGTTGCAGAGAGCTGCCAAGCCTGCCTGAGGTGAAGGAATTAAAAGCAAAAATTATGAAATAAACCTGAGCAATATGTCAGGCAGTAGAAATGTGGTCCAGGAAACAGCAGTGTGGCTGGTGGATGCTGCTATGGCTGCTGAGGGTTTAGATACCCAACAGAACCGGCTGAGTCCAAAGGAGAATTAGTCAAGAGCAGGGACAGATGGTTGCTTGAAAGCATGATGATAATTTTTGGTCGTCAAAAGTCACAGAACAAAAATCCTCATGCAATGGGAATCTACTCAGAGGATCTACAGAGATGACAATACAAAGAAAGTGGTGGGTGATAGAGATGCTTTTGGCAACTGTGCTTTTCAGCAACCTGTGGCATTAGTGTTGACATACAAAAAGAAAGAATCTGCAATGGCTGAGGTGGGAACTACCAGCCATCTGAAGAACAGGAGTGGACAGAAGTGCTCACTCACTCTTTCATTCACTCACTCACTCATTCGCTCACTCACTCACAGCCCCTTAAATCTTCTGAGTTGCAGGTTCAAGTTTTTCAACTCCATTGCAAACTTGAACCACAGCATAACAGGCACTTTCTAGAATCTCTTTTTCATCCCACTGTTATCAGCAGCTTGCACTTGGACTGGTAGAATCCATCACCTGTTGGGTTCTTTAATCTCTAAACTTCTACACTCTCAATCTCTTGCTGTGTCTTTCCCTCATCCACACCTTCTCTCAAGTCCTCATACTCCTCATTTCAGATTTTACATCCTTCCTCTCTTATTCTGACATCCCTCATCCCTCACTCTAATCAGCCTTACTCTGTTCTTCTGATCAGGTACAAAAAACGCAAAACTTATTTATAATCACATCACTTACACAGATCAAACCTGGGTCAAGCCCTTGTCTGCTGACCCCTGCAAAAAGCGTTGCAATGGGCATAGGAGGCCATAGAAAAGACAGTGCAATGAAGAGCAGTGGAAATGGGCAGATATTGAATAAAATTTCTGGTGGTTTATTTCCTCATTTCTGACCATCAGTGATTTAGACCTCTTCTGCCAATAGTCAGCACCCAGCTCAGTTTAGGTTTTGACATAAAAGTGGTATGGCAGTATGGGTCATTATTTTCCGTTTTAAAAATAACAAGAGCTGTCAAACATGCCCATCACAAGTACAAATCATGCTTGGTTTGCCCCCTGTGTTCCTGCTTTCTCTCCTCCAAGTTTCTTTGCTGAACTAGTCTTAGCATATCTTATATTTAAAAAAAAATTAGGTCCCCTAAAGGTCTTTGTAACTAATAAAGATGTTTTTAAAACAGTCAATTTCCACTCCTGTGCTAGTGTATAGAAATTGAATACCTCTTGGGAGTAAAATATCTACAGTAGTGTCATCCCAAATATGTGATTTTCTCTGTGAGTCTTGATGCATTAACATTTGTCCTTCACAGTTTTTTGGAAAACACAATGTTCTCTGAGGTTTAAGACAAGTGCTCTTACTGCATGGAAGAAAAATATGAAAACAGCTGAATGTCTAATTCATCACTTGCATTAACCACAGAAGCTTGATCCATGTTCCCATGTGTTCTTGTGTTTTAGCCTTGTATTCTAGAGGACTTAGAGTCTATCTTGTTTTCTATCTATATGTCATACCTCATGCTAGTAAGTTAGGAGCAGTGGACTGACTGCAAGAAAATCTGGTGGAGCAGAAAGGTCTCCAGGATTTCATATTGCTGCATCTTTTGATAAAAGTAACAGATAAGTGGAGGAAAGAGAGCCTGTCTGTGCTTCCAGCAGTGAGGAAAGACCACTTTTGATCAATAAACACGTGCAGTTTGTTTGTGAGCTAGCCCACAGCCCTCTCCCAGCCCACCAGAACAGCATTGCTCTTCCTTACACAGCACTTGGGGAATCGGAGGGAGCTCCAGAGGTCTGCTGGAAACCTAAGGAAAGAATCAGGAACCTGTGGTGCTGAGGAGGTGGGTGGTGTTGAGATTACAATCCCTTGATGAGATCGTGGGGTGGGGGTGGGATGAGGAGGCATTGTGGCTTGAGGTTTCAGTGGCATTGGACACAGCTCCATGCAAACCTGGATTTTGTTAGTTCTACTTTACATGCATAAAAAACCCCAACCAGTCACATCCCTCCCAATCTTTCCTAATTTACCGAATTTATAACTTTTCCCCATCATTTTCTTATAAGTGAATGTTAATTTCACCTTGCTGACAGTGGCTGTGTTCACCAAACAACTCAGAACTCTGGAAAACATTGCTTAATCCGAAGTTATTCTGGTTCTGCATCACAAGAGCTGTCTGTGGAGCACTGGCTTGAGGTTGCTCCTCTGCAAAACAGGCTGAGAGATGGCTGGGCTCATAAACACACAGAACAGGGACCTCATTTTGCTTTGCGACCAAGGAGTTTCCATCTTCCTTCTCCTCCTCTATATAGGACTGGAAAATGTGACCCGCAAAATCAACAAGTAGCATATTCAACAAAAGCCAGGATCCTAGGTTTAAAGAAAAAAAAAAGATAATTATGAAAACCTCTTCATCTGCTTATCTTTATGATGTGTTCTTTTTTGAAGGCCTTCATTATAGTAATGGGCTAGACAAAGCAGTGGACCAGAACTCATCAAACAGTACTTACAAAGTTATGTACTACCAAATATCCCAGAAAAACAGGCACCAGTGCAGATTTTAAACATAAGCAAAAGGTTTTTTCCTTATTTAGCTAGAGAGAAAAGTTGTGTCCATTCACTTTCCTGTTCAAGTTCTTCCCCTACATTCACTTCTACTCCAAGGCTTATCAATAACCACAGATCATCCCCATTCTCCCTTCAGGCAGGTAAATAATTTTCCTTCTTCCTGAGCAAAACCTCCTACAGAAATCTGTATGTCTTGTATCTATGACGTTGAATGGCCCACCTTGCAGCTTGGGCCATAACTGATAAAAGCCAAGAGAGACTCACTGGGACCATTGACTTTTGAATTGTAACTTGGTTGAGAGCCCTTACAGTAAAAAGTAGATCTGCTTCCATGCCATAAATTTGCATAGGAATTCATCAGGCAATTCATAACATCCTCATCCCACCAACAAGTTTATATGGCAATCAACAAGGAGATACCACAATTTATCTGAACGACCATGGTTCACAGTGCTTTAAAATGAAAAATACTGTCTCTTTTGATGTTATATGTGTCTGAGAAGCTGCTGCTTCTGCTGTTCATCCTTTTGAATATCTTTAAACTATAGGAAAGTAGGGGGAAGTACTTGTTTACCTATGAAAAAAGGAAAGGGATTCTTAGAGTTGGAGTTGTAACTATATAGATTTGACACTAGTAGTCCAAGAGTGTCTCTAACAGTCTTACAGGTGTTTTCAATATATTCACTAAGAGTAAACATGAAACCAAAGCTGCCACTCCAGGTGCCCCTTGGGATATTACAGAGGAACAGAGTTTTCAAGAGGGACTAGGCTGAAGCAACTTGCTTGCAAAAGAGGAATGTGCAGCTCACTGCTCAGCCCCTGTGTCTTGGCAATGCATCCCTGAATGCCTTGGAAGGCAGACCAGTAAGGAAACAGAGGTGTGTGACCTGACACAAAGTTCTGCGAGGGAGATAAGTAGAGGCACATTTTCTGGAAAGGGGATGGAGCTGAAGGAGCTGTAGAGGTCCCATTAGCCCCAACTGCTGTAGCACACTTGCTCCCTGCTGCCTTACAGCAGGGGAAACTCTGATCACACTTGGGCATCACCTAAGGGGAGGATGGGCTGGAAAAGGGTCAAAGTCAATCCTAAATTCAGAGGTGTGAGTATACCAGCGTATTACGTGTGTTGGATGTGGCAAGCTAGAAGGCAAGAGATCGAGTCAGAAGTAAGATTAGTTCTGGTTGCTGGTATTGGTTTATTTTGGGGGGAGGCACACTGCATTAACATGATGCACATTTCCCTAAGTACTTGTGTTTCCTCCGTGTGGCTGTCACACAGTTCATATTTTGAAGAAATGCTGAGATTTAAGAAATATCTAGAAAGCAATGACCCTGAGTACAGAACTTTTACACCAGATGGCTTATTAACAGAACTGCTTCAGCCTGTCTGCTAAAACTCAGTATCCTAAAGGAATAGGAACATGCAAAAGAAGGGACATTGATAGATCAAATAACCCAACATCTTAAAAAATAAAGAGGATAATAATGATGAAATTATTGAAGCATCACAGCAAAATATTATAAATATGTTTAACTCATATTTGAGAATAAATTCAATCTTAGAGTTATTGAAGTATAGTAGGAAAACTGTCATAAATTGGGTGAAAATTTGTAACTAGTTTGACAAAGGTTCAGCAGAGGAAAAGATGCACTCCATCTGTTTTATCCCATCCATCAACACAACTGCAGAACAGGGAGGCAATTCATTAAACTCTTCTTGTGGTAGAAAGAGGGAAGAGGATTTTATCATCATGAGGGATTTCAATAAACATTATGCCTCCAGTGCAGTTCTTGGAATGCATTCTCAATTTCCTCATTGCCAAAAGTAGTGCATGTAACATTGGAGAGTTTTGTGCAGAACTCCTCTGGGGAGAGAGAAAGGACTGATTATTTTATTATTACTGTAATGCAGCAGCTGATGGACAAGGGACCCTTCTGTGCTATGTTCCCTGCAGACACAGAACAAAACTCTGATCCCACTCCAGACAGTTTACAGAGTAAACATAAAGCAAAAGGTAGCAGTTTGGTGCAGAAGAAGGGTGTACAAGCACAGGCATTAATGGGGTCAGAACACAGAAAAACACAAAAGGCAACAACTTTAACATACCCCTTTGTTATGTATATGTAGCAAACACATGAAATTACGGTTTTGAAGGGGCATTTCAAAGAAGATAATGAGGTTTTCTTTGGTTATTTGTGTGAAGCTGCATCCAACAAGACTTAAAAATATGAAGGTGCTCCGATGAAAATCTGACATCTGAAAATATGAATCTGTGTTTCACACAGTTTGGGATTAGATGCTTCTCACAAGAGATGGTACATTTCTGCAGAAATGGCACAACTTCAAGGTGCTACAAGTGAAGAGAAAGGCAATTAGGGTAGAGATTGGACTGACTTAAGACATCCTTGTGTTACTTCAAACCACTTGGAGTGAACACAACTGCTCAGTTCTTTCCCTTCTCCTGCCTTGCACTGGTGTATGATGGATGTGACGTTTGACAGCTCAGAGCCCTAAAATGGACAGAAAACTAACCCAGCTAAAGAAGTGACTATTTTTTGGTCACTTTAGTACCTTCAACCAGTGTGCTTCTGGCTAGGCAAGCGCTTAGGTTGGTGTAAGGCATAAGGAAAAGAAGCAAATATCTGTTGTCAGAGGAACTAACTGTCTTCTTGGCAAGCAGTTATCACAGTGGATCTGCTCTGGCTGTATTATACAGAAAGAACCTGGAGGACTCAGAGCCGTCACTTGAGAGGTTTGGAATGTTTATGGTTTGGAATATTAGTGGGCCCAGATCTCCATTACACTCTTCTGCTGTGGTGTGCAGCTCTTGTATGGAGGGAAAGCAGAGGCTCTCAAGTCAGGCTGCTGTTCTGTTTCCCCACAGACAAACTATGACTTCTGCCAAAAGAGGGAGTCCTGGCTTTCCTGCCATCTCCAGCTGCAGGCACCTACTCTCCTCCCTTCTGCTCATCCTAGAGTTTTGCTCAGGGAGCTAGTTTGGTCAAAAACGAATAATTTAATTTCCCTGACTTGTCTAGCCATATCACCAGGAGAATGGTGATAGAAGGAAAGGAGTAGGAAGAAGGGATGCCTATATTAAATGTAGCATGAATTTATGTCAGTTAAAATCACAGAATCACAGCAACACAGAATGGTTTGGGCTGGAAGGGACTTTAAATACCATCTGGTGCCAGCCCCCCCACCAGGCACCTTCCACAGGACCAGGTTGCTCAGAGCCCCACCCAGCCTGGCCTTGAACACTTCCAGGGATGGAGTATCCACAGCTTCTCTGGGCAACCTGTGCCTCACCACCCTCACAGCAAAGAACTTCTTCCTAATATCCAATCTAACCCCACCCTCTTTCAGGGTAAAGCCATTCCCCACTATCCTGTCACTACGTGCACGTTTGAAAAGTCCCTTGCCAGCTCTCATTATCCCCTTTAGGTACTTCTGGATCTGTTGCCTCTGCCATCTCAGGTAAAAAAGGGGTGTATCAAATGAGAGTCTCAAAGATCCTATTTACCAAAACTGTCCGTCCTGTTGATGGTCAGAATCTTGCCTACATTGCTCAGTAGGAGGTTCCATTTCAACATGAAATCTGATGCCTGCTCTTTAAACTCCTCTGTACTCTTGCTTGGCTGCAGATAAAGAAAAAAAATATGATAAAGTTGGTTAAAAGAATTCCTTATTATGTGTCAGACTATTTTCCTGCACAAACTGCATACAAAGGTGAAAAAATCAATAAGCATTTTTTTCTATTAGAGTCCTAAAATAGCTTAGGTTTAAAGAGATCTTTGGGTATTACCTATTCTGATCTCTTGTCCAAAGCATGGCCAGCTTAGTTCAGGCCTTTTCCAGCCAAGTTCTGAATATCTCCTTGGTAAAGATTCCACAGACTTTCCAGGTAACCTCTTCCTACGCTTAATTACTCTAATAATGGTATTTTTTTTTCTTTCTATCTATTGGAATTTTCTTTTGATGCAATTTGTGTCTATTGCCTTATGCCCTATAACTGTGAATCCCCAGGAAAAGTGCTGCTCTATCTTCTCTATACCATCCCATGAGGTAGCTGAGAGTTGTATGAGATGAAGGCACCACAGATTTGCGAAGTATTATTCTTAATTTAAAAAGGAAAAAAAAAAGAGTAAATAATTAAGCCAAGCAAGTACAGTTTACTCTGCTTCTTCAGAAAGGGGAAAAAATCCCCAAATTCTGAGTACCACCCAGACCCAAGTTGATTGCTATGGCAACCAACCAAATGCAGCAGTACCAACATGGTGACACAAATTGTCAATCAGTGAAGAGGTGGTAGAGTTGGTAATCTATTGAAAGGTGTGTATGTGAGGATGGTCATACTTGAATCTTTCACAAGAGCTAGAGGCCTTGTACTAGAAGTTCTTAATATTTGTTAAAAGTCAACAGTTTGGTGAATCAAGGATATAAGGAATCATGAAGCGTTCTCTTCATTTTTACCAAGATATTACTTCTGAATTTTGGTTTATTAGGGCCTGTGATAATATGTGACTATGAAATGGGAGCAGATACTGAAACCACTTGAGTGGATATATGCACAGAAATATGCTTGTAGTTGTTTGCACAGATGGAATTTTTGTATGCCAATTAATTATCCCTTTTTCCACAGCATGCATAAATTGTATTTATGCAAATCTGCAGTCTGGTCAGGTTGCTAGTGTGCAATGTAGCTCATGCAGACTAGTGACAGTCGGCATGTAGCAGGATAAATGATGTGATCACTCTTTCTTTTTGAAATTATTAATTTTATACCTGAATAACAAAAGTCTGGAGATCTGAAGACAAACAGCTCAGGAGATCCCGAATATCTGTGGAAGATGTCAGTGAAGAAATGAAGTTATTCAAACCTGTGAAATACAGAAGGGAGATCATTACTTGAAGTGATTGGTTTGCCTTTCGGTTCAATTCTGCAGTTTTTAGCTTTTTTTTTTGTTTCACCTTTACCTTAAAATAGATTAAGATATCTGTTTCTAGCATTTTGATTAATATACTACTTATTTAGTGAGGAATAGTACCCTACTTTAAAATCAGTCAAAATTCATGTTTATGTCCATTTCCAGCATAACTGCACTGACCTAGTCACCTTGGCAAAGGTGGCAAAAAAAGCAGTTCCAATGAGAAAGCTGGAATTTGGTTACAGGCAATACTTACTTATCTGAGATTTTATGTGGTTGAGAAAAAAAAATAACCTTGGTTTGTCTGTTGAAGGGAGAAAACAATTTTAAAACACTAACAGAAAATGCAGAATATTCTGTAGACCAACAGAAATATAGATAATGTTGCCACATATCAGTGCAGCTGTTACCCCAAAAGTTCAGAACCTACCACCCAATGCCAAAAGGTAAACCGCACCTCCCTGAATTTATACCCTTCTAATTGAAACATCTTCCTTCAAGAAAGCATATGGATAAGGTCTGTGAAACTTTGCTTATTACAAATGACAGTTTGGAAAAGCAATGAAAACAGAGAATGCAATAAATCCACCATGGAAGACTATAATCGATAATATAATGGAAAAACGTAATGTGTTCCATGCAGTGGTTTTGGTTTTAGCATGTAAATTATATAAATATGATTGAAATGGTTCTCCTGATGGTTCTCTGAAGAAGGCAAATTATTATTCCTACTGAAAGCAGTCACAGAAAGTCTGTGGCAAATCCCTTGTCAGTGCATGAGTCAGTGATGGACCAGGAACAAAGAGCTGCAGTTCCCCCTCGTTAGTTCTGTGCACAGCCTAGTCCAACTTGCCCATCTCTTGCTAATATTTTAAATGGCAGACCATTAATCTACAAATTAAGTTGGCATTATGTTTCTATTCCTTTTCATTAAGCTGTCCAATGCATTATGTCATGGCTGCACACAAACTGTGTATTTTATTGTTTACAGAACAACATGGATCCCACAGGCTGCAATACGGCAAAAGGACATGAAAGCTAAAAGGCCTTGTCCAGTTCAGCATACAGTGTTTTAAAATCTGGCCACAAGAAATGATTTTGTGTTCTTTGATTAATAACAAGGGGAAACGTGAAATCCAATGATTGAAAATGTCTTTTTTGTCAAAGAAAAAAAAAAAAATCCTTGCCTGTCAACCTTCTTCTAGGAGATATATAATTCAGTAACACAAACCCCACTCCTGCTGTCACAAAAAGCTTAAAAGAGGGAGTCAGAACTGAAAGTCTTTAATTCTTAACCTTTAAAATTAGGAGGATTATATCTCATGCTGCATTCTCAATCTTATTGGCTCTTTTCTAGCCCTTCAGGTTACAGCAAGACTGTAGTTCCCAGTAGGGCAGATGTCATGAATAAACAAGAGGAAATGCCAGACCTTTAAAAAAGGCAAGCAAGGGCTTAAGAGGATAGACAAAATATAGCAAAAATTAATTACATTTTAATTGTATGTTTTTCTGCCGCCTCTTCGGATTCCTAAACTTCTCTTGAAAGAGGCTTTTAGTCACATCCAGAGATTGCTCATTGAAGATGGCGTGCAAGCCGGATCGCAGAACAGTGACTGTGCTGTTGTTGTTCAAGAGTGCTCTTACTGTCTGCAGAGAATAAAAAACCAGTTAATGCCTTTCCTTTTCTCAGCCAAATAAGGGAGCTGAAAAAGGAAAGCTTCCCTTATTCAATACAAGACTTCATATGACCAGTCTTCCAATTGGGTGTGGGGGGGTATAGGATCAAAGGAGATAAATCTGAAGTTGTCTTCAAGAGATTTTTGTTCTGGGAGATGTTCTTTTCAATGATGCTCTGTGTTGTCTGTGATGGAGCAGACAAGGCTAAAATGCTTGAATTATCTGGGCAATTGCCTGGGCAATTGGTTTTGCCTAGAATTATTATAATTACACTAAATAATGATATTTTGTCTAAAGCATGGAATGGTGTATCAGGGATGACTTTCCCTCAACGTTATTTGTCCTTAATACATGTTTCAATGAAATTCAAAGGCAAGTTTTCTTAAGTTGCTCAAACCTTTGAGAGGCAAAAATAACGTTAAAAATATGGTATTAGCTAAAAGAATTTTAGTTGGTATTTCATCCCATTTATCTGCTTATGAGTCATTCATGAATGAATCTGTCTTCATATTTGTCCCAAAAAGTATTATTCACAGAGATAGTGCAAACAATTTTCATACTAACATTTATCCTCATCTCTTCACTTCTTTTAATTAATTGCTAGTAGACCACAGTATTCCTTAAGATTTTTGATGAAGCTAAGAAAACAGTCAAGGAAACTAAATCTGAATCCATTAAATTTGGTTAACCCACACGTTTAGTCTCTCACTTCCATACTGAAATCAGTAAGATCCTAAAGCCTTTTTTGGACTTTGTGATTTTCTGTGAATAATCCTTGTCCAGTTGGGCTTTACAGAGGAAAAATATGTTTCGTAAAATTCTGAAAAACTTCAGGATTCACATTTTAACAAACTCCATTCACTGGGTGTTTCACATGACCTCACAGCAGCAACAAATTCAGCTGACCATTTCTTTGCAAAAATTACCAGTATAGCAATTTTTCATTCTGATAACTTTTTTGAAATACTAAACCAAATCTGATTCTCACTCAGCAATCCCCTTCATCTAAGTTAAAGACAAAGGCATTCTTCTTATTTGACTTGGAGTTTCCAGTGAGAAAAGAAGAGCCTGCAACAATAATACACAACCCAAAGACTGGGAACTACCAGGGGCAGCATCTTCAGTAGGCTGCTAGCACCTGACTCCATGCCCCAACACTTCAGACTGGTCCCTTTAACCACTGGACTTCACTATACTAAATATGATTCTCTAAAATGTCTGAGACCCAGCCCTTGCAACACTTAAATGCAGCTTACCCGAGGCAGGAATCAGACCCACGAAAGGACAAGCATCCCATTCACATTCCTTTCTCACAGGGAATTTGCACCTTTTTATGCTCTAATTCCTTCTGCATGTCCAGGTAGTAGCAGCTGTCAGCCTGCTTTATCTACACATGGTGGGAAAGTTGCTTTTTTTCTTTTGAATGCTGACCCTGCCAAAATTATTCATACTTTCTCACCAGATGGCTTAATTATTGCAAAGTACTCTACTAGGGATGGTGTGGTTACGCTGTTCAGAGGCTGCAGCTGCACAGTGTCGCTGCAGCACTTCTCATTGGGAGCACTCTTGCCTGCTCTGACCATCAGCCTCTAGTTGAAATTCCAGGTGCATTTTAGACAGAAAACTGCGAAGGTTGATTAGAGTTATCAAATTGTGAGAAGATGAGATAAAATTCAGCTTCAGAGATAAATAACTGAGGAAGGATGTGATGGAGGTTTGCAGGAGGAATTGCTTGAAGAAGGGTAGAAATTTTTAAAACTTTTTTTCCTACAACAGATAATTAAACCTTGGAACTCAGTACCCCAAAATGTCAAGTACAGTGGAACTCTTTTGCTTTTCTCTTACATTTTGAATAGGCTCTTGAGAAGGGACAAACATAATTTACTTGTGAGAGTTGTAAGCATAAATTTTCCCCTGATTCTCAGGCCTGCTGTGTTCAGTTTGTGTGGGTTAAACAGTGTAAAAGGGATGTAGAGCAGCCAGAGGCTTCCTTTAGAGAATTTCCCCCAACTAGCTACAATTCTCTTGGCCTAAATCTTGAGGATGCAGCTTTTCCATACATTAGAAATA
Source organism: Climacteris rufus (assembly GCA_013398175.1). Taxonomy (NCBI): domain Eukaryota; kingdom Metazoa; phylum Chordata; class Aves; order Passeriformes; family Climacteridae; genus Climacteris; species Climacteris rufus. The sequence continues at coordinate 278,085 of VZRZ01004051.1, read as the reverse complement.
GGGAGGGAAGACTCAAAAAGCTACAACCTGCCCTTTGACATCATGGCTTGAGCACAAAAAGGATGATGTGAAGTCTGAGTATGCAAATCAAATGCAAATGTCTGGGAATAGGTGACATTTGTGATCTTGCTGGATCATGCTCTTCAATGCATAAGAAGCCTGTTTAGAAGCACATAAAGCTGAGCTTCTGAGGTATTCGTATCTCCAAAGGCTGTTGCAATAAGTGGAAACTGTGAGTTCTCAGCATTTCATGGAAGTCAACTTTTTGCCTGGGTAGGCAGCCCTATGCACATTTGTGCTTTTTTGTTGTTTTTTTTTTAAATAAGAGGAGTGTGTGCTTTGTATGCTGCTGCTGCTGAACTTTTCCCATAAAGAAAAGCTATATTTAGTGGTTGCAGTTCCTCTCCTCTCC
>VZRZ01004051.1:258898-277439 GCA_013398175.1 Climacteris rufus | reverse complement strand
TCTCCTCTCCTCTCCTCTCCCTTCCCTCCTCCCTTCCTTCCTTCCCTCTTTTCCTCCCTCTCTTCCTCCCTTGTTGTCTCCTTGCTTCCCTTCTTCCATCTGAATTACAATTCAAGTCAGGTGGCATGTTGGGAAAATCTTGTACTTGTTTGATGGAGAGAATGTACCACCTGTTCTCTTTTGCTTTCTTCCCTATTTGTGACCTTCCTTTTTCTGCTGCAGCCCAGACCACCTCAAAACCCAAGGATTTGCAAGGATCCAAGTTCACCAATGGAAGGAATGCTGCAGAAAGGGTACAGGCCCTCATAATTATGCAGCACTGAATGAAAAAATGTACTTTGCCATGTTCGAAGGGTTAAAAATGCAGCTTTTGGAGACACCTCTGTAGCTGAAAACAATGATGCTGCAGAGCAAAAAATAGGCAGAAATATTAATTGTTAGAGATATATTTGACTTTTTCTTCCCAAGAAAAAAGCCAGTCTGAGAGATTGGACCCTGAGGAGGAAAAGGCTACCCTGCAGCCTTCCTTCCAACACTGTCAATGCAGAGGATGGAGGAGATTCTGCCAGCTGATCCCTGGGATCCATGAAAAAGGGGAGAATCTTGAGCCCTTAGAGGCTTCATGGCCAGCTCCCTGACCATGCAGCTTCTCTCCATCTGGTGTGTTAGTTATTTCCCTTGTGCAGGCTGCTGCAGCACTCATCTGAGAGAGTGGTCAGGATGTTGCATAAAGCCAGCTTTGGAATAACTCCAGCATGTGCCCTCGACTGACTTTGGCATGGATGGGCAAAGATACTGGAAACTGTCATCTGACCCTTCCAGCTACTGTATTCCCCTCTCCATGGGGCACCATCAATCACATCTCAGAGGCTTTCACAGAATCCAGAGGCAGGAAAATGTCCCCTCGGCATACTTAACCGTGTGGAAAGAGGTGGATAGGAGTGTGAGGGTGGGTTGGACCATGGTCAGTACAGTTAAGAACACCCATGCTGCTGCTGCTGTCCTACAATGGAGCAACTCAAAAATAGTCCAAACTGCTGGCAGCAATGAGATGCCCAGCTGTTTTGTTTCATGGATTCTGGAACGTACCTTGGCCATGTTGCAAAGGTCTGTCTGTCTCCTGAGTCTTTTTACAAACTCTTTAGCTTCTGTTAAAGAAGAAGAGGCAGATGCTTCACATCATTAGTATTTTCCAGTCTAAAATACATTAATGAAGACAGATCTTTTAAGTTAGGAAGCAGTTCCCTAGGGGAGCTTTGGAGGGAGGGCACAGCAGGGGCACTGAGCCAGCATTATGGGCTGGACTTTGAACCCTTACAGTCAAAGCTTGCAAGGAAAAGCTGCCCAGGTCACCACTCTTCCTTCACTGTGAATCTATTAACCCGTGATGCACAGAAAAAAGACTTTCAGTATTTTTTTTACATTTAATACTTTCTAATGAAAACTAATGCTCTTTTCCTTGTATGGTTTCAGGTGAATGAAAACAACATTAAATCTAAACCTCCTGTATTTTGTATAGACAGTTTACATTTTGACCTTTATGCATCTATAATTCTGCAGCACTATTAGTAGGAGTTGGTTTCTTCAGTTCTGCTTTTCTCCTGTTTATAATGTGTTATTTGTAATTATGAAAAGCATGGTCCTAGAATACCCTTCTTAAGAATAAAATAAATAACAGTTTCTCAGTTGCAGGAAAATAGAGTATAAAGCAGCTTCTGTAGACAGACAATGATTTTCAAGTGAAAATTTCTGTTTCTATGATGTTTGTACAAACCAGAAGGACCAGGATGTATACATAAAGAGTGGCAGGTGATTAATTACATATACTTCTACATATGCACATGTTAAAAACACATTACTAAGTTTTCTCTGTCTAGCATTCAAATGTAAGAAATGCCAGAAGTAAGTCCATCTGCAATATTGAGCATATGAATCCTAATACAATCTTTTGCCTACACAGGAGCCTTATTTTACCACTGGGGAGTTGGTCTTCACTCAATGGGCAACTGAGCAACACAATGTTTTAGTCAGAATCTTCAGCATAATATATATAAATACATGTGTGTACCTAACTATTTACAAACATACACATATACACACAGATTTGTAGAGTACAGATTTTTTTCCAATCCTCCTCTAATGTGAGTCATATTTCCCCTAAGGGACTATGTCTTTTCTCCTTTTATATTGGACTGTGCTATAGCCATTAATTATCAGCATAAAGCCACTTGTAAGGGGAAGAGACAGAATAATATCTGAATTTCAGAGGGCATGCTGCATATTATTGGTCATCTACAGAGCCAAAGCAATCATAGCAAGACACAGATCTTTAAAAACATTTAAGTACATTAATTTGTTCTCACACATTATCTAAGACTATTTATTTTTAACTGTATCCCAACTAGCTCTAGCTGTTGCTACTATCAACATTGCATCAGCTAAAAAGTTTTTAAAATAATTTAAGAGTTTTGTGATACCATCTTCTCTGCAGTTTAACCAAAGACTATTTTTTTAAATCTCTGCCTTGCTCAAACTTACCATTAGATTTCGATGTTTGGAGCAGTAAGGGAAATCCTTCCAAAGGATTAAGCATCCAACATTTAATATTTTCACTGAATGATCTGATTGAGTCTATGTGTTGTGCAGGCACCTCCTCCAGGAAATCAGGAAGCAGGATGTTCTCCAATTCCTAGAATAAAAATTCATGGCGCTGCACATGACTGGTGTAGTACAGATATTTACAGCAGTATGAAATAAAATTGTATTGATAATTTAAATGTAAATGTAAAGAAGCCCGTTTTTTCCTTCCAATTAAGCAAGAGCTAAGCTATCTTTATTAGCAGAAAGAAAAAGATCCTTAGAGTAAATGTTGCTCCCTGAATTAATTTCTAGACAATACTTAATGACCTGCTGGAAATAAGAAACAAATTATTTTTATCAGAAAACTGCATATTTGTCTGTGGAAATTCACTGAGAAATGAAGTAGTGTTCTCAAAGGAAAAGTAACTCTCGTAATCTGGAAAACCATTATCAGTTGAAATTTAAATCACATAATCTCATGCCAGAGCCACAGACCACATTTATAACAGCACACTCTATTGATATTAGGAACTTTCAAAGTAATATATAAGAGCAGAATGGAAGCTATCCCAAATTCCACTGGCTCCTTTCAAAATCCATACTGGGCTGTCTCAGAAGAAGCCAAAGGATAGAGCTGAGGTATAAACGAAAATCCCATTGTACACCACATAAGAAAGTGTGGGCCTTTCTCCTTAGTACTACCAAAAAGACACAAACACATAATAGCATAATCACAACAAGCAAGTGTGTCTACAGTACCTTGAATAGATACCTGTCATAGCTTTTTAACAGCTGGCACACATCTGGCAAGCACATCAGTTCAATTCTTTCAGGCTGCAGAGACGTCCAGAATGACATGATACAGTCTTCCACCTGCCACACAAAGCCCTTTATGAATTTTCACAGATTTTACACTTGTGGAATGTGGAGTGTAATTCAGTAGGACAACACACTAGCACAGAGCAAAAGAGTGACCATGGAGATGGGCTCTTTGCCTGGTCCATCCTGTCTGGGCTCCAGTGGAAGTGGAAGTGTCCTGGGGAAGTGGAAACAAGCTGAACCTCACCAGGCAGTGTACAAAAGAGGAAAGAATCAAAGAATTGTGCCACGGATATCAGGATGTAATGAAAGATATGTGTCCATGGCTATGTGTTATGTGCTCAGCTCAGACCTATTGATGTTCCAGGAGGGTTCAGGATATGCTTACAAACTCAGATTCTTGGAGCATGTTGTGTTAATTCAGACTTTCAAAATAACTTGACTGAATGCTCCTTTCATCCATAAATCATCATATACCTTAGCTCAAAACATCAAGTAAATAAGCTACACTGACACAATTTTACCCTTCCTGTTGTTTGCTGTTGTTAGAGTAAATGTTATGAAAGTAAATGCATACCTTGTCAAGCTTTGTCTCTCTCACCATTTGTAAAATAACTTGACAATAGTTGTAGTAGTCATTGGCAAGCAGTGCAATCTGTGACCAAAAAGAGGATACAAAATGATCTCACAGGAACAGAGCTAACTTGCTTTATGGCCCCATACTTTGAACGTACCAGTTCATAAGGGTATGTCTCACTTTGCACTTGCTCTCCAAAGAAGAATTGGTTGAAATCAGGAGAAAGGTAATGAAATGTCTCTTGCTCAGTCTTCAGATAAATGACAGATGGATAATACTGCAAATTCTTACTCTTGATGCACCAGATTTTATTTTGAACAATAAAAAAAAAAGATTGCAATTATCTTGTCAGTTTGGTTAAAGGTATTAAGTATTTTCTTGAAATTGTAGGACATGATTTTATAACAAGTGTATTTCTTTAGAGAAACGTTTGTCTTTTTTTAGAAAATAAGGGTGGGTGAAAAAAACAAGCAGGGCCACCTAAATATTTAAATCCTAAACCGTACATGAATTTCTTTTTAAAACTAGTGAATATTTAATGCTGTGCATATATTCCACATATATTTTCTATAGCACTCATGTCACGCTTGTAACCTCTTGAATAAGGCTGTAGATCCTGGCTGTGCTGTTGGGATGACTGCACATTTCCCACTGGCTGTCATTGCATCCACCTCAGAGCACTCATTACTGCACCCAAGCACTCTGAAGAAGCGAGGCAGACATCCAGTCTCTCCTTTTTTCCTCACTTTGGTCCACATAAGCTTTGTTGCTCCTGCTTTGCTGGCTGACAGCCAACAGACCCAGTGTCAAGCCATCCCAGGACAGCTCGCTGAGGTGAGAACTGCCACAGGTTAGCTTTGTGTCTGCCCTTTACAGTGAACAGGGATTCTGACCTTTTTTCTTTATTATTTCCTAGTATTTAAATACTTCTCATGCCAATAAAATCTGAGCATGTTGAAAAGGCATTGTCTCAGCAGCATGAGGGTCTGTTATCGTGGGCCTCAGGCAAGGAAGGTTGTGCCCCACTAACTCCCCTAATATTCAAAACCTGGGCTGTCAGCCACAATTTCTGCTCTTATTACAGACAAAATTATTTGAGCTGACGTTAAGACAACAAAAATATTTAGCTAATGGGTGAAATAAGAGTGGGGAAAGCAAGCATATATTGAGATTACACAGACAAAGATTATTTTGAAGGTGAGGGGCTAACTGTATTTCAACAGAACACATTAGATGGCAGTTATAATTAAACACAGACAGACATTTTGTTATGTCTAATGTATCTGAAACTCACTGTTCCTTTTTTTTGTCTATTCTTCTTGTAATCAGCTGCATTTTCAGAACTCCAGGAGCTTCTACTGTGATAAAATATACAACAGAAAAAAACAAACATTAAAAAGCTCACTGATTTATTCTGTATTTGGTAAGAAAATGAGCTCAAACTGGATAGAGTGCACTAGGTGGGAGCATTGTATTTGGGAAACAAATCCTGCTCTCTTTCCTGTTGTTTGGTAATCTCATGATTTTCCAATACAGCTGAAGACCAATTTCTAAATTTTAAGATAAAACTGAAACATTCATTGTAATGACAATTGACCATTTAACAGTGCAATGTCTTCAAGCTTCTTGCACAAAGATGGGTTTGTATTTGTAGTTGCAGTTTGTTTGGAATGGTAGTAATTATTATAAACATGAAAATAACAAAAGCATAATAATCCCTGTACTTAGGTTTCACAGTTATTACATTTTCTGCACTGTACATCAGTTTAGATGGCTTTTTGTTTCTGACATTTTTGTTTGCTTACAAGTTGGCCATGATGTGCTACACAGTCAGAATTTACCTGGACCTGCAGAAGGCTTGACCACTGGCTTGTTGCTGAAAGCAGGCACAACAGGCTGCTTTCTTGCTGTACTATCCCCTAGCTGTCCCCCTGCCTGTTTTGTTGGGGCTAATGCTAGCAGAGGGAGAAGCAATGTTGCTAGAAAAAAGAGACGTGCTGCCGAGAGTTGGATGCCTCCAGTCAAGCCTCCATCTGCTGCTGACACCTGCTCACTGTCTGTGAAAGCATTTTAAACTTGAGGGTCCTGTTGGACTTGGCTGTTTTGAAGAGTGACAGGCTATCTAATCAGATCCTGGCTGCTGGGTTTCACTGCTGGGATGTATTACAAAGCAGGGTACCACCATATGTCCTGAAGGGACAGAGGACAAAATGTAAACAACTTATCTGCCTGTAAACTCCAGCTGTTAAAAATGCTTCCTCTCAACTCTGCTGTCCACAGGACTGACCCTTGCCACCTTTCCCTCTGCCCTACTCTGTGCCATGAAGGCAGTGTTCCAGTGGAACAACCAAACTGGCTGCCTAAAATGGGGCACAACATTCATGCTGTGTATGTTTGGTAGTGCTGGTGACTCTTTCCGCTGAAACGTTTTAGAGGTGGTGACTGGACAAAGGGAAACACATGTAAGTAGAGATGTTTCATAACAGTTCTTTCAAATGGGTCCTTCCTGCAGATTTCTAAAGCCTGTGAAACAAAATTAATGAATATTTTCCAGCTCCTGCTCTCCCTGAGAAGGCGGCCAGCTGTATCTTCTGCTGCTGCTACTATGGCAACACGGATGAGCACCGCTCGCCTCCAGAGCGTTGGCTCCCTCGGCAGACTGGCTCCCAGCTTCCCCCGACACAGGGACGTCGAGGGGTGACAAGGGGTGCCCCAGCAGCCAGCTGGGAACTTGGTGATGGTTATGTGCAAATACCCACAGAATGCTAACAGTTCTATCTGTGTGCTTCCACTGTCAGCAAAGGGGGTTGGGACTCACCTGGTGCTTGGCTGCAAGTCAGAGATGCTCGCTTCCCCTGGAGAGCAGTGCCTGGGTAAAGGTGGAACACACAAAAGAGGAGGTGGGTGGGAGAAGGGGAAATGCATGACAGCAAAATCACAAGGAGTTTCACCATCTCTCTTGCAGAGTTTGGGTGATGTTATGAGGTGGGAACTAGACCTAAACTGGGAAATACAAGAGTGGAGATGAAAAAAAAATGAACAGAGAGGCAAATGGGAAGGACAAAAGAAACATGAAAGGAGGGAAGGTGGTGAATGTGCAGGCTATTGACTGACAGATTACACAGAGATTAGAAAAGTTAATTTGCTAGAATCATATCAGATTTTTTTAATGAAAAAATCATGGGTTTGCTTCACTAGACAGTCAGGAGCCTAAACCTTCCCTATTACTAGAATCATAAAGTAACTCTCACAAAACCAAAATTCAATGAGATTTTTTTAACACTGCTGTACTTGGAGCCCGACCAGGTACCATTTTAGGGAAAGATTGTCCTCAATGCTCCCATTCCTAGAGGGAACATATTCCTATTGTAATGCAAAGCAGGAAAAACCATATTTCCCTAATGTCTCTAATACATTTGGAACCTCATTAATTACAGTTGCATTTTTTTACACTATTTTCATAACATAATCATCAGAGCTGTGGTACTCATATCTTCAAAGAACTGAAGATTTCTAAATGAACCAAATCACAGGTGCTGTATTAAGAGCATCCTCATCACTCCTTGCATGAACGTTCCAGCCCTGACACATCCAAGGTCCCACTGACTATCAAAAGGAAAATGCCTTCTTTGTATTCAAAGGCAAACCATTATAACCTTACTGCCGCCATTCCTGTGACACCAACAAGCATAGATCCCAAGCTGCCAGATCCTTCAGAAGCCTAGTCCCTACCAGCATCATATCAATTGCTGACTAGCTCAATATGGTCAAGAAACATCCTTTTCAGTAATTAGAAAAAGTGGTTCATAGTTTTGAAATCATTCCTTTCTTCACCAACCCACAGGCTGGATGGATGCTGTGGTCTCTCAGCTGGGCTCTGGGGTCCACTTTCCTCTCTGGTAGGAGCAACAAAAGAAGCATGTTGGACTTCATTCAGGTATGGGAAGGTGCAGTAGTTATTTAGGACACCTTCACTACTGAAACAGATACCCTCTACCTCTGCCAGAGGAAAATGGCAACAAGCCAGAGACGCGTATCCCATTAGAGGGCTCTGGACAACAGACTAGCGCTGGACTGCACTGAAATGGTATGTCAAAAATCTTCACTCTGATTTGGAAATTTCCACACCAATACACTCTCAAAAATTGACATGTTATGGGTCAAATACCCTCCTGTGTGTATACATATGATTACCCATATGAAAACAAAATTTCTTCTTGCAGGTAAAAAAGTCTTCAAGTTTTAATTACTTTTTCTAAATTTCAATTTTATCAGTAAAAAACAATGTAGATTTTGTCACTGCTGGTTTTATCAGTTTCATTGGATCATGAAAAATTAACTTCAAATTTCAAAAAATTTCCAAAAAGTGCTGAACCTTACTGAGAGGACAGTACAGATGAGGTATTTCCATGATGACTTAATTGCAAAGAATGTACAAAACTGCATGCAAATGAAAAGTAACTCACTTATTTGGTTGAAGCTGATTTTTTTTTTATGTGACCTAATTATTTCTATCAGAGTTGTGCTACTCATGTTTTTCTGGCTGTGTTTTGTGCTTTTTTACTGCTTTCTCTCTGTTTTTTTTCCTGCTGTGCTATGTGAGATACTAAGCAGTAATTGTGACACCCATCTGCCCAGGTGCTGTTGGCCTGCATGTTGGCTTGGGACAGGGACATAGCTGCAGTTAGTGGGAGCTGTTCTAATTTCAGCTGTCTGGCTTCACTCAACAGCTTCGTGTCTTCTTACCATTGTCTTAAATGAAGGAAGCATTGGAGAAGATGGTTCATTTCCATGAGGAGGAACGAAGACAGAAGCTGTGCTGGCATATGTGCTGCATCTGTCTCCCAGCAGTGGCTAAAGCCCTTCTTTCTGCACCTCCCCTGAACTTAGCCAACATTGCTTTTTTAGCTCCTCCTACTTTTAAAAATTTTTCCTCATGTATCTACACTGGGAGGAAAAAAGGGCAACAATTCAAATCATTCTGTTCTTGATCATCTCTCCTAAGACCAGAACCACCAGCTCTCCTTTTATACCCATCAAGATTGCTGTTTTCAAGTGATGCTGCAGAGAAACACCTTTCTTTCCCTGAAGAGGAAAAACCAAGAGAGACTTAGCCAGAGACCTGCACTACTCCTTGAGCAGTGGACAAGACTTTCCTCATTGTGGATATTAAATCTTAGGCCAGTTCTGGTTATACTGGGTCCAGGGGAAGTGAAGGATATCACTTCAGTAAGGGTGTCATGGGAAATCAGCCTCAAATTTCCTATGAATAATTTGTTTAGCCTCACAACAGCCGACTGCCTGTTGATTATCTACAGAACCTGATCCTCTGCCTTGTCCCATCATTTACCCTTATCCCTCTATGGACTTCTGCAGCATTACTCTGCTATAAAACCTGTGAAGAAAGGCAGCAAACCTGTGGGTATAATTTTTCCATGCTCTTCCAAGGCATGCACTCAAGTAAGTAAATATTATATAAAATATCACAGACACTGAAACAATTTCAACATCATCACATATGTGGGTGCTTAGTGGGCTGACTTGTATGCCCCTAGCATTCATGCCATAGAATAATGCTATATCCCCATATTAAAGAATTGAAAGCAATTTACAGAATGTACCCATTTACACACTAAAGTACAAGACTGTAAGAGAATGAGGATACAAGTCTGGTCTTCAAAGTCCAAGGCAGAGGCTGCACCTAATTTTCTTCTTCTGTGCAAAGAAGTGTAAAACTGTTACAGAATGGCAGCATTTCCCTTCCCTTTTTTTTTTTTTTTTTCTGGAGAGAAATGCAAGTCTGTGGTTTGTTTATGTGAACCATGAGCTTAACCATAAGAATTCTTCCCCTCCTGCCCACAACTGGACCATGCTCCTGTCTACACATTAACCTACCAAAGTATCTTACATTCATCAATTCCTTTTAAGCTTTTAAGTTTTGCAATCAATTTATAGTTGTCTTACACATTTTCTTATTGATGTTCTCTTACAAGATATGATCTTAAAACCCAATATTTTAAAACCAAGTGAAGAAAGTATTTTTGAAGTATTTTTTCCAGTAGTAAAACCCCCAGATTACGTGACTGTGGGTAGGACTCTTCAAAACTGTGCAGTCATTTATACTTTGTTTCTTCAGCCTACTGTTTAATGAGGAAGGTGACAGAATGTCATGAAGCCGTTTCAATATGTTTTTTCTGAGCTCCCTTTTAGAGTCTCGATATATTAAGCTCTTATTTTAGGTTCAGCATGAGTTCCTGCTCCTAAGATCTACATGGCTAAAATGTCCAATTTAATGAAGTCTAATTAGGCATGATCTGTTTCCAAAATGCAGCTCCTCTATTAGAGCACAGCACTTAATGGCACAGCACTTTCATACTGCTTATAATGAGAAGAAAAATATAATGCTACTGTCAGTGTTCAACAGATGATTTACAGACTTTCACAGACACAGACTGCCATGTAGCATTTTTTGATTAAAAAAAAATTTAAAAACAAACCTGAGACAATTTTGTTCATACAGAAGACAGCAAAAACGTGCGTAAAAGGAAGACTCCTTCTTGATAGCTATTCCATCATAATGATATCTAGAAAATTAAAAAAAGATGAACTGGCAACCATATGGTTTTCAACAAGTCAGCAAATAATTCATAATCCTCTTTTGAAAGCATATGATCATTCTATTTAACCAATAAAAATCAAGTAAGAAAAGCTATATTTGTTTTTTAAATGCTATTGAATATTTCTTTTCCACAACAGAAAATAATTACACAAACTCTTTACAAACTCTTTTTAACAGTGTTTGCCCTGGATCGATATCTTCTTCTAAATGAAACAAAACTTAAGCCAGTGAATGGAGTGCATCAGGTTTCTACAGGACAGTTAGTGAAGTCAGGAACCAGACTCTTGGCAGACAGAGGTCCCCATATCCCCATGGAAGCTGAAGGACTTGGTGCAGCTGTTCCTTGGCCATTTACAGTAGCTCAGTGACTGAATGGCCCATCAGTGGTCATGGCAATCTAAAACTCAAGAAAACTGCCAGATCTTTTTTAAGATTTATCTGAGCTCAGTGAGCAACAGAGTCACCATCTCTGCTACCAGTTGGCTATTCCTGGGCTGGGACACTGGGAAGCCAGGGAAGCAGTGCCATGGTTTGGGGCCACCCGCAGCCAGGAGAGAATGCAGGCTGGGGGCTACCAAACACCATTCCAAATCCTGTCTGCTATGGGAAGCAGCCTGGGAGTCTCTGTGGTGAGGCATTCCCAAAATAAAGGATCTTCTGGCTCAAGCCAATAGCAAGTCCAGACTAGTGGAGACAAGTCACAGATCAAGTATGGGCATGTTGTTCTCAAAGACCATACCTGACAGCTACACAAAATGCTTGTAAAATTACTCTGTCTCAATGCTGTAAAAATATCCCTTTTCCCAGTCTGTATGTTCAGAGTGTGATTATAACTTTGGATATGAAAAAGCAACAAACTCTGTGTCCTAGAAGAAGCACGGGAAAGGAAAAGAAACGACATTTAGGAGGAGGATCTGAAGTTGTCTCATTTACATGGTTTGAAACTGTACAGCATTTCCATTGACCATCAGTATATGCTGGGTCACTCCATGCATATGTGCAAGGATAAAAAGCACAACACAACATCTGTGCATCCCAGAGCCAGTCCTTCCCAGCCTAGAGATCCAGTGTCTGAAGAGCTCTCAGTAAGGCTGTGATGTCTGGCAGATGCCTCATGCAAACCATGCTGCTAATGCTCAGCACAAATTGGAGCACCGATGCTTTCTAAAAAGCAGTCTGATCTGGAATTCATGCCCTACCAAAGCAGATCTGATGTAGTGGTTTTCATGGAATTAACTCTATTTTAATGTCCTCGGTTACACCATGAATGACTTTGGGTCTTTTGTGGTGTTACAGACTTAGAACCAACAATTCAGCTGCCATATTACAGTGCTGGGGCTGAAAAGTGGACCACTTTAAAATTTTATTAGAAAAGTTATAAAAGATAACATTTTCAAAGAAACGACACAAACTCAATACCTGATACTCCCTGCTGTGGTCCGCTTTCTTGTCACCAGGCCCGGGAAAACTAACTGAATAAGCTGTATAAACAAACAGAAAATTAGAGATACTTGGCAAATTCATTCTAAGATGCAAAAATGTATCTGCCACATTTTTTTGTCTTAATCACTTTGTTGGCTTTTCATCATTTCCAGGTTAATACTTGTTCTTACATGCCTCTCAAATGGTAACTGTTGAACTAAACTCAATCAGGCTTTTGCTGATCGAAGGCTAAGTAATTTAAGGGATTACCTGCCTCAGGCAGTAAGGTTTTTTAGAGTAGTCTGTTTAACCTTGTACTGAAAAACAGTGCTCACAGCAGGAGACTCCTTGAAAAAAGGGAGGGAACAATCAACTAGGGCAACTTGAAAGTGCCGTGGTGGTCCCATACTCTGCCAAACCTGCAAGCCTTATTCATTTAAGCAGGATTTACTCACACAAGGGGCTTCACCTACCCACTGACTCTTGAAAGGTGTAGTGACAGGATAAGGCCTGACTTACCTAACTTAAAAGGACCTGAATCATCAAGCTGCAAAGCAAACTTTTGACCACCGTGGTGGTAAATGTGAATTGAGGTCAAACAGCATCTGTCAAGGTTAGGCTCTACAGAGTAATTAGATACGATCAGGGTAATAATCCACTTCACTATGATTATTCTGCATGAGCTGTCCTGTGAAGACAGAGACTAACTCAGGACATCTGGGTCCAGGACTAGCCCAGGACACGCTAGCATTCCTGATATAGCAGGGACAGAGGATTGAGTGCTCCACATTATCGAGGAGTGAGGAGAGCTTCCACTCAGCAGCACAAAGCTTGGACTCTGTGCAAAGTGTTTGTTGTTGACCCAAAGGCCTGATAAAGGACAAATTTCCCCAACTCACATTAATGTACACCTCCAGTTTAAATGGTGGTCCTGTCCTTTGCATGTTTCTGTCTGCACCCACCCCAGCTTCTCCCTTTCTCAAGATGAGAGTTTAGCATAATCCCATTTTCCTAAAAGGACAGCCTATGAAACTGGGGCTTCTGTGGCACAAGACACCCCCCTCCTCCCACAGCCATTTCTACAGAATGTAGAATGTATTTGGGCAGAGGGATAGGGCAGGTGAGATTAGTACTGTCTTCAGTCACCATAGTTTGGTTCACATGGGGCTGGACTGCAAAAGCCCTTGCAGTCCACATGGATGGAGCACAGCCAGGTTACTACAGCTTGGTAAGTTATTAATAGCTGAGCCCATTATAGGCTGTGGTAACTGATTACATGTGCACCCTTAGTTGAAACCAGGGTTGCTGCAGCTCCTGCTCTCCCTCAGCTTCTTGCTACATGGTCCATCCTCCTGCAGCAGAAGGACAGAGCATTTTTGAGCACTGGGGAGCTGCCCCCCAGCTTGCTCCTTTGGGATGTGTTAAGTTGCATTGCAATGCACGGGGTTGGTTAAGGCTGTCAGCAAACAGCTGCAGGCACCAGCCCATGGCAGCGCTGGCTCATCAGCTCTTTGCTGTGACCAGACTCACGCTTCAGCTGTGCCTGTCCCAGCTTCAAAAACACAATAACACAGTGTAAAAACACAGTAACATAAACCACAAGAAGGCTTAGCTTACAGGTGGTAACTCAGTCCTACAGGAACACTGGAAAGGTACAGGCAGGAAGGGATTAATCTCACCTACATGGCTACAAGGCAGAGAAGTCTAAGTAGTTGCTGCAGACTGTGTAGTCAGTGAAGAAAAACAGGCAGTTCTGAGGCCCATTTCATCTGAGCTGTCTGAGATGACTCATTTAGTGTGAGGAAACATATGTAACTACTTATTTCTCTCCATTGGTTACCTAGAGATTTTTAAGGTGACTACTTTCATGGCCAATGTCTGTGCTGAGCCAGGCAAATGCTACCCATGGTCTTATCTGATGGGTGATGACCCATTAAACTATGGTAATAAATCACACTGGATCACTCGCTCAAATCTTAATTTTCAGCTGAAGTGATTTAACTTATCCAGCAAAAAACCCCAAGATTCAACTGAATTGAGATAAATGTTTCCTAAAATGGGGTTAGCCCCACAAATGAAATCGATTTCAGGTACAACTTGTACTTAAATTATTTTGGGCTTGTGTTAAAACAATGCTTAGTAGTTCTTGATATGGGAACCAATAGAATGTTAGCAGTAAAAAACAGGAAGTTCTGAACAAAAAGTCTGGAACAACAAATAATCACAAGGCTTTCTGTCTTCCTTAACTTGGTAAAAAAGGTTGAAGAGCTATGGGTGTTGATTGCAACTGGGATTTCTAAATGGTAATCGTTCTGTGGGTTGTATCAGCCTCCATGTAATAGAAGAGTGGAACTGTTAGAAGGAAATTCAGTTTTACATCAGCATTTGTTTTGCTTGGATGATTCTGTAACAACTTTTTAGGGTGTGTTTAGACCAAAATCTCAAATATACTTAAAAAGGAAAGTATAAAACTATGTAACAAGCAAAAGTATCTTTTAAAGACGGAAGAATCATCTCCTTGGAATGAGTTGTCTAACTTTCTGCTGTTAAAAACAGAAAACTGGTAAAACTTTCCAAAATATATTGGCAAAGAAAGCTTTGCTAGTGTAGCATACACCAGTCCCCTGAAGAAAACAAACTTCATCCCAAACAATACTCTTTTCTCTAGTATAAATGCATCTACATGAGAGCTTACCAGGAATAAATTAAGAAAACACACAAGTGTAATACATTACAAATTCATTCTTCTCTGTTATTTAATCTCTTTTGATATGCAGTGTTTATAGCTGATGATTAGGTTTTCTGTTTAGGCATCCCTGCTTCTTATCTTGTATATCCTATCTACTCTGTACCTTTCCAAAGGTGGATGGATGTACTTGAATCTTGAAATCTGGATTGCAGGTTTCAATATACAGTTCATATAGTAGCCGACAGGGTACAGTGCATCCTCCACACAAATAGAAATTATCAGCTAGCCTTTAAAATAAAAATCATCAAGGGGTTTATGTCAGAGTTAGAAGAAAGGATTGTTAGATTTTAATATTTCATAAGGTTTACAGTGAACTCTGTAATTTCTATGTAATTTCTATGTAATAGAAGCATAGAATCAAAAAAAGCTACTTTCTTTGTGTTCATTTTTATTCAGGAAAACAATATACATTTTCATTTAAATATATATATGTATAGTCTATATTTCTTTTAACTTTTAAATTTATGTTTTCCTTGTTTTCAACTTGTAAGAAAGGTCATGGGAGACTCTGCTAAGAAATTAACTAGTTCTTGTACTTTTTTAACTAAAAAACTACAACTGAGTAATATCATTATATCATTAACACCAATATGGACAATATTAGAATTTCTAATATGCAAAATGTTGTTATATCAAAGGATCTAACTTTGGTCTTCTAAATAAACAGGTATAAAATATACCAGAGATAATACCATGAGCATTTTTCCACCTAAAATGTGCAATGTGGTATTTCAGGACAGAGTGCACAAACTATAGAGGACCATATTCTGTTTTCATACAACCTCACTTTTTTAGGAAAAGTTTAATAAGAGAACAGGATTTCAGGGTTCTCTAAAACAGTTCTGTTACTATATAACAGAACTGCCAGGACTAAAACAGGCTGAAGTGTTTAAATATCCATCCTTTTGCAAAATCCCTGACACGTCCTACTTATCAGAATGGCCATAGTCAAATAAATGCAACTACTTGTGTGAATAAGATGAGGAAGATGTAAACTTGATTACTTATTAGCCTAAGATATTACCTTCAGCAGGAAAAAAAAAATCTTTAATTATGAGATAATGCCAATGGTTTTGATGTCAGAAGATATAAGGCTGCAGTACAAATATGGGAACAAGCTGAAGCAGAGGAGCAGAGAGATTAATTTTCAAAGCATGACACACTGCTCGTATCACGGCGGTTTCTTACTCTGACTCTGTTTCCGTTCCACCAAATTATTTATGCGTATTTAATTAATTTATCAGCTCAATGCTAGTGCAGCACAGTGCCAGTTACTCACTGTGTCTTTAGTGATAATGGAGTTGGTTGGGAAAGCAGACTTTTCACATTCACCAGGTGAAATAAGCCAGTTGGATTTTAAACCAGCATCCTCTGTTTCAGTAGTAGCCTGATTTCAGGCAACCCAATGTTTATCTGTCTGAATTAGTTGCATTGGCAGTAGACAGTGAATAAGGTCTACAGCAAAGTGGCTTGCTAGAACAGACTGAGAAAGAAGATGGTCTCTGTGCAGCCTGATAATGCCTGCCTCACCTATTATTTGTGCCTCCTCCTTTTTTCCATTGAAGAAGGCCAACTGCCTCCCCCAGCTTTCCTCCTCCCTAGCAAAAGACCCCCAAATGCTTCACATATCTCCTTGAAGATCATCATCTCACCCACCAACCCAAGAGGCTGGTGCTGCCAAGGCTGGGCTGTGCTGGGTTCCCTGCCAGCTCCTCACCACCTCCAGCCCCACCATCCAACAGCAAAGGCTTCACAGCCAGGCCTGAGCAGGAACCTGCACCCACAGACAGGGAATCTGCTGCTCTAATTGGGTTTTTCCCATCATTGGGCTAAAAGGTCAATGAAATCTATTCTAGGTAAGAGTCCTGACTGAGCTCTGCCTCCCAGCAAGCAGAAATGCTTTTTCTTCTAGAGCATCTCAAAACCCTTCACAATTGAGCAGTCTCAGAGGATATTAAACCTAAGTTCAAATTCATCCTTAATATACCACCACAAGAGTCGTTGGAAGTGCATCACAAATTAATTCATGCTTCAGTAGCTGGTTTCTGCCAATAGTTTTTCCTCAGCATTTAACTAGTTAGCGACAAAGTATTTGGGAACTTTATTTTGTGAATTTATTGTCTATTAAACTACCAGTCTTTTTCAAATAGTAAGTTAAACACATTCTTAGGACTGACACATAATACAAAAATAGGCCTGTCAGCAAAAAAATCCATACAGAAAAGAGCACAATGCTCATTTTCTTGCCTATTAGCCCCAAGGTTTTCAAAACCTGAGTGTTTATGGCATATATCAAAACAAAACTGTTAATAAAGACAAGGAAATCAGAAGGAAAGAGTGGTAAGAGAGAAAGGTAGAGATTAAAGAAAAAGCACGGGGGAAAGACCTCGTCCATGTATTCACTATATATCCACACATTGTGTGGGGTTTATTATCTGATGGGTTTTAGGACCTCACATGGGCTCCAAGTGTTTGGGGTTTGCCACCTGTAATACATAAACCTTCAAAAGCCAGGCCATTATACAGGTTGGCAAGTCTTCTGTTGAACCATTTGTGGACCAAAATCTGGATTGTCATTAGCAATGCTCCAACTGTAAAATGAAGCTGAACATTTAAAATTTTTCAAAACATGAAAAGGGGATTCAGAAGGTTGTTATCATGAAAAAAAAATCTTCATCGTTTCAAGGATTGTTTATGATTCAGTTTTATACTGTGTCTCAAACCTGTTGAATGAATGACCTTATATGAATCTCTTCCTTAGTTCTCTTAAAATGGGAGTAGGGGTAATCTATATCCCAGCAAAAACATCAGCTAACTCCCACTGCTCAGGTACTACTGAGAGGGGGAATAAAATGATTTAAAATTACTGCTTGACAAGTTAAGAGTTTTTATGTGTTGTTATTGTTTCACACAAATCTTCAACACTGTTTTCTAGCTGGACTCATCTCTGCTTGGGGAAAGATGGAAAGTAACCCTGGTTTCTCTTTGGCTGTCACATGGCAGATGCTATTCTTCTCAAAGCACAAGAAAACAATGGTGACAACCTTATTCCACTACAGAAAGTGTCTCATTAAGGAGCTCAACTACTACCTTCACCTCAAGAAAACATAAGCTTGGAGAAAATCAGATGTCCAGCATCACTCTGAGTGCCAGCATGCCACCAGCTCATGGTCACCCACGGTGTGCTGTAGGAGCCCATCAGCCACGAGTGGTCCAGCCAGGGAGATCCTCGCCAGGGCCTGCAGCATCACACCAAGCGGATGGCTGCCAGGGGCCAGAGCCCGGCCAGTGGGCAGGCTGACACAAAACCCCGTTCCGCCCATGTCAAACCACCTCCACATCACAAAGGTTTGTGGCAGGAGACGGACTTTCAGGAAACCCTGCTTTCTTGGTGTGGTTTACGCATCACCGCGATGACGGGACCTTTGCAGCAAACCAGACTCCTGCCCTACGAAGCGAGCAGCGTTACAAGCGGGACTCCTACAGTCCCTGTGGCAAGGCAGGTCCTGCCAGCCCCCGGCAAGGGGGGAGCGCAGCCGCGCCACCTCCCCGCTCCATCCCGGCAGCGGGCAAGGGGAAGCACCCACCATTGGAGGACCGGGAGGTAGGTGAGGGAAGTGGGGCCGAAATAAGCCATCTCGGCCGGCTCCGGGGCGGGCTGCGCGTCCGTGCCGTCCATTGGGGACCGGGACGGTGGGGACGGCACCGGCGGGTAACGGACGGGGGGTAACGCCCGCCCCGCGCGCCCGCCCCGCGCGCCCGCCCCGCGCGCCCG
>VZRZ01004051.1:219573-258787 GCA_013398175.1 Climacteris rufus | reverse complement strand
CCGCGCCAAGGGCGGCCGCCACGAGGCACCGCTGGCACGCACTGCTCCGCCGCCACATGGGAATTGTGTAGGAACCGCAGCTGAGGAAAGGAATTGTATCGGCAAAGCGCTGTGAGCGGCCGGTGGTGCGGCCGGACTTCTGAGTATCACGCAGTGACAGGAGAAGGGGGAATGCCTTCAGGCTGAGAGTAGGTTTAGATTATGGACTAGGAAAAAATTCTTGACAGTGAGGGTGGTGAGGCACTGGCACAGGCTGCCCAGAGAAGCTGTGGATGCCCCATCCCTGGAAGTGTTCAAGGCCAGGGTTAGATGGGGCTTTGAGCAGCCTGGGCTAGGGGAAGGTGTCCCTGCCCATGGGAGGGGAGTTGGAACTCGGTGATCTTTAAAATCCCTTCCAACCAGGCCATTCTATGATTCCATGATTCTGTGATCACAAGTGCCATCTTAATGGTTTTTGCACATATTTAAAGTCTTGCTTTCAGGGTTTTCAACAGGAATGCTGCAAACTCCCATAATTGTTTAATTTCTCTTTTATACAGATAGATGAAAGGTCTGTCTACTCTGCTGAAACCCTGTAAGCACTTTTCCATCACAAGTATCCATTATGCAAAATGAGCTTTGCTGCCATGTGACTGACAAGCATAAATTATGTATAACTGGAGCATCTAAAAGCTTGCTAGTTCATGGCTTTGGGTTACATCAGAGCTCAGCTTCTCAGAAACTCCCACAGCTCCCTCCTGTTAATTAGCTTCCTGAAATCCCCATGTATGACACTAATTGGCTTGCTTCCTTTCTTATGACAAGATGACCAAAGCCAACATGTTGGTAGACAAGGGTATTAAAGGGGGGGTGGGGAGCACAACACCAGGAAAGGGAATTCATGGTGGCATGTTGCTGGTTTTCTAGTCCCTCGAAGTACCTTCCTTTTGAGGAGCAGATATCATATATGATACATGCCATTTTTAATCTGTGAAGTGTCTTGTCTCGAAGTTTGTCGAGAAGCCCAGGGGAAGATGTTGTTCGCTTAAGGGACCCTGAACCAAAACCTTGAAAATTATGTCTGCCAAAACATCCTATTGTCCCTGGACAACACCTAATCCTCAGAAAGGTTTTGATGAGAGGAAGCAAATGCTGCACAAAACCCCTGTCTAGTTACTGTCCATGCTTGAGAGATGTAAATTAGGTCACAGAATTTCTCCTGCCCAGTATCCAGATAATGAGATAGACAGATCTGTGTGCTGTTCAAGTCTTGACATTACTTTTATTTGATTAGGGTTTTCCCATTTTTTTTTCCCAAAAATTACTCTTTAACCTTTCAGATAATTCTATCACTTGGGATTTTTTCTTTTTTAGGGGAGGGAGGATGGAAGGAGGACTCTGAATTGAAATGCCAGGCTGTTAGTAGCATTCAGTTGAAAACCTGAAATCTGCTTCCTCAGTTAAAAGCAGTCAGATAGGACTGGTGGATGTAGGTTAGGTCAAGCTGCAGTAAGTCTTTATTCTTTCATAAGCTGAGAGTTGCAAAGCTCTTTATTGCTGTCATAAACATACTCCTTGTGTAAAATTAAAGAGTATTTAATGAACATGCACTTTGACTGAAAAATGATTTGGTATAAAATTAGGAGTATGGTTGAAATGATTAAAAGGTGTACTAAAAAAGCTTCCTTCCTCTGACTTTCACCCATAACTAGGACAAATTTAAACCAAACTTTGAGGTAATAGACATCTCCAAAACGTTGTAGGGAGTGTCTTTAGCACTAAATTGCCTGTTCAGATTACTGTCTCCCCTCAGCCCTCCCATACTATATTCAAGAGAAGATTTGGATACCTTTTGAAATTTAGATGCCTTGTAAGGTAAACAGATTATGTAAGAGCTCTTGCTGGTGACAGCTGTCTTGTAAAGGCAAGTGCTAACATCTCTCAGATATTTACAGTTTTTAAAATAAGTGTTTTATAACAATTTTTAATACTTAAGCTAAAGTATGTATGAAACAATCATGAAAGCAAGTGAATCTTCTACAGCTTCCACCACTATCAGCAGCAATGAAATGCTGCCTATTTACTATAGTCCCTATATGTGACTATAGTAAACTGTGTGTTCCCCTAGAGCTGAAAAGGCCTGATGGTTGTTTATTGCATTCATTCTCATGGGGGAAGGAATGGGTAAAAGAGATTGAAAAGTAAAATCAACAAACCAAATCCCTCCCTCACCTCCACTAAACCAAGGTCTTGGAGCAACATACTATTACCTTTTCAATTTGAAAAGTTAAAAGAATTGAGTCAGTGTTGATGTAAGAGTCCTGACGGACAAGGGCAAATATCCAAGTCTGAGAAATATGTCAGTATGTTTTGTTGGTTTGGCTTTTGTTTGTTTGGTTGGGTTTTTTTATGTCTACTAGTTGGCCTACCAGGGACAAAATTGCATTTGCACAAAGGTTTACTCATTTTCCCTTCCTTTAAGATCTGAATAATGCCAATGATCAGGCATTACCTCAATCTGATAAGTTTACTGTAAGCAGAGATCTTCAGAGTCGTAGTTATCTTTCAAACTTTACTTTAAAATAGATTACTTGAAAGAATAATAAAAATACAAAATGTATATCTGGTTGTGTCATGACATTTAAAGCAGCAGCAAAACCAAAATGGAAATGCAACCACCTTCTCCTTGAATATAGTGCTTTGATATTATAGAAAACTATGTCCTTCATAGGCCATGCACTTGGACAGGAATGCACATGAGGAAGAGGGAGCCTCCTCTCCTAAGTGCCTGTGGCATGTGAACCCTTTTGTGCATAAAAATCCAGTTCAGCAAAGCATGTCAGCATGCGTGTAAGACTGCTTCATTTCAGCAAAGCATTTAAGAATATGCTTAAATTTCAATATGTACTTAGCTGAATCGTTTTGCTGAGTGGGGATTGATGACTCAATTGAGGCATTAAACATTAATGATGGAGCTGGGAACACAAAATAATACGTAAATTAGAATGTGTCCTGTTGGGACTAGAATAAACTGATTCAAACAGTGTAATCATTGCATGATTAAGACCTCTTGAAAGATCTGAGGCCATTAGAAAGGCTTAGGCTCTGGTGACTTGAGATAGGGCACAATCACTGACAATCACTCAGTCGCCAACCTTTCTCAAATCACCTGGTTTTGGAGTGTGTGGTGGGGAGGCTGAGTGAAAATCTCTTCCACACAGTACCTAAAAGACGTAACTCTCTGTCCATCATTACTCATCTGTACATCATTAATTCCAGATGCTGCCCAGGGCAGTGTTATCTATGGATTTTTTAACTAGGATGAAGGACAAATCCTTTGACTGCTTTTGATCCAGCCACAAGTGGTAGCAGGGTCTGTTTGAGCAGCTCTGTCCCTCTTGTCTGGAGAGACTGGTGTGAGTCGTTTCCATAGGGCCCTGCTGGTGGTCACCCTTTGAGCTCTGTATAGGGCAGTGCCTCTAGGAAGGTGACCATGGAGCTGAGGACTGTGGCTTCCACCATGTGCTGATGACACCTGCTCTTTATATTTTCCTCTCTTTAGACCAGCTCAGGGCAGCCAAACAGTTTCTACAGTGACTCATGAAGATGGAGATATGGATAAAAGCCTATCTGTCCAGAAGAGGCTGAGGTAATGCTTGCAGGAGAAAGCAACTGCTTCATTTCTGCTTGGCAGAAGACATTGTGTTTGCTCCTCCAAGTATAAGTAGCATTATATTATGCTTCTCTGATAAATTCTTTTTGTGCTTTTGTTTTGTTTTGTTTTGGATGCATACTGAAGTTAATTTTTTGCTTAATAGGACAATCTGTTGTTAATGGCTGTGCTATAAACTCTGAAATAGTGATGCTGGGTTTGCATGTTAGAGTAATTTGAACAGAAAAAAAGTTTCTGTACAATAAAAGCAGTGATGAGTCATACAGAAAAGCCCCATCTATCTCAGAGGCTGCTGGATGAAACAGCAGCTCTTATATTAGCTCCTGTGCCTGGTTTGCAGACCACATGCAAAAGACCCTTGATTGTATTTGTGCATCAGGAATGTTTACACAGTGAATCAATTAGTTTTGAAGTAAGGAATGGCATTAAGGGCAGCTTTGAAATATGCTTACAGTAAAGTCCAACTACAAAAGTTTTGAAAAGAGAGAAAAACATCACCCTCCTCCACCAGATTAAATACAGACTTTACTGTGAAAAGAGATGCTTTCTTCCTTTTCCTTTTTACTTGAAAATGACAAGTGAAAATGTTTCACTTATATAGTTACATTAACCAATAATTTTCTTGAAAGTATTTGTTGAAAGATTCAGTATCATGTTTGACATAATTAAATGACAAGGCAGTTAACAGTTAACTCCTCTGAAACTGACTTTTATTGTAACAAATAAAAATCCCACCTCAGTAATTTTTGAAGGTAAAGCATGTGTTACATAAGTCACGTAGTTTTATCTTCCTACCTTTTGAGTATTTTAGATGAAAGTGGCACCTCAAAGAAATATTATGTGCGTGTAGTGTTAGGGGTGGTATGATTAAAACTGTACACAGTTCTGAATTCCTATTATTCTTTTACAAATCTTGGTTTATCCTTCAGACTAGAAAATGTAGCAGGAGATAGTATGATTTATGCCTTGTAGTTACATAACTGACATTTTCATACAATATTTTATCTCAGATTACCAATAAATTCAAGAGAAAAACACCCTAACAGACTTAATAAGCCTAACCACTGCAGGAACAATGAAACCTGAAGTACCAGGACCCATCTGAGCTGTTCAGATCCACCAGGACCCCAGTTTGAGCAGGGAGGTGAGCTAGACAACCTCCAGACATCCCTGACCACCTAATTCAGTCCATGATTGCTGCATGGTCTCTTGCTTAATTGCATCTGAAGCATTTGTGACTTGTCTATGTTTGGCTTCTGTTCAAGCAAGTAGTACATTCATTTTTGTTGCTAGCAGTAGCATTGCTCTAGCTGCAGCAGTGTAAAGATATAGCCAAGGCAAACTGTAAAGAGAAATATCTTTTTCTTGGGCCAACTGATGCAGCTAGACTAGCTATAGATAGTGTATGCCCACATAGATTGTGTTGGATCTGAAGCTAGCAGCAAACACGTGGCTAATAAAGGTCAGGAACAATTGCTCTGGTAGAATGAGAGTGTGTTTCTTTTTCCCAATTTAGTGAATTAGATTAGACTGATATGGTTTAGGACGACAAGATGTCTGCTATACCACTTGATACTCTCTGTTTTCATTGGAATAAATTACAAAATGAACCCTTGTGAAACATTTGATATGAAAATCCCATTTGAGGAGCTTGCATCTTTATATTCTGGCCCCATAGCTTTGCACTGACATGAAGGAGCTCTGGGACTGTTGTATTATGACCAGCCGTGGTGGGTTTCTGGACTGATCAACAAACTTCATTTATGGTCCTGATTTGTGATCCTGATCTTGAACTACACTCCATCATTTCTGATCCTTACAAATACTTTCCTTACTGCTAAGGGCTCCCCAGATGCTAACAGAAAACATTTCCACCACTGCAATCTTCTTATTTAGACTGTGTGCTATTTGTAACATGGGACTCACCCTCTGGTTGGTACTGTTGAAGTTTTGCATGAGCAAGGACTAGAGCTGAGTGAATACATACCCTAAATATTCATTTGCATACGAAAGGGAACTTCTATTTAACTGTGGTTGTAATCCTTTCATATTTGTTTTCTATGTATATGCAATCATGTGAGCTTTACTAGCATAATACTTCTCTGTGAGAATTCCCATGTGACTTACTCATGGGAGGCAAACATTTAATTCAAATGTTGGGTCACCAAAAGAAGGTTCAGAATTTTCTATTGACTTTGTTTTGATTACTTATTCAAACTAAATGTTACAATCCTTGAGGATAAAGCAAAGCAAACCTAGGCATTATTATAGTCAGTGGGACAATAAGCATTCACACTCTACTTGTTAATTTAAAAAAACAGTATCAATATAGGCCAAAAGATGTATGGGGCATAAATTCACTTTTCTTTATTTATTGCAGAAGATATATTCCCAACTGAAAATTTCAATCTGGATTACAATATTCATAAATGGGATGATGTGCAGACCTATAATTATTCACTGAAATATTTAATTCACAATTTTATAACAAGCGCATCTCAGACATGAACTACAGATCTACAATAGATTCAGTGTAAAACTTGCCAAAGAAAATCCTCTGATAAGATCAAATGTGTGAGTTAGGGATGTAGGATGTGGTTGCTTAGTTACTAAGCAGGAGTCCACCTGGAAAGCACAGAGAGTGTGGAGAGCACTTCAGAGTTTGGAGATTGGTTTTGTCCTTTACTTTTGACTGACATTTCTGCTGAATGTTAAAAACTTAAATGTGGAACCAGGCAACTTTAATGAACAATTACTCCACTTTGGCAACCTGATTACTACTGCAGCCAGTGGTACTGCAACCATCATGGAAGATAGAACCATTGGAAAAATTAGACAAAACTTAATTTTAAGAGGCATTTAGAGAATGTACCTTGGCTATTTTTCTCTCAAATACCATCCTACTTGCCTTCAGATTGACAAATCACTGAGCTTTCTTATCTGTTGTAATATTTTCAATATATCCTTGGATTATTTTTAATAAATTTTTAATAGCTGTTTAAAATTAAAAAACCTAAAAAAAATCATTAACCTATAGTATTTAAAATTAGTTTTCCCTTGAATCTCATTCTTGACAGAAACAGTATTTAACAAGATTCTGTGATGTTTCTGCAATATGCAAAAATTTTTTCAAGTATTTATAACACCACTGTCTTGAAAATAATCAAGAAGACAATGGATTATTCTCCTTTCAGCTGTGCAATAATATGTTAGAATCAGAAATGTTTTCCATAATTGTAAGCCTTAACAGCCACAGGGAAAAATATTTTTAAATCAAATCTTTAATGGTTCTCATAATTGAAAAAGACGCTAACATATTGTTGGGAATGCACAAATCTTTTGGTTTGGAAGATACAGAGTCTTGACTATGAGTGAATCTTGGAAAGCAGCATGATTTAATTTGCCATCACAGTCAAGTGATCTATATGAATGACTTCAGACAACCTTATGACATACTTTTTTATGCTTCTGCAGCTGTTATCTTGTCTTTTTCCCATTTTCTTAGCTAGAAAACAGATCTCAATCATTTTGCTTGTAGAAGTTACCCTGGAATTATTTTATCACTCACACCATTTATAGGCATTAATTTACTTAAAGATGCAATGAGTTAAGAAACTGCATAAATTGCAGTAAGTATTGTATTGAGCTATGCACAGTCACTTCTTAGAGCATCTTCTTTCCAGAGTTTGCATCTTAATGGCAGGTTACTGTCACAGTTACAGCTACAGTCTATGGAGAAATGTAGACTGACCAAGTAAAAATAAATAAATAATGCATCAAGCCCACCTAACTGTGGCATTACTTGCCTATGCAGTACCCAGTTTTCATTCCTAAACTCAAATGCTGTTTTCCATCCAGTTACTATTTACCCATGTGGAAACGCACAGGAAGGACCATCCAGCCTGGCTCTCTACTGGTATGAGAGATGGAGGAATGCATCTGCATCCCCTTGTTTTCTTCCTCACTGTGTGGAGAGGCACAGAAGGCAGAGACTGGCCAGGAGCAGGGCACTCCAGCAGCTGAACAACTGAGGGACCATGAAGTACTTTGCAGGTGAGCCTCAGCTGCTCCAGCAGGGTGAATATTCACAAGTCTTTCTTCTCTGACCTCTGGCTCACTCTCATGGGTTATTTCATTTTCATTTTAATTGGAGGCCTCAGTAAAGGGGCATATCCACCCCACTTTTTCTGAGGGAATCTTCCATCTCTGAAACCCTCACCAACCCCTTGCCATCCAAATTACTTTTTCCCCCGTCTCTCTCCTATTTCATCTTGGGCCTGACACCCTTCATTAACAGTTCCTGGCACACAAGCAGGTAAATACAAGAAAATCATATCAAGATGAGACCTCCTTTCACACAGGCTGCTGAAGCCTGGCTGGGAATTAATAAGAACCTTCAGTAAGGCTTCTCCTGAGCACATCCAATTAACAGCAGGCTACCTCAGTCAAAACACTGAAACACTGCATTTAAACACAGCAGAAGTCATTGGCAAAGTTTTGTAGTGTTGCTGCTTGTACATCAGCTCTTTAGCTGGGTTAAATAAGTACAAGCAATGGTTGGAGCAATGTCATATTTTAACAGGCAAAAAACAAAGCCACAACTACCTTGCTTGCTTCAGGTGAGCAATGTAGCACAGATTTAGAACTATATAAAAAGATAAGTGGTTTTTTTTAAATGCTGCGATTGATTATTATTGAAATGCTAACTTTAGGCCAAATTCTATTTCAAAAATGAGATTTAGTCAAGAGTTGCTGTGCTTAATGTTACTCTGCGCAGGTTTGATTGATTGATTCAGTTTTCTTCTTGCTCATGCAAAAATGAATGCAAAACGACATGACTCCTAAATTAAAGAGTGGATTATCACCTTCAGGGAGAAATCAAAGGATTTAGGAAGAACCTCAAATAAGGGATGGATGAACAAATTAATGACAAAGGGTTTAGCATTCACTGTCTGCTAGGTTGAAATAAAGACCATTTGAGCATGTGTGTGACACAGCTTTTTCAGTTTCCTGAAACCAAATTTGTTAACTATTAATGCATACTAAAAACCCTTAGCCCTTTGATAAAAGGTTGAGAAATAAGATGTGCATATTAAATATAAAGTAATTTTTCATTATTAGTAATATTAAATGTGGTATTTTGCCCTGTTTGTTTTTGTTGGGTAGGTAGCTGCTCATGTTCTGCCAGTTGGTCCTGTTCTTTTGCCTGTTTTAATTATAAAGCACCTAATAATGTAGTGACTGCTTCTAATAAATTAAAAATACCTGGATAAATAGAGAGGTGGTGTTGTCTATTAGGCACAATATCCAGGTTTGGTTAAAACCAGGAAAGTCTGCTGGAGCTCTTAAAGTAGCTTCTGCAGCTTGACACAGATGTAAAAGGCTCGCTCTCAGCTCTAGCAGAAATGCCTGAAGCGTAAGGACCTGGGAAGTTCTGTTCAAGGACAGAAATAATCAGCACACACAGATTTTTTCTGTTCAACCCTCATAAATACTGTTGTTAATTCTACATGTGACAGCAAAAAGCATTTTGCAGCCTTGTGAGGTTTTTACATTTTCAGCTCAGTGTGTTTTAACGACAAGCTTTGTAGCTCTCAGAAGAACAACCTACTTGTGCATTTCTCCAAAAGCAGATGGTTCATATGCCTCTGAAACAGAGAGGATAAAATGCCAAGGCTGTGGCCAGTTTCAATGTTTGCCTCATTAGCCAGTCACCCTGCAAAGCCAATGCAATGTAGCTTTCAGTCACAGTGCTTACACTAACTTTCATACTCTGAAACAACTGGGACTTGCCATGGGTTTTTAATCGGGTCCTTATAGTGCTCCCATTGTTAGTATACAGCAGCTCTTAGAGGCTGGGTTTAGCCAGTGTTTCTGGGTGAGGTCTCAGCAAAATTTGGATTGTTTCATGTATGAGCCCACATAGAAACTGAGTTCTTTGAAAAGCCTCGTTGTCATTATCTAAGTGCAACTTTATCATTCTACAGTAGTAAGCTTTCTGGGGACCTCACCACGGGTGAAACTACTGAGCTGAGGAGAAAAAAGGATCAGGAGAAAATGTACTACAGTAACCCCTTATTAGTGAATGAATGCACACTCGTGCATACTTCAGCTATCTGCTTTGATATCCAAATACAATAGAGCTATAGACTAGGCTCAGAATTTGACCTTCAGTATCTTACTGCCAGGGCATTTATTCCTCAACTGGTTTCTTTAGTCTTAGGCTGTTTTTGTGCTAAGTAACAAAGCTCGGTAACCCCTGCTGTGCTGGAGGAGATTGGCCCTGTACAGTGACCATGGTGTAAGACTGACAAACTTGATTCTGACATGTAATGACATCTCCTGCCAATCCTTCATCAACAGAATCCAAGCTTTACTAAGCTGCTAACGATGGGATAATGTTTACTTCCTTTTCAGTGTAGGTTTAGAAGGAATCTGAATAAAATGTATCCCCTCTTGGTCATGAAATATTATATGTTGTGAAACACAGGTTGTATAGCTGAGAGCATATCAATTTGTGGACAGAATCACCCTGGAAAAACCATTTCTGTTGCCCTTTTGCACATCCCTTTACATTGTCCTTCACATTTTTTACCACTTTTTATCTTTGATATTATGAAATACATCTTTCTGCATGGTGGTCATAGCTCAAAGATTATTTGAAGGCAATGTCTCTTGACTGTCGTTTTTCTTGCTCAAGCCTTTGGAGTTCTTGAAATGTAAAGATTTATGGGTTTTTTGCTCTGCTTGTCCCTTACATATGTATATCTCTATCTCAAATTGGCTGATTAAAGTAACTGGTGTAGAGGAACCCTGATCCTAAGAACAGTGTCTTTTGCTATATCCATGGCTTCAGTCAACACTTGTCTTTTGAGACCATGGAGGAAAATTACACAGTGCAAACACAGAATCAAAGAGCAGGAAGTATTTTATTTTCTTTGATCAAAAATTTTGCTGACCTGTGTTCCTTTGCTACATACTGAAAGCCCATTCACCTATAGAACATGATACTACAGCTTTGAGTAGCGGAAATTAATTCAACAAACACAAGGCCCTGATGGCTCTCTGATCAGTTCTCAGAACTGCCCATTCCCTTCTAATAGTAGGGATAATACAAAGATGTATTTTGGGAGTCTCTACAGGGCTGGGCCAGATACCTGCGGTTTTAAAAATAGAAAAGAGCACTTCCCTTTTAGGTAACAAATCTAAAATTGTTTTAACATCCCTGGATGGTTTCTCCTTCCTGTGCTAAACAATTTTCAGAGTGTAAGTGGTTATCTTTGCTTGTGCCTTTTGGTCACATCTGCATTTACATATGCAGGAACACATGAAAAAGGCTTTGTCACCACACCTTAACGTTACAGGCAGTGTGTTTTATTGAGAGCCATGCATTGAACATTGTGCCAACCGTACTATGAGTGATGTGCTTTCTCTCCCATCCCTTCCCCAAAGTGCAAGTCACACCTGCAGTGCACCATGTTGTTTTGGCAGAAGTTTTGTTTTAAATGCATGTGCTGCTATTTTTATACTGTAGAAAAGGTGAGGCTTAAAGCAGACGCCTTGCACTTGGCACAAAAGAGGCAGGCTTGTAATGCTCATAGTTTCTAGAGGAGCTCATTCCCCCTAAGATGGGGTTTGCCATTATGGGAAGTCCTCTTCCAAGTGAGGAGCAAAGATGGACACCACAGTCTTCACACAGGAACTTTAGATGAATTTGGGGCCCAGAGCAGTGAGTGCTTTGGAGACAATAGACTTGGGCATTGTCAGAGTCAGCATTGCATGAAAACACTCAGAGGTTACTTGTCCTAATCTGTGCTGGTGAGAAGAAATGTTGCAGCCTTCTATACTTACTGGAATTTCCTAAGAGTTCATGACTTCTGGCTCATATACATGGCAGTGCTTTGGTCTAGACAAGAGCTGACCCAACCTTGTATAATGGGGAACAGGTCATCATCTGATGCCGAGTGACTCCCACAGCTGTGAAATGACATTGTTCTTCCAGACAGTTATCATAAATAACACTTACTGTTAAAACACAAGACAAAATCTCTATTACATTTTTTGCTCTGTTTTGAAAGAAATGCCTTTCTACAATTCATGATCAAATCTGGCTAAAAGATTCTGACATGGGGCTTTTGTGATCAGACTTTTCTGCTGTGAATTGAAAAAGAAGAAAACAAAAAGTATCTTCTTTGTCAAGGGGGCTTAAATTTGACACTGTCAAAAGTGTCCACATAATCTGAAATGACCAAGAATATTTGTACAATGTAATGTCTGGTGACAAAAAACCCTTCAGAAACGTCATATTACCAGATAAATTCATTAATTCAAGTGACCATATAATACTTTTTCTTTTATTCTAGATGTCAGCATCCCTCATAAATAAGCAAATATGTAGCTTGCTGAATGAATGAACCAAGTCCTGCGTGTTCTGAAAATTGGCAGTAATTCAATGAAGATTTTTTTTTAAGAGAAGTACAATATTTGACTGACCCTGTGAAATTTGCCCCTTTGCTTCAGCCCTCACCCACACCATCACACTTCAGGTCACTGCCCCCTTGGGCAGTAGCATGTGCTACCACATGTGCTTATTGTGATCAGTGCTAGTCGGTGAAATTATGTAATTTAGTCCTCAAATGGTGCAAACAGTTGAGTCAGTGCAGAGGAGAAGGCACTAACCTCTAAGGAAGGGATGAGAACAAGCCCTGTGCACTGTGTAACATCCTAGCCCAGTGCACAGTTGAGGCTTATGGAATACCTCCTGCTCCTGTATTAATTCATTAGTGACAGAGACTCTCCCAGCTGCTGGCCCCTGGTCAGCAATAAACCTCATTTATTGAATGGTGCCTGTCCTGAGTTTGGCCTATAGTGATTAATGCTCTTCCAAGGAATTTAGCAGCTAGCACAGTCAGGGCCCTCTTCCTAGTAGATACCCTGCTTAAGAAGTTAAGATGATTGAATACAATAGGCATGGACTAAACTCCATCTCCTCTGGCCCTACAGACTGGGAATGGTCCTGGATGGTGCTCATTTGTGAGGATGTCTGCCTACATACTTGTTCATCCACCTTGCCCATACCACATGATCTATAATGACAAAATTATTACCCACTGTTCCTCTGCAAATTGTCACTAGAGCTTGATCACCTCTGGAGGGAACATGGAAGCCTTCAGCAGCCCTAACAGAATCACAGCATAGTTAAAGTTGGAAGAGACCTTTAAGGCTCTACTGTCACCCCTAGTACAACAAGAAGGGACATCTTCAACTAGATCAGGTTGCCCAAAGCCCCAACCAACCTGACCTTGAGTATTTCTGGGGATGGAGCATCTCCTTCCTCTCTGGACAACCTGCTCCAATGTTTCAGCACCCTCATTGCTTCCTAAGATTGCTTCCTTAAATGTAGTCCAAATATACCTTATTTTAATTTAAAATCATGACCCCTTGTTTTGTGCAACAAGCCTAAAACATTTGTCCCCATCTTTCTTGTAGGCATCCTTGAAGTCCTGAAAGGCTGTAATAAGGTCTCACCAAAGCCTTCTCTTCTCCAGGCTGCACAACCCCAACTGTCTCATAATTTCTTTGTAGGAGAGGTGCCCCAGCCCTCCCATCATCTTGGTGACCCTCCTTTGGACTCGCTCCAACAGGTCGATGCTCTCCCTGTGCTGAGGGCTCCAGACTCCAGGTGGGTTCTCACCAGAGCGGAGTAGAGGGCAGAATCCGCTCCCTTGACCTGCTTCCAGCTGCTCCTGTTTGTTGCCCATGCTGTGGGCATTGGTAGAGGCGCTTCAGCTGGGCTGTTGGACATGTCACCTTCTTAAAGGAACACCCCTTAGTTCCTTTGAGATACTTCCCTGGTGTTTCCCTGTTCACTTCTATTATCCCAGGAGGCCCTTGCTCATCTCTGTAAGACTTTAAGTGTGCTGCAGTGTAGCCAGCACCTCTCAGAGCAACAAGCAGAGGGCCCTTGCTAGCACTCTGTCCCTCTGACCTTGGTGTGTCATCTCACAGCTTGTCACAGACAAGCCTGACAATATCCCGCTCCCCCTTCAAGTCTAGTTTAACACTGTCAATGAGCCCCACCAGCTTGTGAGTGAAACCCCTGTTCCCCCTTAATTATGGGGGAAAAAATGTCAGGTTTAAATTTGCCCACTCTTCAACATCAGACTGAACTTGACCAGAAGCCATTGAATGCCATTGAATGAAAGCTGCAAAAGAATCAGTTCTGGGACTGGAAGAAAATTTCTGGGAAATATTTCTGAATCCTTTTGCTGTAGTACTGCCACCTTTATTAGTTAATACTTCTTTTAGCAATGAAACTTCTTTGCTTTGGGTAGAACTCAGAACTTCTTTCTTAGAAAAACAAAATTATGCTGATTTGTATTTTTTCCTTATGCGGCTGCATTTGTTTGCACACAAGATGTGAATAATGAAGGAGTCTACAAAATTCAGCTGGCAAAAGTCTATCAGAGTTTGCAAGAAACAAAACAAACACTAAAACAGCCCATCAAGTAAAAATGGCTGATTGATGCAAAAGGCAACACAGATGGAGGTAATGGGGTTTCAAAAGAGGAATTAGAGAAAATCTGAATGGAAGCTCGTAAATCTGCAGCAATTCAGCTTTGCCAAGAATTGCAGTGGGAAATCCTCATTACGGGAGATATTTCCATGCTGTACTCACCCATGAGAGCTTTGCTAGGGCAACCACAGGGAAAGCAGGATCTAGTGGTGACGGCAAGACCCAGCAATCAGCATTCCTGAGCTCCTGAGCCTTGCCAGCCTGCGCTGCTGACTCACAGGGCAGCCTTGAGTGAGTCACTCATTGCCAGATGCTTCCACCTGACCTTGTCAAGGTGCTGCAAACAAGGAAGCAAAACAGACTTACCTTCGGCAACTCCGGCAAACAAGTTTTATCATGTTGTGTTCCAGCTTCCCCCACACCACCAGATGAGCAGCATAGCCAAGGAAGAAGCTTTAGGCCAGGCCAGGCCATTTTGGGGGCTGGGGGCCATTGCCCTGGCGTGGCAGGCACACAGGGGATTTGTTTGTACCATAGGAGAACTCGACTGTCACAAAGGAAACATGACGACTGGTAGAAAGTTCTTTGTACACAGAAAGTGGAGAACCTGGTTGGTGGAAAGCTCTGTGTACATAGGCAGCAGAGCAGCCAGTGGCTCAGCAGATCCTGTGGGAAAGACCAGTGAGCAAGGAGGATGCAGAGTCCCAGCGAGGGAGCCATGTAAATAGATGAAGTAGCCTCGTACAAAATGCAAGATCAGCTGAAGTACTTAGATAGAGGCTGGTCTTAAATCTTCCACCAAATTGGAAAAAGATCACTGCTTCTAACAGTGGGCTAGTGAATCTGGAAGGGCTGCAAAATCCGTGATTTTTCTGTTTTATTCCACCAGTGTCTTGCCAGAGGGCATGCCACATTACTAGTCTGGGAAGAGCAGTCCTTGGTGTGACAATTTGTCTCAAGGCAATTGCTGTGACATGCTTTTTCTCTTCTATGGGATCAGATGTGGGCAGTCTGATCTGTGTTAGAAAAACATCATTAAAAGATTCTGAAACAATTCACTTGGGACTGGGTTTTCCTGAGGGTTTCTCTCAGTAGTGTCTCTCTGTAGCATCTCTTATACCACCACCTCCAACCACTAACGCTGGGCTGGAATAACATGATTCTCAAAGCCTAAACAAAGAGCTCAGGCTTGACTAGTGCCTGGTCAGACCTGCAAGCTCAGGGGAGAAGGAGCCATAATCGCCCTTATCCTCTCCTGAGCTTCAGCTCCCCTTGTCTCCCAGCACTGGCTCTGGATCAATCTTCCCTGTTTCATGACAGGAGATAACGTTGTCCTTAATCATAATGCTGCATCCAGTATTTATATATAGAAAATTCAACTCATGTTCCAGGTTGTTGAAAATCCCTCCTGAGTGCCAGCAGAGGGTTAGTTTTAGGCTGCAGCTGCCCAGATCACATTACTGGTAAGGATCTTTACTATCAGCTGTGGGAGGAGATTCTCAAGCGAGGGCAAATGAGAGGCTGCCCTGCAGAGCTGTAATCCGGGGTTTGGAGTCAGCCCACCTTTCCTACAGAGCCATATAAAAGTGCCATTAAAGTCAGTCCAGGAGCTCTCACTGCAGTAGGTAGCTTAGACACAAACACAGGCAACAAGCCATGTCCTGAGTGCTCCCCCACTCTTGCCCAGCTCCCCTGGCGCTCTGTGAGGGCTGTGAAATGCTGGAGGATTTGGGAGGCTCTCAGCCCTGTTGGGCTGAGGAGGGGAAACCAATGTGAGTAAGTTATATGGTTCCTATTTTCTGTTAGTGTGGCCGTTCCGTGACACCTGAAAGCTTCAGGAAGTGATTCATAAAACCACATTTGCAACAGGTTAGGTGCACAGAGGGAGCTGTTGGAAGAGGTGTCAGGTGTGGGTAAACGCAGCTATGTGCCACCAGCAGCACAGAAAACTATCCTGAACTGCTGGTACTGAACCAGAAGACAGGCTGTAATTCAGCAGGTAGCTCTGCACCAGGCTGTGGAGCCTCCACATCACTCTGGCAGTAGGGGGATGGACATCCCTCTATGTGAGGTCTCACCCTGACACCACAAAGCATTCCATAGGGAGCAAGCCTTCATTCAGAGAGGGACAGCCTCCGTGCAATAAGTGCCTCTCTTGTTTCTGCTCTGCAACTCTGCTGGAAAACCAGTGAAAGACATTTGCCAATTTTAATCCCTGGATAGCACAGTGAAGCCTTATGTCCTTTGTGCTCCTTCCAGCTACAGCATTAGCTTTGCTAAACATATTAAGTGTTAGAATTTCTGTACTCTCTTGGTAGAAACAGATAAAAATAATACTTATGCTGGAGCTGACCCATTTGAGCTAGTGAAACACTGAAAACTCCCAGTTGTCTTTAAATAGAAACATTTCAAATTATTGCCCAGATATTTTGGAACAATATTCAAACTATGTTTTCTCTGTGAGGTATTTTATTTGATGTTTGCAAAATATTTGATGTCTGCAAGCTATTGGGTATGACTCTCAGCTCATGTTGAGCACTAAACAACATGCTTTTTGGCTGCAAGACTAAAGCTTCCCTCCTGACAACTGGTGACTTGCACACCATTGTCCTTCTCTTTTTGCATTTTGCAGGTAATTTGTGCTAAATTCATGAAGCATTTGCCGAATAGCTTCCAATAATCAATAGAAAAGCCATTATGCTATCTCAGAAGTTGCAGT
The DNA here is from genome assembly GCA_013398175.1 of Climacteris rufus. Lineage (NCBI taxonomy): Eukaryota > Metazoa > Chordata > Aves > Passeriformes > Climacteridae > Climacteris > Climacteris rufus. The sequence continues at coordinate 241,900 of VZRZ01004051.1, read as the reverse complement.
AAATTAAATTATGTGGTTTTATTTGCAGTGCACCTAAACACTTTATTTGCTCTTTGAAAAGAGCTATAAGCTAATTTTTCTCTTTCTGAAACTATTAATGGGCATATTTTCTGCCACAAGCCAGAGTTGCATATATTACATTTCCAGCTGCCTTGTTAAATTCCTTTGAGCAAATCATCATTTAGTACTGCAGGTGCAAATTCTTCTGCAGCCAGTGGGTGTAGCAAGTACATATTCAAGAGCTGCATTTTGCCTGTTGAATTGAACTGCCCACGTCCTCAGAGGACCAAAGAGGACAAGAGGAAAAATGGGAGTGATAAATTGTGGTACCACTAACGTGCTGATGTGCTGGAAGGTTATAGAGGGACATGCCTTTTTGGATACCACTTTCCAGTGATGAGAAAAGCTGTGGAAAGTGGGGACATTTGAGAGGCTGGGAAAGAGATGTAGCAACTGGAGCCAGTGGGAGAGCATGACTGTACCCTCTGTCAGAGTTTCAGTGCACCAAAGCCAGGGTGCCTCACCCCATAATGACACAGCTAAATGGAAAGATTTTGTTTCTTTTGTGTCTCCACCCAGTTAGATAAAGATATGGCTAATGAAAGCCAGGTCACACCTGTCTACTGGCACCTTTTCCTCTCTCATTACGTGTGTTACCTTCACAGATAGATTTATCTTGGCAGAGAGATAAAGGGCGTTCTTTTTGTTTGTTTTCTGTTTTCTCTTTAATTTTAGAGGAAGTGTTTCATACCTGAAAGGTATAGATTACAGTTGTTTTACTTCTCTAAACTTAACTTCGGTGGCAAAATGGGAACAGGATCTGTTGTGTTTGATGCACTGGCAAATAAAAATGTAAATAAAAAGTTGGGACTGCAGAGATTATAGGCCTCTCACAATAACCCGTTACAAGTCATGAAGTAAAACCAGGGATATCTTAAACAATTTCATGAAATGAAAAATATTTATGTTTCTGGTCTTAATATTTTCACATATCTTTTTGCATATTATGATTTGAGGGAATTTTAATTCACCTCAAAATACTTGTTAAGGCAATGGAAACACTTCACTGTGTAGTGTAGCTAGTTCTAGACCTGCATCTTTTATCAATAACTTCTCTGAGGAAATCCTCTTTATTTCTAACAGACAACCCAAATCAGGATAACAGTTTGACCTACAATGAATTAGGGATGCAGACGTGGCTCAGCTGAGAAAGCACAGCTTTCAGTTAATCGTGGAATTATCTGTCCTGAAGCAAAAAGCCATCTTGAACGTACTGTGTGTTGAGATGAGAGAATATTTTTTCAACTTCAAGCCTAAAGCAGAATGATAAAAGTCCTCATGTTGAAACTACAGGTGCTTCATGCAACACTGAGTAAATTACTCCACAGTGAGTTTGGCTGAGGAGAAATGACAGTCTTTTATTCATTGCACAAGCACCTCAGTCAGTCTGTCTGCTCAGGTTTCTGGAAACCTCTGTGGTCTGATTCACTCTTTCCTTACTGTTTGTTTTGGGACTGGGAGTAACTATGCAAACATGACATTGATGCAATGTTGTAGGGAGTATCTAGGCTAATCCCTGCATTCAACTTCTGAACATGTTTGTTGAGAGCAAGGGGTTGGATTCCTTACTGTCTTCTGTCCTATGCTGTATGTAAGCCAATGGAGATATAGCCACACACAGTTTTACACTTATTTTCTAACTGTAAATCACCATATGCAAGCCAGTGAAAGAGAGAATTTCTAGTGTACAATGAAATGTTCTGACAGTTGGCATAAGGACATAGCACAAAAAATGTATTTTCACAGAAAACCTTTTTCCAAATTTGCAGCTTCTAAGAAATCATCATCGTCTTCAAAATCATCTAAGGTAGTCAGGCTAACATCTTGGTTTTGGTTTTGGTATTGATGGCTTGGTGCTTTCAGGGAAGAATTAGAATTTGCTTTCCTCCATATCTGCTTAAAAACGTTCAAAGATTTAGTAATTCTACCAGGACTCTTCTGGTGACTCAGAGTTTAGTTGGAGGGCCACTATAGGGGCCAGAAACACACTGTTAGAGAACCTTGCCACTTTTTAATATGCATTTCAGACAGCATCCATCTCAACTAACAGTATCTGTGAGAAATCTGACCTGTTTTAGGTGTCTGCCTTATGAAGAAAGTTAGGAAAGCCTGCTTCCGTACGTCAGCTGTGAAGGGATCCATTCAGTGCCCTCAGATGTGGAAGCCTGCAGCCAGTTTGGCCACTGGACATTTCACCCTTTGCATCTGAGCAAGAAGCAGGATTTGATACAACAAGAAGGTTATTGACAGAAGCAGAATGTGTGAAGGAAATAAAAACCAGCAAACCTTTCAGACTTGCTTTCCAGTTCCTCATTCTCCAGGGAGTGTTGTGTTGGTTTTGGAGACATTTATGAGGGAGGAGGATTTAAAGTTTCCTTTAAGGACTGCAGAGTTTCTAAGGGTGGGGTGGATGGTGGTTGTAAGCCTTTTTAGGAAAGAAAAGCTCAACTTATATCTCTTTGCAGACAGTGCCACTTTGCAAAGCACTGGTATGGAGACCAGAAAGGTTTCCTATTTAATCTCCCAGACAAAACTACAAACACATGAATAGTTCTCTAGAAAAACACAGCTAGAAGATTGCACTTCCTGGCACTGGATGTGTAACACTGAATTGTAGGTGGCTGTGCTTTGATATTGTAAAGTGCACGTGGCCTGCAGACAGGCAGGACAGAAGTCCATGGGACTTGAGATGCACCCACGGGTGCTAAGAGAGACAGCTATGGCTTTCTGCCATCGTTGGAAGGCTGTGGTCAGCAGGAAAGGTCTCCAAAGCCTGGTAAGATGCAAATGTCACATATGAAGTGTGAGAAATGACTCAAGGAACTGCAGGCTGGTTGGCCTAACCTGGAAAGATTATGAACATATCTTCGGGAAGCTGTGAGTGGACACATGGAGAACAGACAGATAACTGGGTGCAGCCAGCATGGGCTTAGCAAGGATAAATCATGCCTATGCACCCTGCCTGCCTTCTGTTCTGCAATGACTGGCTCTGTGACCAAGGAGAGAGCAGTGCTCATTACAAAGATGTTAAACAGTACTGCCCCCAGCACTGATCCCTGAGGGAGGCCACCAGCAACCAGCTCCTAGTGGGACTTTGTCCCTGTGACCACAAACCTGGAAGCCCAGCGATGTAGCCAGCTCTCCACACACCACGCAGTCTGCTAATTTGTTTCAGCAGTCTGGCTCTAAGGATACTATGAGAGGCTACAGTGAAGGTCAAGATCAAACCAAGAGGCAACTGGCACAGATTACAACAGAGGTGATCCCAATCAGATAAAAGGAAAACCAAACCTTGTGAGGGGGGTTTATTCTTACTTGGAAACCCTTGCCCTTGGAGATGCTGATAACACAGCTATCCAAGGTTCTGAGCAACGTGTTCTGAGAGAGCCCCATTCCAGTGAAGGGGTGGACCAGATGGGTGGAAGGCACCCAGACAGGTCCTTTCCAAATGGAATTATTCTATGATCTATACTGTGTTGTATGTGTTTGTATGTAGGTGTGCAGGAGGCTTCCAGCACTGTCTCTGGCCTTGTGTGGGAGGCTGTTTTGTACCCTAATTCAAAACAGTTGTGTCTGGCTTTCTCCAAGAGAAGAGATAACCTTCTGGGAGCTGATGTTTTTGTTTCCACTTCTGTTATGGAGATGTCAGAATTATGAAAGTTACCACTGTGTGCAAGACTAATTACCGCCTATTTGAGAAAAGGAATATGGGGCTGTATTGCCTTCTTACAAGGCCAGGTGTGGAAGCTGTCTGGGCAATGGGAGGAGGTCTGTGCTATCCTACAGAGGAAGATCTGAGGCACAAAGTTGCCAGCCTACTACTTATCACCCCCAATACACATCTCTGTTTTGTGTGCGAATTGGTGTTTATTCCATCCCTGACCCTGCTCCAAAATTAAAGATAATAATATTTCAACATGATCTTGCCATGCAGAGACAGCTGAAGAGAATTAACAGCAATGGGGAACAGCAGTGAGGGGTCTGTCCCCCATACAGGAAATGGAATAACCTTTAATGGCTCAGACAACAAACATTTTTGTGACATCATCAGTGTTTAATCTCAGTAACTCATGTTGATATTACCTCCAATATCATGATAGAGATAATGCATGTGAATGGATAGGAAAGCCTCAGTGGGACTGCATCCATGTACATTTTATCTCATCTCTGATGATATAAGCACTTGTATCTGTCCTCAGTCTGGATCTTAGAATCAAGATCAAGCAGGGCTCCTCTGACCCATTTTACAGCAAACCCATCTACACTGAGATTCCCTTTGTGGTCAGAGGAGAGATATAGGTATTTCCAGGGATTAATTTCTCTCTTTCAATAGCATATCTTCAGAAGAGGTTATACAACCTCCTGTTTCTTTCCAGCTACTGAAAAGGAAGCGTGGGTGACGCACTCAGATGCAGATATCTGCACCATAAACATCATGGGTGTGGATTCATCTCGCCCTGTTTTTAGGGTGCTGGGGTAATTGCCCTGACTAGCCTCCCACAGGACCCCCAGACGTGTACCCTGCACCCCTTGTGGCAGGGACTGCATGTGAGCTCAGGCCCTGGAGCCCAGCCCTTGCCCCTGGGCTTGTTGTAGTTGTACCTGTGCCCTCTGCCGCATCTTCTGCTGATCCAGACTTGCTCCCTGGACTCCCCTCACTGACTTCACACCCAAGTCCTTGCCTGCTGCTCCCCTCTGAAGGGCTTCAGTCACCTCAGCTTTAATGTCATTAGGTGTTGGTTATCTTGCTTAGCTGTGAGCTGATTCTCCAGTAGTCTCCCACAGGTCTGGCACCAGCCCCATGGAGATATCACAACAGCTCAAAGAGGTCTGAAAAGGTGTGAGACATCAATGGGCAGGCAGCTGGACTGCACCTCTGGTGTCTAAAGCCAAAGTGTCTGCATGATAGCAAAGTGTCTAAGCTCTTGGTACAGGCAGTAAGGATCTAGACCACATAGTTAGCAGAGTCTGGAGATCAATTTGGCTGACCAAATGTTGGCATCAATCTCAGGACGAGAGTAGCTTGCTAGGCTCCACCAGCTGTGTGGGCTCAGTCTTCCTTGTCTACCATCGGAGTCAAGGCTGTATCTCACATCCAGGCACTAGTTTTGGCAAGCTAAATAGCACCCATGGTGACTAAAAGGAGATAAAATAAATACATTTTTGAGAAAAATACGAAAATGATCACTCATTGTGTTAAATGTTACGATTTTCATCTGAGAGGTATAGAAAGGCAAAATATTTGTGGACATTTAAAGTTCAGTCACTGTGTCTGCACGTGCAATCACACACTCTCAGTGTACTATATACACTCTCACAAAACACATCCTTTGTTTATGGTCATATGGATTTACAAACACTCCCTGGAAGAACAGGGACACACTCATTGTATACAATATGTTTTTTGCTTCTGTAAACAGTTAATGTGGAATTATAAACAATAATTAGGGATATTTTGCATATGGTTTTCTGCATTCTGTGATTCTATCTCTACAAAAAAATGAAAATATTGGTAGCGTAAAATAATGATCTCTTTTTGTCCAGTCTCCTCAGTTCTACAGTATTGTTATAGCCTCCTCTGTTGCCATAGAAATGATTGATATGTCTAATCACAGCATTCTTGTCACACCCTGGCCTCTACATATTATGTATTTTGCTCTTTAAACCACATTCTCAGTTGGCTTTTTGATATTTTGGGTTATGTTCTGCAGAGACAAGAACAGTGAAACAAACAAACAAAAGAAAGAAAAGAAAAAAGAAAACTTTGGCTTTGAGAAGACTGAAACATTCAAAATACAAAGTTACATATATTAATACTGTGAATATCCATGATTTTACTGTAAACCTTATGATATTTATTGTTCCTATTAACCCCTGACTCTGGCAAGCAATGACTTTGTGAGAATTTTAGCATCTTCACATGGAAAACAAGTATTTGCAGTGTTTAAAGCTTCCCAGCTATGCAACTTTAAAACACAAAATAAATTTAAAGACCTGCCTTTTGGGGGGCCTGCTGATTTCAGGGGCAATGAATTACAGATTCAGGGGGAATGAAATACAGGTGGAATATGTGCAGATTTGGGTTTCCCTCTCAAGAAAGCACAAGAAAAAAGAACTAGTCAAGCTCTTCTTTGACATGATGCAATGAATAGCGGTCAGCTTGACAAATTCAATTTTGCTTCACGTGTTTCGGCACTTAGTAATGCAGGCTGGCTACTGCCAGACTCAAATGTCCATTCCACAGCAGTTTATCACCCTGGGACTGCCTGGGCTTCCTTTACACTGATTTCCACTTCCCCCTCAGCAGTGCCTGCAGTGATATGGCACCAGACATACCCCCTCTTCCCTACCTCTGGACAATAAACCTTTTTTTTTTTTTTGCTTTTTCCCCCAATCCTTTGCTCAGAGCCCCATGAAGGCCTCCACACATTCCCCTGTACATCCTCTGTGCAGGAGAGAGGGCTTACTGTTCATCCAAGGCATTTGCAACACGAGTGCTTTCAGCTCAGAGCAAAGTAAACCAACGCAGGCCAGGTCTTGGGAAAGGGGGTGCATGGCTTTGCACCCCCTGCTACCTCCTACTGAGACACTCACTATTTGGTCCATGTCCCGAAGGATCAGCGGGAACAGGGCGGCACAGCCAGCAGCAAAAAGGGCTTTCAGTGCCATTGCAGCAAAGCATGGGCAGATCTCGGAGCTGCCGCTAAATCCCTTTCTCAATCTCGTTCCTATTTCGGAGACTCTATCCTGATGCTGTCTGTAATACCGATTTCTAGCAAGTGCCACTAGGTGGCTCGAGATAGAACCTCTGCAGACAACAGCTTTCAGTGGGATGTGCGTGTGTGGGGGGCAGGAATTTGGGAACTATCCTTGGGCGGTGTGCACCACCCTCATCGCTTCTGTGATTTTTAGATCTTGCTTGCAGATGCTGGAGGAGGGAAAGGGGCATCCCAGAAAACCCTCTGAAATGAGAACGAGCTCATTCTCCTTTCTCACGTGAAATGAAACACTGGGAATTTTCTCTTGAGAATTTGGACTGGTGATAGCCTGGAGCCTAGTAGTACTCCCAAGAATACCAGTCACACCTCTGCCCCAAATAAAAATGTGTATTATTTTCTCTTTTAAACTTTATCAAAGGCAGTTTTTATCATCATCAGGGGCCTATTTTGACAGAAGTTTGTTTTGAGAATCCACCATGGATGAGAGATCTGAGTCCAACACACTGGAGGAGAGAAGGGCTTTCACAGGCCCAGTAGGTGATGAGGATGATCACCAAAGGCATCAGCTTTATGCCTGTCACTCTTCTAACCTCTTTACTAGGGGTGCCCTGAAGTGATCCATTTCCCACTTCCCCTTCCATACCAACTCTGTGTTTTCTGCCCATTCTTGTTCACTCTCATTCCGGGGTCCTTTGTGTCCCTCTTCCCTTTCCCTCACTGACACCTCTCTGAGCACCAGACCTGTGGTTTGGCACAGATGGTGGTGGGGCATCTCCCACCTGCCCCCCACCCGGAGCTGCCCGGCTGCCTGGGGGGTGTGAGAGGATGCTGTGGGCAAGAGCCGGGAGGAGGAGGGAAGGTGCGATGCACAGCTAAGTGCTGCCTGGAAAATCTTGCCCTGCTCCCTGTGGAGGCCAGGGATGAGTTTGTCAGGGTGTCAACACCTCAAAGGCAAGGAGGAGGAGGGGGAAAGAGGAGATAGAGACATTGTTGAGCAAGAAGGTGCAACTGGGTGCCATCAGCCAGTTGTTTGAACTATAAACAACTGCAGAGACGCTGTAGCTATGCTAAACCCTTGGCCCATCCCCCTCCCGTGCTGTTCCCATTCCTCTTTCCCTCCTCCACAGTCAACAGGGCTTTGGCCAGTGATACCTTCCCTGACATTTTGGATTTGATTAGAAAGCAACATATATCCTATGACATGCAGGAAGACAAGCACAACAACGCTGGCAAGTCAAGCCTGTGGTCTCACAGGCCCTGACAGCACGTCAAATATATCCCCCCACTCCCTTCTGAGCCTTAAAAATTCCTCATTTAGGGCCAGAGTCAGCAAAGGTGAGCAACACCAAAGCACTCACCTGCCTCTTCTGGGGTAGAGCATGGGGAGATTTCATTTGGCTTCTGCACAGCAGCTACCAGAGCTCCTGCTAACCATTGACAAAGTGGAGGCTTGTTTTAAAGTGTAAAAATACACTTATTCTCAACTTTGCTTTTATTGAGAAAAAGGAATGAAAAACTGATTCATAAGCCCCACCTAAAGCCTCTTCCCCAGTGTTGGCTCTGCCTCAGCCTCTCTCCCCACAAACATTACCTGCCTTCCCCCCAGAGGGCTCCTCCTGTCTTCCTCATTTTTAGGGTGGAGGCTAATAAGCTCCCCAACCCTGGTAAGTCAGTATTAATTAACCTGCAGATCCCTGCAGGCTTCCAACACCTGCTAACTGCAAGAATCTAACCAGGCTCTCACGGTGCTTTTTTTTTTTTTTTTTTGCACACAGCAAGCTTTAGCACCTGGAATAAAGGAAGGTTATAAGCTCTGGCTTTGCCTGAGTGGTTTACAGTGAGGGAGAAAAGACAAGACGGGGAGGAACAATATTTTGTAGGGTCTGTTTTTTTTCCTGTTTTCTTTCTTCTTATTCTTTTTTTTCCTCCCTTTTAATTTAGACCAGCAACCTCTTTTGCATGGGAAGGGCATCTGCCAGCAAACAGCCCTGCTGACCCCACCTTTCTAAGGCTGGGGGAGGCATTTTTAGCTGAGTTCTGCCTCTCTGCTGATGGGCACCCCTCTCTGCTGGCTGGTGGCTGCCATCTGTGGTAAATGTTGCAGAGCATGTAGTCAGTCACTGCGGGATGCAGTTATCTGGTGCAAGAGCTCTCTAGGGACAGATTTAGGACCACTACAGTAAGGCCAGTTGGAGCTAATTGGATTTTTTTTCTCCCCCCAACCTGGGTTTCCAGATGTGACAGGGCAGCATAGCTTTATTAACCTAGCTGTGTTCATCCATGCTCCCTATTACAGAGGAAGGGATTTCTTTTTTCTTTTTCTTGGTGTTGAATCACAGCTTAGTGGGGGTTGTTTCCTGCCAGTTCCTGAACAAGAGCCAAGTGGCCTTCCTTGCCTGCTGGAATTTTATAGCATGCACTGATCAGGGGTGCCACCCTGCTGAATGCTGGCAATTTTTATTTCAGTGAACACTTCTTGTTATCTCCATCAATAAATGAGTCATTTTTCAGTGGACTGAGTAAGGAAAAAATAAAATAAAATCCTTGACAACATTCTTCAGTGACCCATTCAGGTGGTTAAATCTTTTACAAATGTTCCCTCACAGCTAACAGGACACTGGTAAACAGCTTGTGTGCAGAAGAATGAAGATGGTGTTTAGCTGGGTCCCTTCCTGCAAGAGCTTTGGCCACTGCCACAGAATTGCCACCATCCAGCTCTTCCCTGCCGAGGGGCTCGGCTCTGTCTTGGTGCCAGCTTTGGTGCTCTCTGGGTCCTCCCCGCAGCCATTTCATCATTCCAACCAGATGAAAACACAGAGCTGTTTCCTGTTAGTGCTTTGGCACAACACCTCCTGGGCTGTGAGGGAGGAGAAATGGCCCACCTGCTTGGGAAGATGTTTGATCACTGCAGAGCAGCAGCCACGGTTCATCGGCCAGTGCCACTCACCAGCCACGTGTTCTTTTTCACAGCACCTTTCTGGGAGAGATGAGAAACAAAGGCCCAAGGGGAGCGTAAATGACCTGCTGAAGGTCATAATATAACAGACCTAGCTTTTCACACAAGTTTTGCTAGAATGTTGTACCAAAATATCCAAAAAATTACTTGTATGTTATATTATTTTGGATAATCCTGTGCTTTAGATAATGGACAGCCTGGCCCCATATGCACTGGTACCCTCTTCTAGGGCAAAGGAGCATGTTTCAGAGAGAAGAAATTATTTTCTGTCATGCACATTGATCCTTTACATTCTGCAGTTGTTCCCTCAGTATCTCCACAAGAATAAGTGTTCCATCTTTATCTGTCTTGAAGATCTGTAAGAGAGGCTGAAGGTTTGCTAGTACCATGCACAATACCACTTTAGAGCCAGAGTGGAGAACATCCTGCAGATCAGCATGGTAAATCTGTGTTCTTCACAGGCCAGGCGAGGGTAGTGGTGGCTCCTTCCAACACAAGTAGCTCCAACAGGATCCTTAAAAGAATGTTTAAAAGGACACTCCATCCACCTGCAAACAATCATGGCAAAGACGTTAAGTGTGGCTCTGGAGCAAGAAGGACCACGTGGAATGTCATCTGCTTAAATGTCGGAGGCTTCATTCCCTTGGAGACCCTAGACCTGCAGACACATCTGCTTGTGTCTGGTCACTCCCTCCCCCTCATTTCACTCTTCTCTTCTTTTTTGTTTCACCCCATCTGCCACAACAGGGCAAATGTCCTTCCGTATGGAGAGCTGCTACCACTTCCCTACCGCCCACCTATCACCTACAGTATCTTCTCCACCCCAAATGATCCCATGCTTCTATATAGCTCTTTTTTTCACCAGCAACTGAAGACTAGTACCAGAACAGAGTGTTTCTCCTCCTAAACTCCCTACCTGCCTTCCCACACGGTTTCCCTAGGAAGCATCATCCCTAACATCCTGTACTTGGCTTGCCTAAAGGCTGCTGCTCTTTAACTAGAAGACATGTTTCTGGCATTCCTGGGAAGCAAATTAGTCATGTTGGCAGCTGCCCTCTTCCCCTGTCTATTGCAATAGCTCAAGATGATGCCAGCAGGCCCTGGGCTGCATTAGGAAGAGGGTCACCAGCAGGACGAGGGAGGTGATTATTCCCATCTGTTCAGCACTGGTAGACAGACACATCAGGGGTGCCGGGTCCAGTTGTGAGCTCCCCAGTAGAACACAGACAAGAACTTGCTGCAGCAAGTCAGTCAAGAGTCATGAAGATGATGAAGGGACTGGAACATATGATGAGAGGCTGAGAGAGCTGGGATTGTTGAGTTGGGAAAAGAGGATGCTCGGGGGGGTCTGGCCCTTGTATATGAATACCCAATAGAGCGACTTAAGAAGATGAAGTCAGACTCTAAGTGGCGTCCAGTTAAAGGACAAGAGGCAATTGGCATAAATGGAAATAGAAGAACTACCATTTCAACATTAGAAAAAGACCATGCTTCTTTACTAAAAGGATGACCACCCAGACAGGTTGTGGAGTTTCCATCCTTGGAAATACTGTATCCTAAGCAACCTGCATGAGCTGACTCTGCTCTGACCAGGCATCAGACTAGACAATTTCCAGAGGCACCTGCCACCCAGCCTTAACTGCTCTGTGATCCTGCTTGCTGATCCTCATGTCCTGCGGTCAAGCCCCCTACCCTTACCCTCAGCCATCCTCATGAAGTGTTGTTTGGCACTCCTGGTCAAAGAACAAATCAGCTCTGCTGCAGCAGATACTCAGAGACACCTGAGCAGCTGACAAATGCACAGTTGATAGGGGAATAGATGAGGTCTTTCCATAAGGTATTAATGCCAGACAAGGCACATGAGATTCATCCCATCTAACTCTGGACATTTGCAGCATAACCATTTATGCCTGAGTTATGTATCTAGACTCTGTTTTGAGTCAACACAGAGAAACAGGCATTTCTAGAAAGTGACTCGTGACCTATTTCACATGAGATGAATCATGGCCAAGAACTGCCTTTCTTTCTTTGGTGACTACTATGAAGAGAAAAGTGTCAAGTTTGGACTTCTATACTGTAGACATCTTAAAGCATTTAGGATGATTCCAACCTCTGATACTTGTGGAGAAGTCTATCTGTTATTGCCGAGAGTAAACTTTTACACACTATAAAATGCAGTCAAATTTGATGAATGTCTCTTTGACTACAAAGAGGACTAAACAACTGAAAAGGACAGGCAAACCCCAGAGCACTGGAGATTAAAAGTTCCTAAGAGCAATCTAGAGCCTGGATGGAATCCTACTGTATTTTTCCAAGATTGAGTATTTTAGAGGTTCAGATCAAGGGCACTTTGAGTAATGGGACCTCATCTAGAACATTGGACCAAAGTCAAGGGCCCTAAACCCAACCCTACAAATTCCTTGTGTGGCTGGGCTCCTCAAGAGTCCAGGGGAGTCTAGAGAACTGGTTACTTGATCAGTCACTCATGCTGCTGTCTCTGGGGTGGACAGAACAGAGCTGTGGACAAGATGTCTTAGTAGGGATGTGTCTTAGATCACTCTTAGCAATTGTTAATCCAGATTTCTTTGCATACATCCGTCAACAGGATCTTACTGGGGCAGATCTTCACTTCATCACGCTGTTGATTGAACTTTCTTACACATAAACTATCCTTGGCCTGCAATGACAAGCAGCAGGGAGGTAAGGTATGTCCTTGGCAGTGACAGGCCCTAGGCTGGGTCAAATGCTTGAAGGGCACTGCAAGAAGACATGACCTGTCTTGTTTTGTCTTTTGAAATATGGTGAGGAAACACAGCATAAAACTGTTTTCCCTTTTTTGACTGTCTGGCTCACATCTGGAAAGCATCTGGACTGATCAAACTGAGCAGAGGTGGTTTGGCTATGCAGCATGATACCTGCACATGCTATAGAAAGCAGGATTGCATAAACACGCTGTGGTGGTGGCATGGGTGCTGTGGTGCAGTGTGGTCCTGGGTGCCTCAGCAAGTCAGTCTAGGAGCTTGACCTTAATGATTCACCAAAGGTTCTGGGAAAAGGCAGTATAGCTCCAGATTTCATTGGACAAGTGATCTTTGGGCAAGGTGCTTAGACCTGGGATTTTTCAAGGGAAGCCACAACTTCTAGATAGCTGCGTCATTTTGGGATGTTACCACTGTAGAAAAAGAAAGGATTGAGAAAGAGTATATGAAGTCAACTGCCAAGAAAAATAACATACAAAGTGTGAATGAAAATAATTAAAATAGTTTATCTCAAATTAGGTACCTCAAATCCCAAATTAGTTCCCGTTTCTCAGTATTTTGATAAAGACAAAAATCTGTTTTTTTTCTCTAAAGTGCTCAGAGATGTCAGACACCTATACAAGATTTAAGTGTTGTTAAGTGTAGATATTAGCTGTTGTCCTGTAAAATGTAGTACGCAAATATGTTGGAAAGTGCTGTGGGATGCAGGGAGAAGGTTGATACTTAAATATAATTTTACACCTTCACAGTGTAAAATTTCATCATCAAAAAATCATAAAGTGTTTCTGTCCTATGCTATTTTGGTGGAGAGAGGAAAGTGACTATTACAAAATGCTTGAAATACATGGTGCTAAGGTAAGAGGCCCTTATTTAAAGCTCAGTAACTTCACTCATTTGGTATTGCCTTTTCAATAGCATGAAAATACGATTTCTTCCAGCAGAGCTGAGTGAACACCAGGAAAAGGCCTATTTTTCTCTGCTGCATAAGTGTCCACCTTGGTGGAGGTGCATGATCTCCACCTCTTCTTGCACTGGCGTGATTCCATGTAGGTCAAGAACACTTCAGTTCCAGCGGTTTTTATCCCCAACCTTGTCCAAATTCTTGTGCAAGGGAAAACTATTTTGGTGAGCTTACATTCATCCTCAGTGAGCCAAATTTCAGATCCTGACATCAGTATAAAGATAGCCTTACTTTCCCAGAGGAAATCAAGGACTTGATCAGGAAGGCAACTGCAGGCAGGGTTTGAGTACATCTGGCAGTGTGCTGGGGAACTCTGCAAAGCCACTTGCCAAGTACTTAGGATCTCATCTAGGGGGAACGCCCTTATTCAGAAGTGCACATTTGCATGCCACCCTACCACCTTTAGTACTTGATCTGTCTCCTGAACTGGGACCTCCTCCTGTGGTGTATGCCTTCTCATCATCATTTCTCCCAATGTATTTACACCTAGCTCAAATAACGGCTCCAGTCTGGGCTTGTGAGAGGAGGGAACAACAATGATCAAAGCAGCAGAAAAAGTTTTCAAAGTGCTGTTGGGAAACGATGTGCTGGTTTTTTTTATTCTCTGTATAAATTTTCCTGCTTTTTCTATTTCACGGCTAAATGAGCCAAGGGCAAATTGCCTATTCACCACTGCCTAACAACATCTTTGTTTCTGAGGATGACTACTTATGGCAAATACACCACTCTTAAATGGGAGAAGTTGGTCATCAGAGCTTCCATGCAGTTTCAGAAGCAGAGCTACACTAATTCACAGCAGTTAAATATCTGTCCCCTTGACTTCACTTTGCTAGTCAAATGGGTAAATAATTTCCAAAGCATGCACGACTACACTGAGAATTTTAAAAACTGGCATTGCATGAAAAAGCATTGCCTGGCTGCAAGGGATTCATTGCACCAGCCTGGAAAGTCTTCAGCACAGGCTTCAGCCTCCAAACTAACCATGTCTTCCTTGTAGCCAGTGCTAAGATACCATTCCTCTGTGCCACTTCATTGTTTGTTTCATGATGAGAGGAGCCTGAAGGTTCATCCTGGAGGTGCTCACTTCTTTCAGTCAACTGTTAATAGAAGCTTAGGTGATTGGCTTAAGTATAGGCATGCAAAATTGACAGGTGAATCCCACGGGTTTTATCTGGAAATAATAGCTCTCTGTAGACCCTCTATATTCAGTGTTTTTGTTATGGCCAGAAGACCCCTAAAACACTCACATTTCAGAAGAAAAAGTAATTACATTGATTAGGAGTTCTTACTAACAGTTACACCAAGGAACTTTACCAAACTGCTGTGTCACAGCACCCCTGATATTTGGCTTACTTAAAACCAGATCACAGAGGGTAAAGAGAAGAGCACCCTGTTAAATCAGCAAGATCTATAAAAGGACAGAAAATGCACTTGAAAGCCAAACTGTAGCTAAAATACTTTGCCTTACATTGAAACCCAGCAATGCCCCATAACATTCAAACTTTTACTGTATTTTGATGACAACATTTTGTTTAAAATAAAACACCTGGAGGATTATCTTGTGTCAATCAGCAGCCCTTTCCATTTCAGCCACCTATTAGGATCAGTGGGTGTCTTTTTCTTCAAATTACACACTCTAAGGTGATATCAGCCTAAAGGTTTTGTCTCTTCCCATGGACCCTTCCTTGGTATTTCTACTGAGATGTCAGCAGCAGCCCCATGAGATTTTTGGCTTTGCTGTTGGAGCTAACTCAAGAAGTTGCCAACGCCATTTCACCATTTCACTTTTGTCTCTTTGCTGTCACAACCTCCTTGGTGATGCCACTGCCAGATATCAGAACTGATTCACTCCTTTCGGGGAGTGTTATTTTTCAGCTGATGTGAGGTTTAGCCCTGCAAATCTTTGTTCTGGCAATAGGAGTTGCCCATGGAGAGGTGTGAAGTCAGGTACAAGACACCAGGGAAGGGAGGAGAGGGAACATTTTAAGTTAGCTTCACTGACAAAGCCAGAGTTTCCTGAAATTATGACCTCTGTGGACATCATGCTGTATAAAATGAAAAGGAAACTTAAACCAATTAAGCCTAAGTATTAATTGTGAAAATCCTTATGTGGTTCTAAATTTTCTTCAAGAGCATCAGAGTTTTAATTTTTCATTTGAAAGTATAGTTAATTCTCACCTAAGCTTTTTTCTCCCCTTTCTTTTGCATTTTTGTGATAATTCACTCTTCATTTCAGAGTTACTTTCAAAACATAACTCTCTACTCATAGTAAAATATAACACAAAATTTAAATCCCTTCAACATTAAAATAAAAGTGACTTGGAAACTGAAGAAGAAAGTTTTCAAAGGCCAGACTTCAGTAGCTTTTATGTTTGTTTAAAACATATGCTTTACACTTCAATTTCAACTTCTATAATTTTCCTCACTGAAGTCACAGTTCTCAAAGATTTATGAATTCACAGGGAGCTTGGACAATTCATAAAGTTCAGCATGGGAATAAATTTGCAGGATTAAAGACAGCTGTACTCAGACCAGGAACACTGCAGGAATTCATGCTCTCACAGATTTCTTGTAGAAACCCACTGTTTGTAGAAGTACATTGGCTTCATTCTGGAGACGTGATGATGACTTCTGTACCAGCTCAGGCCATGTTAAAAGTTGGTTATTACCAGATCTGTGAACTTTTCTGGATCAGCCTCTTCTGCATCAGACATAGACACACAACATCACCTTTCCATTCAGTTAGCCCATTTTTCTGGGCTAGCTTTATGCCTTTTTTATCAGGTTTAGATGTTCTGTGACTAAATGACTCCTTTGGAATGTTTTGAACACATTTGAATTGACAGAATAAGTTCATAAAGGTTCAGTAATTTGCATCACCTCGTTGTGGCATTTCTGACTCATTATATGGCACATCAAGACTTAGTTCAGGGTCATGCCAAAACGGGGCCCAAGGTCTTGAAAAGTGATCCCCACTGATCTGCTCACGAGTCTGGCAGGCTTGCAGACTCAACTTGAACTGTGTTCATATAAGCTGAAGGGCTCTGAAAGAACAGCACAACTACCTCCACACTCACTGCCTTTCTGCTTTCACCACACCGTGGGCACAAAGGAGCTGGATAAAACAAAATAAAATCTGAACACAGGTGTTATTTCCAATAATTATCTGTTTGATCATATGGATCTTGTAAGGACAATGCAGTGACAGCAGCCAAAAACCAGGAGGAAAAGCGTAGGATATATGCCTGTGTGCTTGGTGGGGAAGGCTTGGGAGATTCTTACACAAGCACTGCCTGTAAATGCCTGCAGAGCCACCATCATGTTGGCAAAGCAACTTTTCTTATTCCAGGGCACAAATGTGGCACGAGCAGGTTGTCTCTCTCCTGAACACACAGATCTCAGAAACTCTGGGTGAGCATCCCCAGGTGCCCCTGGGTGAGATAAAGCACATCAAGACAAATGTGAGGAGAGACAATACCCCTCGAGGAGTTCTGACTCAGAGGGGCAGAAAAAGAGCCTGCTCATACCCACTACAGATATGGCTCAGGGCCCTGTATAAGAGGTGAAATAAGTGTCACAGTTGGGTCATGGGAAGATAGCTACAAGCCAACTTAGCTACAAGGAAAGATAGCCTGTGACAGCCAGTCACACTCAGTAATTGCATGCTTTGTGTGACAGATAGCAGGACCAGAAACAGCTAGCTTGTTAAAACTTAGAGCATGGGCAGTGTCCAAAAATATACACGGGATCTTCTCAATTAGCTTAAGCATGCAACAGTCTTTTAATGCCAGGTTTATACATCATTGCCAGGTTTAAGCCTGGCTGCAGGACTGACAACTGTCTGCTATGAAGTGCAAGATCCTGGATTGTACTGTGAATTCAGTCTGGGTAGATCAATTAGTGATGTGGAGTCAGTGAAAGACTGTGGCAATATGAAATCCCCCTTTCTTGTGCACAGAAGCAGCCTCCTCACAGAGGCTGGGGCTCCATGGATGCAAATCCTGTGTGGGCATGTTCAGAGTCAGATTCAAAATGCCCCAGAGAGGTGATGCAAATTTCTGCACTTCACTCTGCTGGTTTAGATTTGTTCACAGATTTCTCTGGAAGCATATTATCCTGACAAACTTCATATTATTTCAGCCATCAGCTTCTCATGTCCTATGGCTCTAGATGGACCAGGTACCATCTTTCTTCACCACATCCAGCATAAAAAATGACATAAACGTTGTACTATGTTATTTTCATAAAAACGTTGTCTTATATTCAATTGTGAGCTGGATCAAGATAGAACTCCTGGGCGCTCCAGTACTGCACAAGTGTGATATTATTATAGGACTAAAGTTATAAGTATAGCCTTTAGGCTATACTGCAGTGCCTTTTGAGGTAACTCTTTCTTCCCAAAATGACTTTCAGGATATAGTTTTGTGGTACCTAGATCTCTGTGTAATAATAACTTGAGAAATTCCTGCTCTCACATAACTGCCTAGCACTCATTTAAAGCAGGGCATTAAGGAGAGGCAAAGCAAAGCCAGCAAAAAAATAAAGATGATGTTTTCTTTTTTGCTAAGATCAGCCTAGCTACCTGACCACAATACAGGGGAGCTGTACTAGCACAGCTGAAAAAACAGCACAGATGTGGAGCCTGGCAGGGCATGGGGAAAGGTGGGCACCTCCAAAGTGCTGACAATGCTGTGCCTTCCCGCATGGTACCGAGCAGCTGTGGAAAGGGCTCTGACTCACTTTGCCACTTCTCCTGTGCTAGCGGGATTGCTATATTTAGGCAGCCCCTGTGTTTCAGGAGTCCTTTCAATCCAGTCCCTGAAAAGCTAACAGAGGAAGCCAGCCAGGGGGTGGGCAGTGATGGCCTCAAAGAATACAGCTGGTAGAAAGCTGCTCCTTTTTGGCACTGTGCAACTTCGTGTCCCCTACAGCAACATCTACACGTGCTTCTTCAAGCTTAGGTCCAGCTATGTGCCTGAGCCTTGCTCGCTGGAATGAGGGAAACCCATTGGTCTGGGAGGCAGTGAACTATCCTGAGGAATGTGAAGCAGCAGAATGTCACCAGCAGCAGTGCGTGTGCAACCGGGCAACCAGAGCTGCAGGAACTTGTCCACCCATATGACATTCAGATGCAGCGTGAAAGGGTGTGCCAGCAGTGATCAGTCAGAGCAGCTCTCACATGGAGGTGTGAGATAGTGGTGGTGGAAAAGCAGAGGAGGAGAGGAGCATAAGCTGGAAGAAAGCTGATTGTGTGGCATCCTTCTGTAATTGATCTGCTCCCAGTATGTGTTGTAATAAATAGCATGAGGAGAACAGGCAGTTCTCCCAGTTAAAGTCTCCCAGCCTCCCTCTGGTCTTGGGATCCCACTTGCAGCAGGAGAGCTGGACTATGCAAAGCCTCACTCAGTCTCACTCACTACTCTGTCCTCTGTTACTTGTCACCGTAGCTTGAGCCTCCCTCAGGGACTTTTGCAGCCAAGGAGAGAACCATTTCCCTAGAGTATGACAGGGCACATGTCTAACACTTCACATTATCAAGGAGGTCAAAATCACTCCCATTTTCCACATAGAGAACGGGAGTGGAAGCAGGAAATGAAATGCCCCAAGGCTATGGGATGAATCAGTAGTAGAACAAAATGAAAATTCAGAACTTCCTGTCTCTTTACTCATCTCCTTGAATACTGTTGATGATTAAGCTCATAAAAAGTTAGTGCAGTTGATGACCTCTACATCTCTGGTCAGTGATTAGGGCCCCAGCGCATTAAAAGCGGAAAATAATAGAAAGAAGACAATTTCAAAGAACTGGGAAAAAAAAAAGAGAGGGCAAAGAATTTCTTTTGTGGCTACAACATAAATGTTGGGTTCTCATTACTCCCACAGTGTCTCTTCCAGTAAGGAAGGAAGTTTCTCTAGATTTACCCTTATGGGTCCACTGAGAGTTAAAATTGGCTTAAGCCACAGATCCAACCAAGAGGCAATGTTATGGTTACACTTCCTGCCCTCCATGCAGTTTCTGCCCCCCTCCCTTGTGTCAACACAACTGCTCAAGGAGGCATGTGATGAACCAGCCCGGGGAACTGATCAATAGTAACATTAAAAGTTCTTTTCCTTTTGTGGGCTAGCTTTGCTATCAGTCCTGGCTCACTGCACAGCTGTAGAAATGCTTATGCTGACACAAGGGATGAGATGCCATTCAACAGGAATAAATGGCTAGAGGGAGGGAGGCTCAGCACATCTCTTTCAGGGATGCTGAAATTGCTCAGGAAGCTACAGCTCCTCTGTTCCCTTCACAGTAAGCAGGAATGGGTGCAACTCTGTCTGAGGGTGATGGAAAGCAGCACACAGGCCCCCAGCTTTCTCCTGCTTTGTTCCCAAATGGATGGAGCCGACTCAGATTCTTTGGTGCTTCTACTTAAGTTTGTCCTTAGAAACACCATAGGTATTCTGTGGGGTGACTATCCACAGCAGTGAAATTTCCTTTCCTTGCATTTAATATTCATTATGATTTTTGATGGCTTTCTCACTCTGTCTCCTTCAGGGTTGCTAGTTTCTCTGTGAGGAAGAGTTAAAACAGATTGCTCATCTTCTTTCCAGTGGTTTTAGGTTTGGTCTTTTAACCTTTAGACTTTCCAAACTGAGTAAGTACGCTGAGCTGGTGAAGAGCATGATGAACATGTGAACAGAGTGGTTTTGGCTGCAGCCAGAGAGGCTTCTTCCTCAAGAAAGCAAGCCTTTCATCCCTCTGCTTGTGTAGGAAGGAAAAGGAAGGTGAGGTGGCGTGGCACTTCACCTTGGGAACTAGCAGGAAGCTCTGTTGTGGTATTTACTGCTTTATGAAAACAGTTTTTTTCCCTAAAGTCAAGGGAGGTGTTACTTTTCAAGGATTCACAATCTTGTTCCTAGAACTTTTGCTTCTTTAGCAGTTTCCTGGTATAATACTAAAACACACCAAACAACTGAACTCACTGTAATAAAACACAAGCTCAAAGCAGAGAGGGGACACTATGGTGGAGCCACATCAGAGCTATAATGGTGAAAATGTGTATTTGGGATTAGATCCTCAGCTCTAAAACCTTGGGTTGTACTTTTCAGGTGCACAAGAAAATTGTTATATACTGGGTTTGGAAAACTTGCAGTTCAGAGTTTGAGTCTGAAAATCTTCCAGCACATGGAAACACACAGTAACAGTCTCTGAGGTAGTACACATTACAGAAGGGGATTCTGGAGTCATAATAGACATGTTCCACAGAAATGTCATATTCACACTCAATAACAGTGAAGAAAGGAAGGATCTGGAGAGGACTAGAAACCAGGACATCACCATAATGCTGCATGGGGAACCCATAAGGAACATGATATGGAAATTCACTTGCCCATCTTAAAAATGAAGGCAATAGAAGCAGAAATGGTTCAATGAAGGGCAAATATGAAATGGCTTCCATTCACGGTGTCACTAAAGAGACCAGAATTTGCTAGCTGGGAAAAACTGAGAGGGAACACACCAGAAGTCTATCAAAATGAATATATTGAAGAAAATGGATAGGAAATGATTGGTGTCTCTTCCAACACAAGAACTAGCAGGGTTTTTTTTCAATCTAGTACATGTTGGCTCAAAGCCAATGAACAAAGGTGGTCTCCACATAACATGCTAGTTCAGCTTTGGAACTCCTTGCCAGAGGACACTGTAAGAGCCAGAAGCATGTATGAATCCACAAAGTAAACAGGCAATCTAATGGAAGGAACAAATCATCAAAAAATATGAAATGCAGTGACACCAAATGCTGCTAAAGAGTGTATGAGCTGTAGAGAGCTGGTAGGATATCCCAGGGAAGTATTACTGAATGGTTGAAGTACCCCTGTGATCTTTTCTCAGCATTTACCACTGGCTACATCTGGAGACGGGCGCTGGGGCAGATGGGCAAAGGATCTGACCTACCAAGGCTTCTCTTATGCATAAAAATGCTAATTAAATAAGCCATGTAATGTAAAACAGGGTGATGATAATAAATCTTTGTGGAAATCCACTTTTCAAAACCTGCTGCATCTCTAGACTTGACCTTACTCCTGTGCATGCACTTAGGCAGACACAGCACTGAATCCATTTGAAATAATTTGCCTTTTTCTGACTATAGGCTCCTGTACAGAGAAAAACAGTTTCCTGGTCTAGGCTGGAGTTTCCTTTCTTTGTATCTACACCTTAAGTGAAAATGAAGTACACCATTAAACTGTTATGGTAATTTATCCTTACACTTTCTGCTCAACAGGTTTGCTTTGTTTCAAAAGTATGCTTCTGTGATACTTGTAGCTATGTATATGTAATTTTGTGGTTAAAGTAGAAGAGAGAGGAAAACCCTGGTTCCCACAGGAAATATAACTCGACCTCTCGCACGCAGGTAACATTTTTGCCATATCAGTGCGATAAAGAACTTCAATGAGAATCAAATCCTGCCAAGGTTTACACCTGTGTGCAACTGCCTGATGTGTCTTGCTCAAGTGAGGTTAATGAGATTTTTCCACGATCCAGATTCTGCTGGAGGATTCTTCTGGGCAGGAAGGGGTCCTGAGACAGCCCTGTCTGTCAGTAAATGATGTGTTAAAGTACCACGAGAGCTGGGTCTGGTTCTGTGGGCTAGGATTCGGCTCTCTTTCTGCAGAGATCTCGTCGTGGGACAGGAATGATTTTCCTGTGGGCCTGAGCTCTCGTGGCGGTGGGGGAAACGGTGGCATTTTGTTGGTCCTCTCACTGGGGATGGGAAGAGAAAATACGCCCTCCCCACGGCGAATACCGGCCGTGGCAGGCCAACGCTGCCCGCGCTGTCCCGCAGAGGCGCGGGCACGGCAGCGTGGGCTGCTCACTGCAGCCGCCGGCGGG
>VZRZ01004051.1:203974-218072 GCA_013398175.1 Climacteris rufus | reverse complement strand
CTTCCTCCCCCTAGGACCCCGCTGGGATTTTTGAACTGGTGGAAGTGGTTGGCAATGGCACGTACGGGCAAGTCTACAAGGTTTGTCTGAATTTCTTCTCCTTTTATTGTTGCCGATTTTCCAGAGGGTACCCGATGCCTGCGCCGAGCTGAGCACACGGCTGAAGGCGAGCCACCCGCGGTGGCAGGCGGATCAGGGAGGGGTGGTAAAAGAGTTGCCCTTGTCATTGTTGCTGGCCGTGTCAAGTTTGTCAGCCTCTTGGCTTATGCTTTTCCACATGGGTACAAATTACTTTCCCAGGTACCCATCCTGAAATGATGAAATACCCCTTTATTCCCCTCTGTGCTCCCTCCAGAGAAATGACCAAACCAAGTGGACGCTGTCAGTGTGGGTGGGTTATACAAATAAGTCCACGGGCTTATTCAGCTCTGCTGCTGGAAATCCTTACGGAAGTTGCTGCTGCGGTGACATTAGACAAAGGCTTTGGCCTTAATTAAAATTGTCACCCAGTTTCCTTGTTGGAAAACCTTCGGAGTGTTGAAGCTGTGGAGTTGTGGGCGAGTGCATCCAATCTCACTGTGCTGTGCAATGATGGGGGTGCAGAGTGGCAATAATAAGCGACCAAAGCAGAGAAGCTTATTTTGTGGAAATCAGAATTCCCAGAGTAACCTGTTTGACAAGTGTATGACTTTAAAAAATAGAAATCGGAGAATGCCCATGTGGGTGTGAAACTAGCCTACTTTTTTTTTTTTTTTTTCCCTGTAGTGTGCAGTCAGTGGAACAAACAAATCTTGAGCTTGCATGACTTTGCAGTGAGTGCTAGCTACCAGGATGACTAATTATTCACACAGACTTAATACTTGGCTAAAGACTGAAGGCTCTAGCCTTAAATTGTAAAGATGCAAGATGCATTTGGAGAGAGAAGGAAAGAGAAAGTGATGGAAGATGCTTAGCTGCTTGGTTGATTTTTTTTGGTTGGTTGTTGTTGTTTTTTTTGTTTTGTTTCTCTTTTTGCTTATAAACAAGGGAGTGTTAATTGGTGAGTTTCCCTGATGGCAAGATACTGCTGCTTGCAGCTCCGGTAACTAAATAAAGCACTTCGGTGCCTCTTCTGCAAATGAAACACATGTCAGTTTGTTTTGAGGGCGTGAACCTCAGCCGTCCTGATGGAAAATTAGTCTGCCTGTGCAGTGCATGAGTTGCATTTTAAGACTTGAGCTGGAATAGCCAGACTGCTGCTGTTGGCATAAAGCTGGAAAAAAGGATGTGACTCAAAAGGCCACAGGAGGTGGGGGGAAGATGACTGAAAAACTGAACTTTGACACAACCTTGACCATTTAATTTTTTTCTGCTGTTTTTTTTTTCTGCCGGTTGAAAGGATACAAATTATTTTTTTTCTGTAATCCATTTGCTCCCAGAGTTTGCATCATCTGAACCCTTATTAAAAAAAAAATTACTAGGGTGTGAATGTGTGACTTGAAACTCTCCTGTTAATTATTGCAATTTAGTGCATTGTTTCTCAGTGTATTTGTTAGTGCTTTTGAGTTAATGAGCAAAGTTCTCCTTGGTTTAACAGTCTTGACAAGAGAAATTTTAATTTTTGTTTTCCTTGTGTAAGGAAGAGCTCTCCCAGAATAGGTAGCATTAGAAATGAAACTGAAACAAGCATGTATTGTCTTGGAAGAGTTGAATGAACACCTGTTGTCTAAGGGCTTTGGTGTCACTGTGATAACGGGGAACAACAGGCAGTCTCCTTGCTTGCTACAGAGCCAGCTAGGCAGTAGTGGATTGACAAGTATTTAAGTTTGGCTTGGCACTGCTTTTTCTTAGGCATTTGCCCGCATTTGTTTACATACACTGATAGTGTGGATGTCTAGCAGGGCTGCGTGAAAACGTATACAAAATCAAAAAACTTCCTTGCTGTGATAAACATCTTCTTTCTTTCTAAAATAATGAAGTTATGTAAAAAAAAAAGAAATAATTGCAATAGTATTTAACTTTCCTTGGCCACTTCTTTGCTAGGAAAAATGCTCCAGGGACACCCAAAGATGAAACTGTGTGCATGGTTTGAGGGCTTTCATAGGAACTGCATAACCGAGGGAAGAATGACTTTACGCTGCTTGCTTGTTGCCTTCCGCTTTCCTCCTACCCAGCAACCACTTCTTGAAATCCCTCTTCCTGGATGGTGTTATTTCCCTTTTAAGCGGCCTGTCATCCCGAGGGACTGGGGGGGGTGGGGTGTAGGTTGCTTTTGGGGAGCCGAGCTGCGAGATGTAGTTTGATGTACTTGCACATTGGTGTACAGGCATCAGCGATGATGTCACCCGGGAGCGGGATTGGCTGGCTACCTGCCACTGCGGGGAGGACACGGAGGAGCGGGAGAGGGCATGACGTTATCTCTTTGTCTAGCTCATACACCCGGCCCGTGATGCCGAAGGTCGTTTTCCTTGCTGGGGAGTCTGCTTTCCAGCAGGGCTGGGAAGGGGACTGCGCCAACCTGTTGGAAAGCAGAAAAATAGTCCTGTTTTTCTCGTCTTTGCCTTAGCTGAGCTTGCTGGAAATAGCTGGGAAATATAGCTAGCGATATTTCTGTTGCTAGTTCTACCTTAGATATTTATATAGCTATATGTAGGTGTATAGATGTATAAACGTGTATGAAATGTGAGGGCAGCCCTTGGATGTTTGGCACCTAAATGCAAGTGGAGTTACTCCTGGATTTTATGCATTAAGGGTTGGCTTATGTGGAGTGTTACTGTGGGCCTGGGACCTCAGCAGTGAGGTATTAAAAATAGTAAGTTTTATGCTGCTGTGCTTGAATTAGGATAATGGCCTTAAACTGAGAGTAGGTTTAGATTAGATGTTGGGAAGAAATCCTTTACTGTGGGGATGGTGAGGAGCCGGGGCAAGTTGCCCAGAGAACTTGTGGACACCCCATCCCTGCAAGTGTTCAGAGTTGGGTTGGATGGGGTTTTGTGCAACCTGGTCTAGTGGAAAGTCGCTGCCTATGACAAAGGGCTTGGAACTAGATGATCTTTAAGGTCCCTTCCAACCCAAACAGTTCTGTGATTCCCAACCCAAACAGATGTGATATAGAGTTTACATTATATTCATCTTCATAACCTCGCTTACAACCTCTCCTGTGTGAAGGAGCCTTGTGTGTCAAGAGGAGCTTGTTACACAGTGGTGAATTGATGGGAAAAAATGATCCTGAGGTTCCCCAGCGCTGGGTAGCTGAAAGAAAGGGGTGTTTTGGGGAAGCCTTTGCCCAGCACAGGGGTAGCGGGAGTTGGCTCATTCGTCCTGGGGCCAAGCAGAGCTCCTCTACTGCTCCTCTGAAGTTCTGGGGAATGAGAGTTGTTTGTCCTTTCGTAGTTGGCTCAAAACCCGAGAGCGATGGAAGTTGCACAGCTTAGATGAGCGAGAAGGCAAAGGGTTAAACTCGGAGGGGTTCCCTCCGAGCCGAGGCTGCGAGGACCGGACGCAGAACCCCCTGCGTCGGTGGTTCGAGCACTTTTAAGGAGCCCCGCGGCCGTGCTGGCGTTGGGAGGGCGGCGTTTCCCTCGGGATGTCGGTGCTCATGAGCGGCGGGGCCGAGCGGCGTGTGCGGGCCGGCCCGGGCAGCGCCTGTGCCCGCTGCCAGCGGCGCCGCGCCCCCGGCGGGCAGGGCAGCGGGAACCGGAGCGGGAACGGGCGCGGAGCTGCTCGCCCGCAGCGCTGCTTGCCGTGCCCGGGCTGCCCTGCGGTGCGGCCGGCGTGCAGCGGGGATGTGCTGCCCCTCTCCTCTCCTCCCGAGTGAGCCCAGGCCTGCTTCGGTGTAACTGGAACTTGTAGCCAGCTCGCCGAGTGATCGGCTGCCCTAAGGGCTTTGTTTGATCTTTTACAAGTAGTGGAGAAGCATTTTTAGCATTGCTGCGGTTAGGTTTTAGTTTTTCACATCCAGCAGTAAGCTTGATTTGAAGTTTGGCTTGCACCAAATGAAAACGCTCCTGAAATTTGTCTCAAGATAAGGTTTGAACTAGGTGTTTGCTTCCCTTCTGGTTTTTTGTTGTTTATTTTTTTAAATGCAAAAATTACCTGTGAACTAAAGGCAATTGGTGAATACTTTTGAAATTTTAAAATCTCTATCATCTGATCATTCACAGAGGCATAAAGCTTCTTAATTTTGCTATTGAGGGTGAACTATGTTAACTTGCTCAGTCACTTTTCCTTTTTCTCTTCTTCTGTATATGTCTGTGTTTTTAAAGACATCTAACACTTTAGAAAAGCTGTTGTGAGTGTGCTGTTACATCTCAGAGGTACACATCATAATTCTCTGGTGGCAGTAATGACTTGGGTGGAAGGATGTATCTGTGGGAGTTCTGAGGCATAACAGCAATGTACCAGAAAGATGAGAATTAGGGATGATACTCCTAATTGCCCTCAATGCAGGCTGGTGTGACTTTCTAAGAGCCTTGTAATAGTTAATTCATAGTGAAGGCTTCTTTTGTTGATCTGTATTGCAGCCTTCCAAAACTGCATGTAAATGATGTGTATTGTCTAACTGCTGGCTTGTAAAAGGAAGTGATGTAAGATGTGATCGTTTAAATGCTGATTTGAAAATAAATTAAACTTGGCTAAATGTTTTTCCATGCTAAGGATACCCTATTTTTGTCTTAATGGACTTTCTGTCTTACAAGGTGACTGTGTTGGAGGGGTAGGAAGATAGGACATGGTATCTTGGTATTCTCCAGTAACTCAGTTAAGGGGCTTTTTTCCTCCTCCCTCTCCCCTTTGTTTCTCTCACTGCTAAAGGGACATCACTGTGGATTCAAATGATTTTGTTAAACATGACTACAATTCCAGTCATATCACTATAAAGACAAACTACTGAGGATCACTGAGGTAACTGGCTTCAGGAACTGGTCCAGGCCAGCTCTCTTAAGTATGAATTGCACTTCTTCCCTTCCTCCTCTGATATTTGTGGATTGTGTTGCAAAGTGAGAGCTTGCCATTGAAGAAATCAGGAAGTGTCTGGCATATTGGCATATTTTTGGGTCCTGCAGCTCAATGTTTACTCTCCTGTCCTCCCCTAAATTGGCTGAACTTTTGACCAGTTCTCCATCACCCAAATCCTTCTTAATTAAATATACAAAAGCTAGGCAGGTGGCCAGTGGGGATTACTGATATTTATTTTTATTTGAAAAAAAAAAAAAGAAAAAGAGAAAAGAAAGCAATGTGCCAATTGTGGGTAACCACATGTCCCTCTTGTTCTTCCTCCCCCAGTCCATCTGTCTGTTTGCAAAATGTGGGGGTTTTGCAGGCTCCTGGGGCAGGGACTCCCTATTCTGAACTAATTAGAAGAGGACCCAGCACTCTGGGGCTTGGGTGTGTGCAGGGCTTTGAGGTCATGGATGTAACAAGATCCAGCCCAGAGTTTTATGCTGACTCCTAGGAATTTTTTCAGCTTTCTGTAGGAAGATATTTCAACTGGTGTGGATAAAGTTTCAGTTGAAATAATCTCATACTCTCTCTTTGCTTTTTGCATGTGTGTGCTGTCTCCCACTTGGCAATAGTAGGGATCATTTCCCCAGGCTCGTGTAGGTTGATGGTTTTCCCCATCAGGGTCTCTTCATCTCACACCAGGCATGAGGTAAGGTGAGCTTTATCCATAAGGCCTGGAGTAGGGGTTTTTAGTAGTTTTGGGATATTGAGGAAAGGAGAAAACCAGGAATGTACACCTTCCATTCCTTACTGTATATTTGCTCTCTCCTAGTAATGTCATGTTGTTGACTTCCAGGCACCAGAGCCTTGGCTTGGTAGTGTGCAGAAATCCTCCTTTTGAATCTGTGTGGTGATGGCAGGTCTGCACCTCCCACCCTAGGGAATGATGCAGAGGAACGTCCCCAAAGGCAATCCAGCATTACAAGAGGTGCTCACCCTTTGCATTTCCTTGCCTTCAGCATATACATTTTTTAGTATAAATTTTTGGACTAGAATGCTAGCTAATTTTTCTCATGTGGTCTAGCTTGTGTTTATATATACACAATATGTTCTAGTCATCTTCTTTTCAAGTGGTACTTTTGTTGCAAGAGTGATTTCAACCCGGTACATTGTATACCTACCTTCCTGAGATCTGTTTTCCTTGGAGGAGAGTGATATTTTTGTTTTTCCCATTTTGTGTTTCTGACTGTACACTCTGGCCCCACCAGCCTTCGGATGACGCTGATATTTAAGCTCAATAGCATTGACTTGCACAATGTGAGCTTGACTGTAGTTGAAAGTTACAGTAAGATCCTTATCTGCATCGTTATTTTAGGTCCCAGCCCACAGAAAGTGGTGGAAAGAATTCAGCTTGCTTGAATGAGAGGTGGATTTGGGAGGGGATCTCATAGCTTTGCACAAGAGTTTTCTTATCAAATACTTTATGTTTGTAGCATTATGGGTCCCTGATTATTTCTCAGGTCAGCACAGGCTCAAGAAATGTTGCCTCTAAAATCAGGCAACTATGGGAAGGAGGAGGAAAAACCCCATGGCTGTACATACCTCTGGGGAACCTTGAGGTAGCTTTGATTGTAGAGGACTTGAAGGTTTTGATGTTGCCTCTCAGTATTACTTCTAAAGTGTATTTTCTGCCTTGGATGTGTTGTGAAACACTTTCACAGAGGCCCAAAAAATGTGACACTGATGACAAACTGTGAAGTGATGCTGAATGGCCAGTATGCTGTTGTGAAGTTTGTGATACCTCCACCCAAGCCTGATTCCTGGGCCCCTGTCTGGCCTGAGCAAGGCTTGATGTATCTCCTCCAATGTGGCCATGGGACCCTGCAGTCCTAACTTGTGGGGTATCTATTTCAGTGTTAGAAGAAGGACAGAGCAACTTTCTGAAAGAGAAGTGAATACTGACTCAATAGTATTGCAGGCAAAGCACTCCCCTGCTCTCCCAGGCTTTGCTGTCCTGCAGCAGAGTGAAATCTGCAGTTCTGAGTGTAATGAATAATTACAATTTGACCTCAGTGGTGTTGGTTTTAATTTGCTGCTGATTGGGAAATCTGTGAGAAGCATCACTAAAGGATGAAATCACAGAGTCTGGGGAGTGAAGATGCTCCTTGCAGAGGATTTGCACTTCTGAGGCACATAAAGATTAGATAGAGGTCTGGATGGAGTAGGCTTCTCTCCACTTTATTTAGAAATTTGTGCAACTAAGTCCTATCTCTAGTGCTGTGTGCAGCTCAACTGTGCAGGCATGAAGGGTGTTGACATTTTACAAAGATTCTCCCATGGCCTCCTGCTTGACCTTGCATCATAGCTGCAAGTTAAGGATGAAATCTATGGGAAGATTTGGAATTAGGAAGAGATAGTGGGACAGATCAGAGAGCAGCAGTCTGTTGAAGGCGAATTTACAGAGGAAATCAGAAGACAAAGAAGGAGAACCTAGCTTAAATGTTGAATATGAATTAGTGGACTGTTCATAGTTGTGGGAAATAAAAAGTAGTGTGGAGTCAGGGAAGTGCTTAATATAAGAAAAATAAGGGACACAGTTGTCAGTAGAAACACATTAGCACATATAATTTATATTAAAAAAGATATATTCTAGAAGAGATTAGCTTTTAGTTCACTAGACAGCCAGGCATTGGGCTTATACACACCAGGGGAATATTCATTGACAC
The DNA here is from genome assembly GCA_013398175.1 of Climacteris rufus. Lineage (NCBI taxonomy): Eukaryota > Metazoa > Chordata > Aves > Passeriformes > Climacteridae > Climacteris > Climacteris rufus. The sequence continues at coordinate 210,426 of VZRZ01004051.1, read as the reverse complement.
AGGTTTTTGTGCTGATTTCAGCATGGCCCAGGTTGACGAGATCTCCCTCACCCCTAGCCATGTTGTGACTGTGTGCCAGAATAAGGGATGTCTTTTGGGGGAGGTTGTTTAACACTTCTGGCAAAATGCTCTGTTCCCAGCGGAGCTGTGCCTCCCTGGATTGCTCTGGCACTGTAGCTATCATTATCACTGTACAAACAGGACACTGCAAGTGCCAACAGGTCCTGATTGGCCTGTCTAGCAATAAAACAGCTAATGTGGTAAAACTGCTAACATGGATGCAGTTATACTGGTATTGTAGTGCTTATCTGGTATGTCTCTGTCACCTCCCTTTGGAGCTGTCCCATGGTGGGTGCGTTGATAACAGCTGCTCTCCGTGCAGGGATTGCAGTGACTCCTGGGTTTGTACCTGTGGCTGAAGGAGCCACATGAACTGTACCCACCTGCTTCCTGCAGCAAGGTAGCACCACTCCTGGAGAAGGTCTGCTGTGGGCTGGGGTCACGATGTGGCTGCTGGGGCTGTTGGTTGTGTGCCATGGATGCTGTCTGCTTCCTACCCTGCCCCTGCGTGCCTCAAGCACCCCAGTTGCTCCCTGGCTCTGGGGATGCTGGTGAGGTCCACTTGCTCAGTGCCCTTCTCACCACCCTGGCTGAGGAAGTCCTAAAAGATCCCTCTGGGCACCATAGATTTGCAGCTTTGGAGGCATGGTGCTGCTCCACTCCATACCTGCCTCTGAAGGTTTTCCTTCTAGTGCCACTCTCCATGTGGAAATGCAGGTCCACATGTCCATCCATGACAGCCTGCTGCTTTGTCTTTGGCTGCTCATTCTGTGATGTATTATCCCCAAATACAGCTTTTCTTTTCAGTGTGTCTGTCCATGGAGTTCCCCTTAGCATCACTGGATATTTTAGGGCTCTGAAAGTTGTGCCAGTTTTATGTGTGAACATTTGGGTTGCCATCTTTTTATATTGTCCCAGCCCATGGTGTGGACTTGTGGGCTGTAGTTCCTGCACCTGACAACTTCATCAGAGGACAGAGGTGAAATGGGAGAGTGTTAGTTAGGTAGGTAAGAGAATGGCAGCAGCTCAAAATAATCAGTTGCTTCCACTCTGTTTTATTAACTTCCTGAGGACTACCAAGGCAATAGTTCAGTCCTGCTGGTTTACTTCAAAGCTGATGCACTTTGGGTTTTTTGCATTTGGTACTGTTAAAAATGACTTGAAGTCTTAAAAATACAACAGTCAATTTCAGTTAAGCTCTGGCAGTTTCAAGAGCTTCTTCCTAGGATTTTGTGAGAGTAGCTGTAGGGGATGACAGTGGGCAAGAGTTCATGATTCTAATTTAAATTGTAAGCTCAAAGCAAAATAAACCTGTCTCAAAACTTGCTCCCTAAACTTTGAGCTGGCTAATGGTATTGGGTTGTTTTGTTTTCAAATGCAGAAAAGAAAAGCTTAAGGTCTATGGGTCTTAATGTGTTATTGTAAAGTATACTTTGCCCTGCTTGGGTTTATGTGTCTTAGAGTCAGGGACCCCCCTGTATTATTTTGGCTCATTATTTTTCTTTATTTTTGTGCTTCCCAAGGGAAAATCAATAGAAAACCTAAGAGGAAGCATAGCTATACCCATTTTATAAGGCTGTTGTCAAGAGGGAATACTTGTAGGCTGTTATAAACCCTTACAGATAGGGGTACATAAAGATCAAAATGCTGATGAACCCTTAGCTGTAGTCCACTACCACGTGCTACTGCAATAATCAAGGTAATTCTTGGGGGAACTGGTGCGGCAGAGTTTGCAAATAATGATGAGGTATTTGCTGACTGGAAACCCTAATTAAATTTCTTTTGTGCTTCCCAAAAAACTGATAGTGCTGTTTATCTCCAGTTATGTTATGGTGGCCTGATGGGTGAAAAATGAATTTAGTAGTGAGAGCTGCTGATACACAGAGCTGTTCAGGAATTTAGAGCTTGTTTCGGTGCAGTGGGCTTGGATGGTCCTTTTGAAAGGTGCTTCAGTACGTGGGCTGCTTACTGTCCTTTTGCTGTCTTGTCTGAGCTGTGTGCTCTTGGACTCAGTGGAGAGAAATAGGACAGGGGAATGACCTCTGGAGATAACTACCCTAAGATGAGATAAATTCTCTTTACATGAGTCTTTGTCTATTAGTTAAAATGGGAACTTCAGGTGAATGTCTCAGTTTTATGTCTTCTAAATGTCTAAGATTGGACAGGTTGACCCCACTCTATACCATGCATGTAGCAGCTCCTGCAGTCTGTACTTTTTGTGGGATATATAGTAGGAGTGAAGATACCTTTGTACCTGGATGTATAAAAATGAATGACATGTAAAACCCCACTTGCCCATCATGGAAGGGAAACATCCATTTTCTCAAAGAAACCCTGTTTTTGCATGTACCAAGAGGTGAATGTGCTTGCTCTCAGTATTCTCTGCACTGTTACATGGAGTCTGGGAACTTCTATGAGACAGTTTTTCTCAATCAGATCCCTCAGAAGTTTTGCAGAAATAAATTTATCGTTATGAAAAGCAGTGAGTGCCTTGTGTCTCCTCTCTGTGTCTCAGCAGTAAGTGCTGGGGTCTTTCCTATTCGGTTAAATTGTACATCTGTAGAGAATTCATTTAATCTAGGTTACTGTTTTTCAGGTGAGAATTATAGAGGTACTGTGGCTTTTTTAATGATGTTGATAAGGGTTGTAATTAAGTGCCTGACATTCAAACTGTTTTTTTTTTTTTCAAATGTGTGCTTTCTCTGCAAGGCATCCTTTCCCATCAGACCTGTTTTGTTTTTTATTTATTTATTTTTCCCATCGGTGTTGTTGCATTGCTTTTCCCTATCTAAGCTCTGCTAGTAGAATTCAGTCCAGTTGTGAATCTTGTGTTTAAATCTCAACCTATTGTAAATCTGAGTATCTTTTCTCTAACACTTTTTTTCGAGAGAATATACTGAATGTTCCTTCAACAGCTACAGCAGACATTCCTGAAGTACTTGAAGTTTCAAATTCCACACCATTTGTTAAACCGAACTTTCAGTTGCATAGTAATCTCCTTTGTAAACACAGAAGGAAGTAGAATTCTCATGTGTTTCTCTGATACTCAAGTTATCCAATGTGCTTTACTTCAGGGTGAGGATATGGGAGGGAAGTACAGTGGGGAACTGATGTAATTTATTCCCAGCCACCCAGGAAATACATGACAGAGGTACAGTCCAGACCTCTGAACACAGAGTAGTTACGTGCCTTAATAAAAAGAGATGCCTTCTTTTGCTGTAGAGCTGCCTGGGATCAGTTTTCCTGCTTACCCAAGCCAAAGGGAGGGAAGACTTTGCATGCTTGACCCTCTGGTCTCTTAAGAACTGCACAGAGGAAAGGTCTAAATGCCCCTGGGTAACTGGGTGGGTGAATCTCCTAGAGCAAGTCTCATGGTACCCCTGCTTGTTTTACTTGTATTTGTGGTGGCATTGTTGTGTGCTGTCCGGCAGTTGGTGAGGTCTCTGCTTAAATGACTTTTGTGGAAAGGCCTCAACTGAATTGCTCACATTTAACTGTATTGCTCTCTATAATGGAGGTGAGGAAGGTATTAGGTTATTTTACCATGACTAAACAGCTGCTTTAATACCTTTAAAATTGGCATATTGACGTTTATGAGCAGATATCACATTACGGTGATAGCTTCAGGGGCCTTCTGCTGCGTATGAGAGCTCTTGGCTGATTTAGAAAGCAAATAAATAAAGTTTTAAAGGTACCCTAACACGGCTAAGCATGTTAAATCGAAAATGCAAGGTGTTGCTATATCCTTAGATTATCCTGTCAACTGCTGGTATTTCAGCAGATGAAGTTAATGATGTACTGTTGCAGGAGAAGGAACAGAAGGCACATCATTGAGAACTACAGGGGTGTCTGGGATGTGAAAGATCTCCCTGATTTCACACCAGGCCTTTTGCACACCACAATGCCTTACCTTGCACCCGATGAACTTGTCCAAGGGTGTGTTTGGAGGAAGGAGTCCCTGTGCCGCTGAGTTTGGGGTTTGGCAGAGCTGATGCAACTCCAGGCTCCCTTAACTTGTCGTCTTTGCCTGTGTTTCTGGTGTGGTCTTGTGGGGGAAGAAAGAATGTCAGCCTATTAATAGTGACAGCACAGGCTTTCTCCTCTTCGTCTGTTAAAAATCACTGGAATGCTTTGAATAACAAATTAATGAAACATCTTTTTTTCTTTTTTTCTTTATTTTTTTTTTAAATCTGGGTGTTGAGAAAGGTGCACTTTGCTTTGTTTTCCTCCATGTGGAACACATTGAAATTCTCTGATCTGACTTGTCCTTGGGGACTATGGAGAACACTCTATGCAGGTTCCCCCTGTGCATTTTCACCAAGAGTTAAGTTCTGGGGCAATGACAAGTGAATATGGAGAAAATGTTTCAAGTCATGTGAAAGAAATGTTACTTGCTAAATAACTTGAGTGTTAAAAGAAGCAATGGGAAAAGCTTTTCTTAGCCTTTGTGCAATCTTATATGGCAAGCAATGAAAATCTTTAATATTGACCTAATTTTATTTGTATTTAAGATCAAAGAGCCCTTGTGAATGAGTTGCTTGTCTTGTATGTCAATGACTTTATGGTTTTCTGAATGGCTTGAGGCACTAAATCAGTTCTGAGTAATGCTACCTTTCCTTAGGTTTCCTCTGAGGTAATGGAAGAGTGCTCTGGTTTCTTCTTCAGGAATAAAGATATATTAGTTACTGAGAAGACTTTTGGGCTAATTGCTGAGTTTGGAGGTGCCTCCTCATGGACCAAGTGTTGTGACAGTGAGAGAGAACTGGGCAATGAGACCACTGTCGTTGACACTGCCTCTTTGGTCACAGAATCCTAAATTTTTTCTTTTTTTTTAAAAGCTCTTTTTGTGGGTGCCTTTGTCTCAGCTGTTGGCTAATGTGAAATGGCACACAGATGAAAACCCACTGAAGAGGTTGTGGGTGGTACAGTGCCTCTAAGGTGGTAGTTGTGTCTGCTGAGCTCTGACTGCTTGTGGGCCTGCGTCAGTGGTGGTGGATGGTGCTGGCTTGGCAGTGCCTCTTCTCACCTCCTCTGCTCAGAGCTGGTGCTCATGTGTGAGAGTGAGAGGTGCCCAATAAACGGGGAATATCACAAAGCCACTTGTGTTGCTGAACTTCACAAAAACCTGGCTTTTTGTCAAGGTTAGTTGAAAAGTTTGGGTTGTGTTTTCCTTCCAAGAACTCTTGGTTTAAGCTCCGTTAATTGTGTGTCAGTTACCATGTGTGTTATGATAATAACCAAGAGTGGAAAAGACTAGATTTATTTCAGTAAACATTTCACCTAGTAAAATTTTAATAGCTCGTCTGCCTTCAAAGGCCATTCCTTTTCCTCCTGTGCAGATTGTGCACTCAGCAGCAGTACAGAGTGTTTCCCAGAGAGATGTGTTTATAACTCGACCTTGAGATGCTGCTCTTCTCTTGGACAGGGCTGTTCCAAGGATGCTCCATCCTTAGTTTCTTTGCAAGGCACAGATTGAGTTTGCCTCTGCTGTGCTGGATTCTGTGGGTTTCTTTTAATAGTGACTATGGACAGCTTTGAAAGATGATAAAAACAACATGCTGAAATGACTAGGGACTTGCGTCTGAATCACAGCCGTCAGCAAAACCACCTCGTTTCGGGAACTGTTCTGCGTGACGGCAGAAAGCCTTGGGAGCACTCAAGCCAAACTTCTCTTCAACAAATATGGGATTTCATGGTTTGAATGTTTTGAGGGAAATGCTTTGAACGTCTTTGCTGTCTTAGGCCAGCAGGAATGCAAACCGTAACAGATTATGAGACTGCCTGATCGTTTAAGAGGTGTAAATGTCATTTGAGAGATAAAGAAGTGTGGTGGAATAAGAGCATGATAGAAATAGTCCTTCTTTTCTAGGGTTCAGGTGTGTATTGGTTAAGTTTAGATTATTTTTTAAAGCTAGAAGTACTTTGACTCTCCAGGAACAGACCCTGTCTACTGAAGTCAGAGGAACTAAACTGAGTGTCAGCCTGGCTCTGCAGCTTGTGGTTAGAGCCGTGTGGGCAAAGGCTGGCACATTTTTGGTTTGAGACAATGTTCACTTGTCAGACTTGAGAGAAAAAAGTATTCTTTCTAGAAATAAAACTTTTCAGAAGTGCCTCAGGTCTTAAATTTTTTTGACTCATTCTTTAATCTTTTCTCATTAATGAATTTTCCAATTTTGACCTTTTTCTTAGCGATGGCAGGTTTGTCTCCTTTTCTGTGGTTTGTTTTGTCCTTTGCTCTTTTTCCTCCTTCTCATCTGATGTGGGTGAATTCCTCCTGCCAGTCTCCCTTCCTCTAAACTCTATGTTCTTCATCCTTTGCAGTTTTTCCTCTAGGTTTGTCTGTGGCTTTTTTTTTTTTTTTTTTTTTTTTTGAAAGATAGTGAAAATGTAAA
>VZRZ01004051.1:170761-203936 GCA_013398175.1 Climacteris rufus | reverse complement strand
TTTTTTTTTTTTTTGTGTAAAAGTAACTAACAAATAGAAAGGATATGGTTAAATCCACATGACCTCTGGTATTGGCTGTAATTCTGCCAAGATGAATGAGGTATGTTAGTTTTTACATTAATGTGTTGCTCCATATGCATTCTGTACCTTCTTTAGATTTTTTTTTGTGGTCTCTTTTTACTCTGGGTTTCTGTAGAAATGAAGCTTTGTCCATTTTATTCTGTCCTCAACACTTTTTCAACCTCAGAACTGACTTCAGCTGTGTTTTCATTTGGGTTATGGGTCTGAAATCCTTACAAATTTCATGAAAAAATAGATGCCTGGGTATATGGGACTGAGAGAGCCTGTTTGCTCTTCTCCTCCCCCCTGCTTCTCGGTGAAGAAAGCTTGTTAAAGGCCCTCATTATTGGTCACTGTGAAGATGTGTGCCCAAGCTTCAGGTTACCACTGCTTGCAGATCTGTCTTCTGCTTTTTTTACCCCACCTTTCAGAGAGAATGGTGGTGCCATATTCTGAAATTCCGTGTTCCCCAGCAGTCAGAGGGGCTCTGAGGGGATGCTTAGCTCTCTCTCATGGCTTCTCTCTCCAGTGGGATTGAAGATATGAGATTTGGATATGCTAACTAAAATGCCTTGAAAGTCTTTGTCTAGACAAGGCATGTTGCCCTTGACACATGCTAAGTTGGTATAGTTTAAAGCCTCGGGTACTTAATGTGTGCTAACCTCGGGTGGTAAATCCGGGGCTAGACAAACCCCCTAAAGAGGTGGTGGACAAGGTGGGGATTTCTTTGCATTAGTCTTTGCTGTAACTTCAGCTGGTGCCTGAATGCTAAACTAGTAATAAACAGTCATAAACCCTGGATGCTTTTTCTCTTGTCAGCTCCTGTCTGAATAGGGGCTTTTTCATGACACATGCTTGTTTGCTCATGTTTCTCTTTTAAGGAAAGCAGTTAAACCGGGCAATAACCAGCAGTAATTCAGTGCTCTGTTAAGCATGTAATAAACCAAGCCCGAGATCCCTCAGTCTTGAGCCATTAGAGACTGCCACCCATTGTTTCTGTCTTGGTGGGGAGGAGGGAAGAAATGGGACACGACTGACTTGTTTGGTGTGGGAAGGACAAAAAGGTGTCCAAACATGGGAGAGGAGTGATGGTGTGGTGCTCCCAGAACAGGCATCACTGTCCTCCCCAAAAAGTGCTGGATCAAACCCCAGCCTGTGCTATGTACCTGTGATGGCAGGATATTGTGAAGTCTGCTGCAAATTTGTTTTAAAAAGGAATTGCACCTTGTTGTGATCAGTGCCAATTTAAGTATGGGTCTGAGCTCATCCTCCTGATGCAAGCATCTCTCCTTGATTACAAGGCTCCCTATCATATTTTGACCTTTATTTAATCCAAGTGCAGCCCACCTGCAGGCTAGCCAGTAGCTGATTCAATTCTGCTCTGCTTGCACTCATTGCTAAAATAGAGCCTTCTACTAAATTATCAAGTGGACTTTGTTGGAATTTTTGTTGTGTTTTGTTTAAAAACAAAGCTACTCCTTGCAAGTGTTGGTACAGAGTGGAAACAAAGCAAATGCTGTAACCTGTGTGTGCATACATGTTTAGGACATGTGTCTTACGGAGTTCTGGGAAACCCTTACTGTAAAAACAAAATTAAAGTGCCTTGTCTTGAACTGCCCCTTTAAGCCTAACACACAGCCTCTGAAAATCAGTTTGCTCTTTAATAAAGAGAATGGCTTTATATTCTTTCTCTCTATAATCCTGCAGAAAGCATTTCCAGAGGGGACCTTTCTTATGCAGAACAAATTTTAGCAAAACATTTCACTTTCTTCTCTCTTCAGATTTATGAAAATGAACTCCATCATGACTTTTCAAAGTGTGGGTTTAAGCAAAAACTCTCAAGGCATTTCAGTGCTGGTTCTGATGCAGCTGTTAGTTTAAGAAATCTCTTTTTAAACTGGGGGTAGCTGTTAATTTTATTCAGGAGAGGAAAATGCAGCATTGAGTTGGATAAACTGTAGTTTAGCTGATACATATTTTGAGACTGGGTGTGGAAGGTAAAAATACATTCTATCAGAAATATGAAGGAAGGAGGACTTAAATTTTGATACAACTGATTTTTAACAACCTTTTCTAAAATTTTCTCCTTCTGCAGCATAAATTACCAGCACTGCCATCCAGGAGTGCACCATCACTCCCTGACATCCTGCTTCGACTGTTTTATTGCAACACTTCTGCCTTTTCAAAATGTGATGTGACTTTTAGATGTTCAGTGCAGTTCACTGTAGGACATGTAGTATACATGAACTTTGTTTCTTGGTCCTCTGGGTATAAGGAGGTGCCTAGTGGCTCTGTAAATGCTGAATGGCAGTGTATAAGACAATAGGTGCTAGGCAACTGTTAGAGAGGAAGTGGGGGAATTGAGGGAGACGAGCAGGTTGTCTCTGTGAGTCTGTCTTCATTAGCTGGGCTTGCAGCTTCCACGTGGACTGCCACCACATCCCGTCTCTGGCTCTGTGGGTTAGCCTGTGTGATTGTCCCCCTGAGACTCTGTGGGCATCATGGCCTTGAGAATGGTTCATTTAATTTGTCTAGATGATAATAACATTTGATGGGGGAAGCTTTAAATGTGGAGTTACTGCCTTTGGAGCCTGGAGCTTAGTCACAGTTTTCCTTGCTGGTTGTTCTTGTCTCTGAACGTGTTCAGGCCCCTCTGCTCCCTGCACAGGAGCGATACTCTCCCCTTGCGAGCTGCCCACCCTTTGCTCCAATTCAGACCCTGCTGCCCAGGAATGGCTTTCCCTGTCCTTTCTGGGTGTAGAGTGGGTGGGAGAGCAGGGACACACACCAGGCTTACTCTACTCAGTTTCCCAGCCTGCCAGGTTTACCTGGTGAAGTAAAGTTAGTTATCTATTCTGATTTTTCTCATTTTGTGGATGAATTGATGTGTGTGTAAGGGTGTCTGTGGCTTTGTGCCATATAGTGAGCAGCGAGGGATGGAGGACCTGCTGTACATCTCCTCTCCTGCACTGTGTGTGCTGATTGCCACTGTATCCCCATTCAGTCTTTCAGGTGCTGGATAATAATGCAATGGTCCTCCTGGTAGCGGCAGGTGACAAATTAATAAAGATCAAAACTCTCTCACTCAGATATGTGCAGTTTTGAATGTACTCACATAGCCTTTTTTCCCCCAGGAAAACCATAACTGAATCTATTTTTTAAGATTTCCTCCTCTCTGCACCCCCCTCCGCCCTTGATCTGCAAGGAGGTGACAGTTGTGGAAGGATTGAGCCAAGTCTGTTTTTTTAGGTATTAGGAGGTACTTAGAGGAGTTTCTGTTGAGACCACCATCTGGACAAAGACTCATTTACTGAGGAGCTGCACTGGTTCCAGAGGAAGGCTGTTCACATGGGCTGTATGTGGTACAACAGGCTGAAACAGCAGTAAGGGAAGATATAAGCTGCTATATTGACACTTTAGGACACTGTTTCTTGAAGTTTTTACTGGATGAAAAAAAGGAAGTAGTTGTTGCAGATGGACTTGGTGCTGACCTCTGTAATGTACTGGGTAGACAGGACTCTAATCATTGTTTATTGCTCCTATAAGGCAAATTCACTAATAATGTAGGTGCCTGAGTACCTGGGAATCACTTTTTCCTTCCAGGGATCTGGACCCGTACCTGTCCCATACAGGAATTGCTGAAGGCAGCTCAGGTTCTTGGGAAGAGTTTAAATTGCAGCAGATTTCCAACTTAACCCCTTGAAGTGTTTGGCTCTTGCCCTCGGACACAGATCTTGTTAGTCCTGCTCTGCTGAATGTCTCTGTCTGTGTTTTGTGCTCTCTGCTGGAATTGATTGAAGATTAGAGCCACACATGTCCCACTCTGGGGGCATCGTACTGCTGGGGTTTCACATTGAGGCACCAGAAGGATTAAAGGGCACGCTTTGGAAACATACTGCTTCGTGTTGCTGATAAGTGGCACTGAACACACAGGAGAGAGAGGGGGTTAATGCCCCTTTTACCCAGGGTCTGTTTAAAGAAAGGCAGTCATTTAGCTAAAATATACATCCACAGTTCATTTCTGTTTAAACTGAAATTACTGAGTACAGAAGTGCATCCTGGGAACAGATTAAGCCGTATGCTGGGAAAGGAGCACATTTCTCTCAAGCTCAGTTGACAGCGGTACGCTTCAGGGTTTTCTGTGTTAAATATTTGATAAATCTCTAGTAGACTTGAATTCTTCGTGGTTTTAATTACTTTTGATTTTTTAAGCCTGCAGGATTCTGACATATTTTTTTACATCGTGATCCTATTTCATCATGAAATGAGCACTTTTGTATAATCATCCATAGCCACATCCTGGTGATGGACAGAGCGATCCCTTTGGAGCTGGCCGTAAGGCTACATTTTCAATTCTGGGAGGTCCAGAAAGCTCTGGTCCTGAAATTTGTTGCTTCAGAAATATTTTATTAACTTTGTTGTGTTAGCATAAGGTTGATTTTTATTGCTATTTCCTATACTTTATTAAAAATCTATTATTAAAAGTACAAGCATATGTGTTTGCTTTTAATGCACCCTTTCTTCCTCTGCTGTTGGCACTGGTTTGCTATAAGGTTGTTAGCAGCCACTGCTTCCAGGCATGGTGGGATGGGGAGGGAGGAGTGGTAGGGAAGCATTTGCTCCTCCTATTTTTTTTTCCCTAATATTTTATTTTATTTTACCAGAAAATATTTAGGATTTTTTTTGTTTGTTTTGTTTGGAATTTTTTTGAGCTGGAGAGAGGCTGATTCTCATTGTGCATTCTAGAGAAGGAGTCTGGATCTTCCTCTCCTGTTGAATTATATATAGAGGGTATTGTCCATCTTTGTGTTCTAAGTAGGTAGGTGCCACTGGCCTCTGTGTCTGTTTGCTTTCTTCCTCCCCACTCCTAGCTGGGCAAAACCCAGACCTTTCACCTTCTCCCTGCATTGCATTCCCAGCGTTTGGATAAACTTGTCAGGGAGCCATGGGCACAGGTGATTTCTACTGAGCAGATGCACCCACATTATCTCCCTTTGTAATTTAGCAGAATTAGCCAGTGCAGTGGTGTTCTGAAAACGCTGAATGGAGAGGGAGGTCAAGGGGAGAAAAACCCTACCAACCCAGCCTTGAGCAGTTGCTTGTAGCTGTTTCAGGCAGCCTATTCTTGCTGCTGCTTTATCACTCGTGCTTGGGGCCTGCAGACTCTGGACTCCAGAGGGTAAGAAAAAAATAATAAATCCACTCCAGAGAGAACTTGATTTGCTTATTCAGAGTACAGATATCTTTCCTAGCAAGAACACAGTTTTTTTTTAAGGGAAAAAGACTGATTCCATGTGAGTAATTGTGGTACTTTGTTGTGAGTAATGAATACATTCCTGTGCAAAGCAGGACTGTTAAAAATACTTTTCACCCAGATAGGGGTGCAAGCTGGTGTTTGGTGGTCTTTCCCCATTTCTCTTTATTTCAACCAGGTCTGCAGCTGTTTGTCTTTTCAGAGACCCTTTCTGGAGATGTTTTTTGTGACTTAATTTTTTTTTCCCCTCCCCTAATGATATCTTCTTGGTCTCTGAGTTTGCATTTTCCATCCTTCAGAATATTTAGTACTTGGGAAGTTAATATTTCTTCAGTCTGTTTTCCATAAGGTTGTAGGTATGTAAGAAATGCTGGAGACAGCTAAAACAAAAGACCTTTCCAGACAAAAAATATAATACAAGCCACCTGAGTAGCTGGGTCTTCTCCAGCTGCCCACTAGCAACCCTCCTTTTTCCTCAGCCTCAGGGCCTCTGTGAAGTCTCTCCCCTCCAGATTTGACAAGTACTTGTTGCCTGTTAATCACCAGTAATAAAAAGCATGTTTAAGATCAGGAGAATGTCTAGGGATACTTGTCAAGACTACATGTCTCCTCGGTCTCTGTGGCTTTTTCCAGTGATGAGTGTGGATGGAGTGACTCAGACCCCCAAGCTGCAGCTGAGTGAGCACCTTGCCTGCGGGTACAGGCTTGGCCATTTCCCTCTTACCCCCTGCCTTGGGGGACAGATATTGGGCAGATCCTCATTTTTCAGGAGACATCAGGGAGGTTGTGTTATGTGTGGCTGGGTAGAGGATGTGTTTGCTGGGTGCACAACACTGGTGAAACTTCTGCTGTAGGGCTGCGGCTCTCCTCACTCCTTACTCTGAAGGCAGATGTGTTTTAAGGGGCCCCTGCTACTGTGGACAGCCATGGAAAGGTGCTCTCAGCAGGGATATGGGTCATAGGGTCATGGTCACATGGCTGATGAGGGTTGATCTGTGTCAGAGCTTGTGTTAGCCATGGATGACCCTCTGGCTGACTGCAGGTTTGAAAGCTTAAGCTCAGGTGGGAGAACCTGTTGGTGCCATCTTTGTCCATCACTGGCCTTGGCCGATGCTCATCAGCACCTTGGTGTTGCCCAATGCTTGTTTAACTCCTTGTCAATTCATCTGTTATACAAGTCATTTGCTGACAAAACAAAGATCTGGGTCACTGCTCTTAAAATAGATTCAGCATTAGGCAAATTGCTCAAGCAAGCTCTCCTTTGCTCTGAGAAGGCAATGTCAACCCAACCTCACAGGGATACCCCTAACAAGCACAGCATCCTATGGCAGAGGCCTTGCTAATTTAGCACACTTGCCTAATACGCTTTTAAAATGCAATGCCCAGCTGCTTGTTCAACGTTTGACTTGTGCCTTAGGCAGTAAGGGGTTTCTTTCTTTATGTTAATGCAGATGTATGCATCCATATGAATTGGTTTGGGTTTTTATTTTTTTGTTTTGTGGTGGTCTTTGCAAATCTTTTCTTTCTTTGTGCTCTCGCACCTGGAATTGTGATCAGCACATTTAGCTTTCATCCATAACAGCCGTAATAAATGATATCCGTGTAAGCTGATTGTTGCCCTTGCTTATAGGCAGAGTCTGGTGGTGCCACTTTCATCTTGATAACAGTCATCTGGTAACTGCTTTGAACACCCTGTGCCAGGTTCATGTGGGGGTGCACGACCGGTCAAGGTTGAATTACTCATTAAATTCATTTTTAAGGTCATAGCTGGGCTTCTGTGGACTCTGATCCTGAATTTATAGGATGATATGCTGTGTCACGTGCCCTTCTCCCAGAGTCCTGTGGACTTCCCTGGGCCTGGGCTGCAAAATGTGCTGCCTGGCAATTTCTTCTGCTTGTCCAAGGGACTTTGAAGAGGACTACTGTCCCTGGGGGTGGGACTGGAAAACACTGATCAAAAAAGGGAACTGGAAAGCAGGATGTTGGTTCTTCTTGCTCTTTGGAGTTCAGCTCTCTGTGATTGTTGACATTGATGGGGGTATGGAAAGCTTGGTGGCCACTGGTTTCATGAATTGGGAAGTGTAGGTGCAATTTCTGTTTATGAGGCAAATACGGTTTGGTGTCCCATTAATATGTTCCCTGCTTGACCCCATGCCAGTCTGGGTTGGCAGTAGCACAAAAGTCACTCTAACGACGGGAGGTGGCAGTTTTCTTGTAATTGTAGACTCGTAGAATCATTTAGATTGGAAAAGACTGATGTCATTGAGCCCAGCTGAAGAGCAGTGGTGCAAATGCTCACCAAATACAGAGAAAGCTGGCAATTCTGTAGCGTTAGCGAGAGCACTTAGCTAGCAGTGAGCTGGGGTGCAAATTCTTCCTTTGGAATGTGATCCCTTACTTCTTCCCCTTACTCCAGCTGTTGTGATGAAAGAAAGTCTTTGTAGATTTGATCCTGCTGTCTTTTTGAAATTTTAACACTTGCATGAATAAAGGTCTTATTGGCTTGGGAAGAAGGTGATACAATGCATGTTGCTTTGTGTGATACTTCATCACATGCAGTGTTTCCTAAAAAGTCCCATGTCTGCACATCTAAGAATATTGAAATATTGTTCAGGTGAAAGACAGGATGATGGGCTGGTTGTTAATGATAGTTCTTCCACTTGGAAGAGGGGAGGTGGGGATGTAGTACCTACTTCACCCCGTCCCAGCAGTGTGCTTTCAGGGAAAGCAGAGTGCCTCAGGACTGCTGAGGGGTGAGAGGGGAGGGCAGGCTGAGTTGAGGAGTGGCTGTTGGCAGGTACCAATTTTACCCCCAGTGAGGGACTGAGGAACAGGAGGAGTCGACTCCTTCTGTAGATACTGTCCTTGATGGGAGCGGAAAGCTCCCTCCCTTATCAGGCCTGTACATGCCCAGTGGTTTCTAAGTCCAAACTGTCTTTGCCTGTCAGCTAAGAACAAACCATTTGTTCTCACAAACTAGAGGAAATATCAAGGATCACTGTGGTAACTATTAATGAGTTGTCTTTAGTTTCCCTGTGATGAAATGTTACTTTGTTTCTTTTTCCCTTGATGAGAAAGCAAAAGTGCAGGCACTGATTTTAAACAGCCTGTTCCAAAGGATCTTGCTACTTTGGAAATTAACTCCTCTTTTTTCAGTGCTGCCATTGAGGTTAATCCTGACCTGGAGCCTAGCATTTGCCTTTTCATTTTAGATCGTTCCCACTCCCAAATCACAAATCTAATCAATTTAAACAGAAATGAAAGATGGCAAACTGGGAGAAGGCTTTGGAACTGTTTTCCTAAAGAGGCTGCTGCTTGTCCTGGTGGAGCCATTGTCAGTGATGCATTGGGAACAGAAAACACTCTTACTTATTTGCCCCAAATCATTAAGTCAGGAAGATGAACTGAAGGAGGGTCAAAAATAGTTTCAGGTGGTTGTCACTCTTTTTATTTCAGCTGTTCTGAAGTTTTGCTGTGCTGAGCCCAACACTAAAGCTGAGTGACCTTCAGCTGCTGCTGCACCTTCATTTGGGAGCTGAGCTCTGGGCTTGATTTTCTGCTTGAACATTTTGTTCAGAAAGGCTGACGACTGGGACAGAGAACAGTTTGCTGGCACATGGGTATATTTATGAGATCAGGCCCAAAGTCATTCATGTGACAATATTGAAGTACTGTGATGCACAGAGTAGGATTTTTCAGCAGGGTGATGGTGAGGTGCTGTATACTTCAGTTGCCTGCTGTATCTTTAAAAAGTAGTTACCTATCTCTATCTCTGTTCAGCAATTTTTTTTTACGAAATTACATTAAATTGGCCCCAGAAAGGGTTGTGTGGTTTTTTGGTTTTTTTTCCCCTTCTCTTTTTTTCCTGGGGGTGGAATATTCACATGGGCTAGAAAGATAGCAAAAATCAAACAAGTTTGCTGGAAAGGTCTTGCAGCTTATGTTCTGCTTTTAGGTATTATTCTCTTTGCTGAAAATGTTGAGCTAAATCTTAACCAGGGTTTGAACGATGAAATCACATGAGGTGCTAATTTTGACTCAAGAGGTAAGACAACAAAAGGAAGATGAATAGAAGGGTGGATGTAATGCAGAGATGTTGAATTAGTATGTTAAAGCCACATGTGGAATATTCCTATTCAGGCATTTCATGCAGCTTCTAAGAGCTCTCACTGCTGTGTTGTTGCTTGGTCTCCTCTGTGTCGTTACCATGAATTTTTCAGTGTGTGAGAGAACTGTGTGTGTACTGCACGTCAGAATAATATAAATCATGCATGTTAACATACAAAAGGGATGATGCTAACTGCTCTGTCAGGCTGATAGTGTCTTTATAATCAGGATTTATAAATCAATGTCCTCCCCTCAAAGTATGGAGTTATGACAGCAGTCCCTTGAACATTCGTGTGCCTGTATTCATTTTTGGTTCCTGTATCAATCACTAGCTTTATGCAAGGCTTGATCAGGTTGATAAAAGGCAAAAAAGGATCCTGTCTAATACAGCTTACAGTGAAAGTGGCACAGTAAGTTCCTCCTGCATGAACAGCAGTCCCCTGATGTATCAAGGAGACCTGATTATACAACAGGACTAATCAGCTCTGGATGCTGCCATGAATTATGGGTTGGCTTAAGTGCTGCAATACACATTTCTGCCTTAAATTCTGATGTCAGAGTCAAAACAGAAAACCAGAGCAGAAAGCCCAAATGTCAACAAGGCTTATCTTCTTTAGGTCTCTATCAGGGTTAAAGAAGAGGTTTCTTAATGTAATTATAACCTGTCTCTTTATCCAGGCTAGCAAGAATAAACCAGGTTATATTGGAACTTTACTGCATAATGTTACACAACCATGCTTTTTAAAATGTAGCTATTTTTGTAATATGCATTGTGCCTTAATAGGAGTCATGGATAAAGTGTGCTGACCCACTGAAACATAGCTGAATATAGAGGTACGGCATTTATGGAAGTTACAGTGCACTTAGGGCAGAAAAGAAGGTGAAAAATAATGAGTGTGGAAAAAAAATTATATCTGCCTGGTGTAACTATATGCTTTTTCATCCACTGGAGAACCAGTGAGTTATTCCCATCTCCCCCTGCCCCCCTTATTTGTCTGTTTTCCATTTTTATTTTGCTATTTACAGTGGTGTAATTTTGGCACCTTATGCACACAGCCTCCTCAGTTTTTAATTTCAGACACCTACAATTAATGTCTAAGGCTTACCTATTTACTCAGACTTAGTTGCATCTATGGTTGAGAGAGGAATAGGTGCTTCCAGGTGATTCATCTGACCTGTCTTGGACCCTGATGAAAAGGTGACTAGCTGAAACTAGCAGTTAGATGCCCTGAATTAGGGCAGATGTGTTCCCTCTCTCCACCTGCATAATATCCTCAGCTCAGATCACTTTGTGAAGAGGATGAGGACAGTGGTATTGGTCTGTTCGTGGTAGTTCCTGAACCATGTCCACAGCTGTTAGGTGAGTTTGGGGGATAAACATGCTTGGGAGGTGGTGATTGAGACCAAAAGGCTTTCAGGAATATGGTACAATGCTGGCTGTGGAGAACTCAGCTGTTTCTTAGATATGCAAATCCTCTCCCTCTGATTTGGCTGAGAGGGCTGGGTGTCTGTCTCCTCATGATGAGATTGTTTGTTTGTTTATCTATATGGGATTTTCAACATTATAAATTCTGAGTATAATTATAATAATAGATGGCATGGTTGTTTCACAAACAGTATGCCCTCTGCTGTGATCAGCTTCTGCCTTCAGGAGCCTATGTGCCCATCTTCAGCTTCCTACCCTATTGCTATGTCTGTATTCCAGTTGTTCCGGGTTTCCCCTCCTCAACAGCTTTCAAACATTAAGAAAAAGAAAATAATATATAATATATGATATATAATGTATAATATATAGGAATGCTATGAACATTTTTGGGGGTGTCCTGTCCAGAGCCACGAGGTGTTCTCAGTGATTCTTGTGGGTCTCTTCCAGCTCAGGATATTCTGTTTCTGTGATTCTAGCATGGTTTAGAAAGGAGGAAATTATTAATGCATTGGTAAGAAGCAACACTCTGTTGCCTTGTTTTTGTGCACGCTGGGAGTAGTGAGTGACACAGCCCCTGTGACGTGCAAGGTGCGTCTGTGGAGGAAAGCTGGCACCTACCTTGCAAATAATTACAGTCTAAGCAAGCTTGGAAAAGAGGTGGAGTGCAGAGAATTCAATTTGTGAGGGATCAGTTGTACAATGAGGTCAGCTTCACTTGGTTCCCATTTAATTTTTCTTCTAGGGTTTTACCCTTGCAGGGTTCAAGTCACAAAGTGAGGGAACACTGCTAGTCATGCTTCTCTCTGGAAGGGAGGCCCCAAATTTAAACCTGGGTGTTCCTCAGGCATTTCTTTCAGCAGATATATTGGCTGAGAGAGCTTGGCTCTTCCCCACCACCATCCCCTTGGCCAAGCTGGTAGAGCCCTGGCAGCAGCTGAATTTCAGTGCCTGTCCAGCTGCACAAAGTGGCTCCAGGTGCCAGAGTGGTGGCGGGGGAGGGAGGAGGAGGAGGGATGCTGGGCTTGGCGCTGCTGATGAGACAAGGCCTGAGAGGTGGTTGGAGACTGTCACTTTGCAAAAGTTGGTTTTAGGGCTTTTTTAATGCTGGACCCGGAAGCAGTCTGATCAGATCTGAATCCTTGCTGTGCGAACTCAGCTGGTTCAAATCTGTTGACATTTATTTATTTATTAAGTTTAAACAGGTTAACTTCCTGCTGCTGGGGCTTTGTGCTGGTTCTGGTGTTCCTCTCCTCCTGCAGCCAGCGGAAATCTGGCAGTGTGTCCGAGCTTTGGCCAGTGCAAGAGTAAAGTGGCTGACTGGCTGCTGGCTTCTTGCCGGCATTTTGGAGTGGGGAGGCAGTGGGCTTTGCTTGCCCCACGGGTGCCTGCTGACTGACTGGCACTGGCAGGCTCGTGGGGAAAGGTCCGGACGGTCCCCAGCTGGCACCAGCGCACTGGCAAAGCCATGGCAACGTGGCACTTCTTGCACAGTTTGCCTTGCCTGGGGACAGCCACCATGGAGTGTACCCAGCCAAAAGAGGGTTTCACCTGCCTCTGTGAGCGTGCTGGGGGCACAGTGTGCCGGGCGGGATGCCCTGGCAAGATGCTCCTTGTGCAGATGAGGTCCCCGCTGCCCTCGCTGGGGTGCCCTGTCAGCTGGGAACTGTTAACTTGGGAGTGGGAGTGCATGCAAATACAGAAAATGTATTAAAAATGTCAGGCTGGAGAGTTGAAGGGACATCCCTTAAGTCTCACCCGTGCTGTGAAGTTATCCATCTAGGCTTCTTTCCCTGGAGTACAGCACAGCCTGAGTAAATGGTTCTTAACAGTGCTGAGGAAACACCCCACAGCCATCCTGCCTCCCTCGAAGGGGCCCACGGGGCTGTGCTCGCAGATGCTTTCAGCTTTGTCTGGAACAGTTTCACTTGTATGCTGCTGTTTTTGAGGGAACATCACATGGGCCTTGTTGGAGTGAGGCAAAATCCTGTTTAGTTGATAGCTTCTTCTGCCCCAAAGAGAGGTAAGAAAACCTGTGCCCCTGCTCTTCCCTCCTTCTCCTGGTCCCTGGCCAGTACGATACCCAATCTGGCCAGTACAATACCCAATCCATTCTTTTTGGTTAATTGTTGTTTCTTGATGAGTGATTAAATTGAGACACAAACACCACATCAGAAAATAGATAGATAGAGCCTTTAGTTTTACCTGGAAGATGTAGTAAGGGTATGCAACTTTCTTGCTAAATTTTTCCCTGAAATTGTATTTTAGCTGCGCAGCCCTTTTATTTGTTTGAACCAGGGGTACTCCCTCCTTTTGTTTACTGTTTTTTCCTTTTGCAAGTCAAACATCCCTCAGGTGTGCAGCTGAGCCAGCTTAGGTGGGTGGGACTGAAGGCAAGAGGAGGACAAGCATATGCAGGAAGAGACATATTCTGGATTCCTGCTGTGGAGATGAGTAATCGCTGGTGGTTAAGGCAAAACAGGAGAGTTACAAATAGAGTTTTTTCTATTCCTTACATCCCTTTTCCCCACTGGAGAGCTATATACCTTTTTGTGATTAAGTCTAAACAGCTGAGCCCCAGGGTTGCAGAAGAAGATACAGGCTATGTTTTTTGTTGGTGTTGGACAAAACTTGCAAATTACCTTACTGTATTTCTCTTTACTGTGAACTTTGAAAAGATGATCTATAGCCACATGCCAAATACTGGCTAATGTGTGAAAGGGATTGTTACACAGGAGGTGAGGGTGCTTGTCTACTGTCGGGATATGAGGATATAAAAAAATCCTGATTTTTTTTTTTTGTAGGACTAAGTTTGACTATGTAATACATTGGGGAAGACAAGACAGAGCTCGAGACTAATGACATAGTTGCCCAGTCTGGCAGTTGTAAAGGTTCTGTGTGTGAGACCATGAACAATGGATTGGAATGTGATGCTATTGATTTTTTTCCCTGCAGTGTTTCATAAACGCTGTGCCGTTTAACTCAGCTTTTAACCTTGTATGCAGTTTGGAGTGTGTGGCTTCTCACCCGGTGTCAGATGGCTCACTCAGTGGAAAAAAAGCCAGCCACCCTACAGCTCCAATCCCATCGGTACGTGGAAACGTGCCCGTTCAGCTGTCCAAGTCCCTGCAAAAGAGCCTGGGTGGTGGCAGCCCTCTGGGGTGGTCTCTGGGAGGTCTTGCACAGCTCACTGAGAGAAGCACGAGCCCTGCAGGCTCCGTACTGCCTGGAGCCCTGGAGCCTCAGGCTTCAATCTTAGATGCCTTTGTTTCTTGCCTGGCTCGCTATAGCATCTGTTTGGACCTAACAGGGCTGTGTAGTACAGTGTAACTCTGCTTGCAGAGTTTTATACTGCATGTGGTACTCAGCACTTGCCATAGAGCTATCTGAAAAGAAATCTTACAGCTAACCAGGACTTGTTTTTAATCAGTTACCATTTTGCTGAGTCTTGCATTGAATATTCATTAAAAAGCCCCCAAAACATAAAACACTTCAGTAGGGGAACTTTATACTTTCTCCATGTTTTTATAATGTTCCCATTTTTCTGGATGTGCAGGTGTCTCATTTACATTCCTAGAAACACAGCCTTCATGTTTCCTTTAAAGTCAAGGTTTCTGATCTGTTGTACTTAGTTAGCTTAAGGCATCCTTGGCATCTCTCAGGAACACCTTTGAGAGGGGTTTGTTTCACAATGCAGTACCTCCAGGTGGTGATGTCATGGCAATATGAGCAAAAGAAAAACGATTGCAAGTGTTGCTGTGTGAGTGGGGTTTCTCCTGTGCTGTGTTGCCCAGGAATGTGTCTTCTAACACACTGAGTTTCTGTCACAGCATCTATGCCTGTGTGTTGTGCTGTGCCTCTCCTACAGCCAGCCCTTTGTACAGGTTATTGTGCAGTTTCTGCTCCCAGTTGTGCAGATCTGGATTTAGGTAGTGTTACACTCGCCTGTCTGACTTATTTATTGCTGTTTCACATGCTGGGATCAGCAAATACTGTTGAAAGACGTGCTTGATAGCATATTAGGAGAAAAGCCAGAGCCGATCTTGTCTGTAGGTGGAGTGACTGACTACCCCTCGTAAATAAGATGATTAACACACATGCACACAGCACTAAAAAACCCAGCAACAACAAAAAAAAGGCCTTGAAATGTTCACTTTTTCCTCTAGACATCACTCTTGACTTGCTCAGGGTGATGACCCTGTGTTCTGAGTCTCAGACGGGTGACTCAGAAGGAGTGCTGATGACAAAACATCAGCTCGGAGTTTCTGGTTATGAGAGAAGATCCCATTTCTGCTTCTCTGCACCTTGCCTGCTTAGCCATGTGGCAGCTGGAGACGTGTATTTGTGTTAGTAAATGCTCTGAGATTACCCCAAAAATTAATTATATGCTGGACAACAGTGGAAGTGTAAACATAGTTTTCGTTTCCTGGAGTAGCCCTCTTTGAACTTTGGTGAAACAGAAAAGGGACTGGAGGCTCTCACAGAGTTTGTACAGGGAAAGTTTTGCTGTAGGAGCAGTTAAAGGTGAAAAGGTCTGACCCGTAGCTGATTGAAATATATGTGTTGGTTAAAGTTAATGGCTGGAGATTTGCTTTGCTGTGTTTGTTAATAACATCCCCCAGTGCAGCATTGGAAGTGTTCACAATTTTTTAAAGAAAAGTTTTGGGTTGCTGAATCCTCAACAAATCTTAAACTAGAAGTATCTCAGAATTGTATGACTCAAAGTGCCGTGGCTGTGTGTGGGACCTGTGTGCTCTGCCACTGGACCCACATGAAACAGAACTACAAAAAACCCCACAATTCACAATTTTGTGTCTTTGTGTTTTACACCTCTGCCTATTTATGCTTCTGCTTAAACTCAAGTTATCATTGAAAGTGTATAATAGCAAGTATTGCTGAAAGATTTTTTTATTAAATGTTTTTAATATTGAGCTCCTTTGGAAACCAAATTCTGTCATTTTACAATGGAATTATTTTAAACAAGGGCAAATGCTAGGTATCTCTCTGTCTTTCGTTGTTGTTTTTGTTTGTTGTTTTTGGTTTGTTTTAGGGACTGCTAAAAAAAAAAAAGGCACTCTGGAAAGTTGATTGCAGCTGTTAGGATCCTGGTATGTTGCTCCTGTGCTTCCAGACAGTGCAGCCATGATCTAGCTGTTGCATTTGAATTCTTTGCATTCTAGCAGCACTTGCAGTTTAGCTGTTGGGATCTGCTGGAGTGCAGAAATCCCCATGGTGGGAAGGCATGCACATAGGCTCTCTGCTGAGAAATCATTCGATTGACCCCCCCACCACCACCCGTGGCAAAGTATAAGCATGTGCATGTACTTTTGAAGGCTATTTGTTTGCCTTGCAGAGGATCAACTGTAAAACCCTTTCTGAAAATGTGCTCCTTGAAAGCCTCCTGAAGAATGGTGGGCTCAAGCCAGAAAGATCTTGTTTTACAGCCCTGCTGTCATGAAAGAAATCTAAGTGTAGAAAAAAAATACAGCTTAAATACCTCAGATATTTATTTTGTCCTTTCCTTGCACAAGCCTTCCCTCCCTCCCTAGGTTGGGAGGTCAGGGCATGTGTGTGTGTGGCTGTGCTTTCAGGGGGAACCCTGCTGCACAGGCACTTGTGGGCCTGCTCAGGCCTCCTTCTTGTTTTAACAATTAATCTTTCACCCATTTATAATTCAAAACACTAATAAATACACCCTTCTGTCCCTAAATTCTCAGGAATTTCTGCAGTCTCCTGCTTGATTACGTATCTCCAAGCTTGCACAAATAAGTCCTCCAGAGTTATCCAGCCAAATGAAACCTTGGTGTGTTTGACCTTGGTTTGTGCAGTGACTGTACCTTACCCACTTGTCCTGAAAACAGAAAAAACTGCTGACATTTACAGTGGAAAAATAAGTATTTGAAGATAGGTTTTGGTCTGTCAACATAAACAAAATCCTTCTCTTGTTTGTGTATTAAGGGTCTCTATTGTAGCCTTCACAATACTACTCTGTATAGTCCAAAAGCCCTTCATAGGAGGCATTTTAAATTGGAAGATAGAACCAGAAAACAAACCAGAGGTGAAGCTCCTGCACTCCTATGATTGCTTATATTCCTTTCTTCTTCTTAAATTCAGTATGGACTTTTTTCTTTTGTGTTTTTGCATATCCTCATAACAGTGGTATGTTTGCTACCCCACAAGGTAGCTCAGATTGCTGCCCCAGCCCTTGCTTTCATGGGAGGCCTTAATTTGAAAGAAAATTTGAGACTTTCTGCAGGTTGCCAAAGAAAAATTGGAAGACTTGTCTCATGTTAGAGCTCCCACCTTTGTTCTTAGCTGTGGAAATAAATGAAAAATTTGTTTTGACATCCTGGTGTATTTGCCTGAATGCCTCCTTTGTCACTTATGGATGGAGGGACAGGTTTGTGACTCTGTGTAACAATGGGCCATGGCCACACTGCTTCCCAGAGCAGGACATCTAATGACAGGAAAGGAATAAAAGCCTATATATCTACTTTCAATTCCATGTGTGTGCATCTGCTCCAGGAAACTTCGAGATGGAAAAAATGTAAGATTCATGGATACCCGGTTGGCAGCTTTGTTCACATGGTTGTGTGTGTGGATCCTTTCCTTTCTCTCTAATGTTGAAAAAATGTAAGCCCTTATTTTAGGCTATTCCCCTTCCATTAGGACTTCCTAAGAAAGTACGGAGTGACATGTTGAACTTCGACTGGACCAGCTTTGTTTGCCTGAGGCCAAACAGGAAATTGTGCAGTGGTCTCTAGAGGAGTAATCTCTTGCAAAGAAAATGGTTCTTCAGAGGGTGGTGGTGCTCGTTTCCCACAGTGGATCTAGCATGAAATGAGGATGTCTGTACCACTGAGGTGCCGTGTTTCTTGGGTGTCCTGAGAGAGGTGTGCCCACGGAAATGGGCTCCTACTGGTGGAGATGTGACAGTGTGTCACAAAAGCCTCCACCTACTACGGCAAAATTTCTTCTGGAGTTTTGCTTTAAAGACTGAGGGAACCAGAGGCATTTGGCATTGGGTCAAAATGCTGAGATTGTTGTTCTCCTACTTGCTGTGCTTTTGTATTTCTAAAGCCAAGGTGAGATTGGTAGAGGTCTCTAGTATGTGTTCACTTGATTTCAAGGTACTTCCAATGGTTCTGTGCCTGCTAGCACTTGCAGACCATCTGGATTTTGTTAGTTCCAGAGAAGACTATAGAAGAGCAGTTGTTGGTATCAATTTCTGCCATGAGAATTCACTGACAGTCTGTGATGCATGCAAGGACCAGATCTGGTTTTGATGTGATTAGCTTGTTGATAGCGTGAGGTAGAAGAACTGAAAACTGGAAGCCGCTTTGCCATCCTTTGTTTTCCCTGGCTGTTGCGTTTTCTTGGAGTTTTTCTCCTCCTTGGATAGCCTTTCCCACCCAATTTAAAAGGGACTGCTGTGTTTAGTGCAGTATTTCTAGAAAATCTAATGTTGACAGGCAGTAATATATTTAAACAGCTTTCCTTGAAACCTTTTTGTCATGGTTGGACTATCTGGCAGGCTGATTGTATTGTGCAGAGCAGAGGCATGGAGTCAGGTTTCATGTTTTGGTTAATTTGCAGGTCATTTAGAGCACAGGGTATTGCAGGGAGAAGGCAGCAGAGCTGTGTGAAAAACATGGGGTTTATTGCTTGCCTCTGTCTAGTTTTGTTGGGATTTTTTTGTTTTTTTGGTCATTTTGTTGGTTTTTTTGTTTGGTTTGGTTTGGTTTTTCTTTTAAATCTTGTTCAGAGGAATTAGTTTTCCTGCCTTTCCAGTTCATGCCCTAAAAATCACTGAACTTTCAGTGAAGAGGTAAATTTGAAATCCAACAACTGGCTTCCTTGTTTGTGTTGGTTTGAAAGAAAGTTTTTATTTTTTAAGGTTTAAGAAGTGGAAGTCTAACCAGCCCTCACCAGTGGTACTTCCAGCTCCTCACTGGTGGGCTTTGCCTGGTGGTGTCCTACTTGAAGGTGGTGTCCTGTTGGGACTGAGACCTTGGCATTGATCCTTAAGATGAAGAAAACTCCTTGTTGGGCTACATCTGTCCTATAGTTTTTCTAGTTTGTTCTGGCATAAATGAGAAATGTGATTCTTGGTGGTGTGGGAGACAAGGATGGCACCAGCTACTTTCTGTTCACCATACGGATCAGCCAGTTCCTGAGGCATATACACCTTTAATCACACCTTGTGTTTTTGCTTATTCTTCTCCTCAGTATGGAGTTGGAAGTAAGGCACAAAAAGTAAGCATCGTGTAAAGTTAGAGTTCTGAGTCAGAAGAGGTTCTCTGTCCCTTCCAGTGCAATATTAACCTTGTAATTGTCTTAGGGGTAAACAAGTCCTGGGAACAGTTCAGGAGATGGAAGTCTGATCACTTTAGACAAATCTGTGTGGCTGGAAACAATGAGAGACAAGAGGACAGAGCAGGGCCTTGCTAAGCTGCTTTGCTTTCCTGGAGAATGATGATGCCTGGTTAATCTGTCACTGCTGTGGGGTGCCTGGCTGTCCCTGCAGTGGTGCTGCGAACAAGGAGCAGTGAGTTTGGACCCAAAAGCAGGAAGGGTCTGAGGCAGGAAGAGTCCCTGCTTGGTACAGGCAGCTTCTGAGACAGTGACATCAGGGTGTCAGTGCCTGGTCAGAGCCACGTTGGTACCTTACTGCACTAGAGGCAGCTATTAAGGAAAGGCTGACAAGTTTGATATGAGTCACCCAACACGGGGAAAAAGCCCTCATTAATTAACAGAGAGGGAAGCAACCGGTTCTGAACTGTGTCCACGGTGTAGACCTTTTCTCAGGCATCATCAGCTTAGCCTGCTGGCGGTGGGAGATTGTGTCTTGCTTCAACACTGATGGGGGTGCAATCCATTTTTCTATTGCTCTCTTCTGTATTCATGTGAAAGGCAGAACCTGGGAAAAGTTGAAAACCGGCTGTTGGTCTGTGGTGGTTCGATTTTGGCTGGATGCCAGGTGCCCACCAAAGTCACTTTATCATTCCCCTCCTCAATTGGGTAGGGGAGAGAAAATGTAACAAGAGGCTCATGGGTCAAAATAATGACAGGGGGAGATCACTCGCCAGTTACTGACACAGGCAAAACAGACTCAGCTTGGGGAAATTAATTGAATTTATTACCAATCAAATCAGAGTAGGATAAAAAGAAGTTAAACAAATTTTGAAAACACCTACCCCCCCCAGCCCTCCCTCCTTCCCAGGCTTAACTTTATTCACGATTTTCTACCTCCTCACTGCAGCAGTGCAGGGAGATGGAGAACAGGGGCTGCGGTCAGTTCACTGCATGTTGATTCTGCCACTGCATCCTCCTCAGGGAGAGGAGACAGTCCTCCCCAAACTCTTCCAATGTAAATTCTTCCCATGGGCTGCAGTTCTTCATGAACTGCTTTAGCATGGATCCCTTCCATTGGGTGCAGTCCTGGAGGAACAGCCTGCTCCAGTGTGAGTCCCACAAAGGGTCACAAGTCCTGCCAGCAAACCTGTTTCAGCATGGGCTCCTCTCCATGGGTCCACAGGTCCTGCCAGGAGCCTGCTCCAGTGTGGGCTTCCCCACAGGGTCACAGCCTCTTTTGGGCATCCATCTGCTCCAGTGTGGGTCTCCAGGGGCTGCAGGTGAATCTCTGCTCCACTGTGGTCCTCCATGGACTGCAAGGGCACAGCTGCCTCACCATGGTCTTCACCATGGGGTGCAGGGGAATATTCCCCAGCAGCTGGAGCACCTCCTGCTCGTCCTTCTTCATTGACTTGTTCGTGTCTGCATAGTTGTTTCTCCCACATATTCTCCCTCCTCAGTTCTCTGGCCACAGTTACTTTCACGCAATAATTTTTTTCCCCTTCTTAAATACGTTATCCTGGAGTCATTACTACCATTGTTGCTGGGCTCAGCCTTGGCCAGCAGCAGGTCCATTTTGGAGCCGTGTGGTGTTGGCTCTTCCAGACAGGGGAAGTTTCTGGCAGCTTCTCAGAGAAGACACTCCTGTAGCACCCCCCACTCCCAGAACCTTGCCACACAAACCCAATACATTGGCCTGTGAGTTCTTACTGGTGCCATTTGTGCTGGTGGCTTTCATCCCAGGTATGGGACTTAGTTTAGGCCCCGGGGAAAATGAATCAGCCTGTGGATCATTTCAAACACTTTTGTGTGTGCTTGTAATTTGCTTTACTGGAAGTATTAGCATTTTTCCTTTTTTCTTTTTTTCTTCCGCCTTTAGAATAGTGATGGCCTGAGTTTTCCACAACTAGTCCACTGAGAGGAGGGAAAAAAAAAAAAAAGGATGTGTTTAGGCAAATGAAGGCTTCAGCAGCATAGTGCTTGTCTACATGGGGAAGTTAGTGCGCAGTAAGCTAGGGTGTGAATTTACAGCACGCTAGCTGCTCTGCACTAACTCCCCCTGTGGATGCTGAGTGTGCACTAAGAGCGCCTGTTGGGCAGGTTAATTTAGTCTGCTGAAAGAAAGTGTGCTGAAAATTCACACTGCCACTTCTCCCTGACTTTCCCATGTAGACAAGCCCTTAGAAGTCTAGAGTAACGAGTCATTGGCCAGAGGTCTGACTTAAATTTTCTCCACCTTGTTCTTTCCTCTCTTTTCTCCCAGTTCTCCTTCTCTTTTCCCTCCCTTGTCTCTCCTCTTTGTTTTCTCTCCTGCTTTTCTCTCTTCAGTGCAGATTAAATGTAGTTGGGGCTTTGTCATCCTGGTGAAGACTCTCTTTACACATAAATTTGGGGGGAAGGAGGGAGTGACTTCAGAGGGAGGCCTGAAGGTGCATCATATGCAAGTGTAAAGTGATATTTTACCAGATGCAGAAAGGGGCATATCCTCCAAAGCAAAGGTAGATGTGACTCAGCCTGAATGGCATAACCAAAAGCTAGAAGAGAGCATAGTCATTTGGAGGAAAGTATTTCCCCTTGCTTAGAAGATGAGGAGATATTTATACATGAAACTGTCCCCTCCTCTTTTAATGAGTACAGGCAGTAATTCTCTTACTGATTCCTGAGGTATCAGAGCAGATTAGTGTTGTGGAAATTATAGAAACAAATTAATTTTTTAATAGGTTATACTCACTGATGGTTATTTCTCTCAGCACATTTCATTGCCTGTTATCTCAGTTTATTTCCTCTTGGGAGGTAGGAAATGCGAGAAGGAAAACTGTATGTTGTAGTACAAAATGCAGAGCCATGAGTCCTTCTTGTTTTAGATAGGGTTTAGCATATGAAATTTTGGCTGTGTCATACTAATATTTTCTATCTATATTTTTGAAAAATAGGTGGTTTTGGTGACAAATCATGGAACAAAAATTTGTGTTTCTTCTTCATTCGGAGGGTGAGAAGGTGTGGTTACATACATGTGCGAAAACAAACAGCTCTTCTACAGCTCCTCTCACTGTTCTAAAATAAGCCCAGTCAAATGGGTGAAATAGATCAGGTACAATGTTATGCCATACTGGCTTTTCATGTATCTTGGTTTGTGATGGAGTTTCACAGAGAGCTTTTCTGACACGGCTGCCCCAGCCCTGATGAGGCTCTTTCCTGCTCTTTCTCCAGTATGTGTGTGCTCATGTACAATTCATGTGTGTGTGGTTATGCTGGATGCAGTTCACTTCATTCAGTGCTTCCAAATGTGAAGGAGGGTGACCGATTTGAGGGTAAAAGAGTAGTTCTAGCACTGTCTTTGATGTAGAGATCTTGTTTTAAGGATTCGCACAAACACTCGCTGATCTATGGAAAACAGCCTGTGTGCAGAGCTTCCTTGGGTTTTACAAGTCCTCCCCATCTATGCTTTCTTTATGGTCCACCACTGTCTTAATGGTCCACTTAGAGGTGCTGCCATAGAGGTTGGAAGCAATTACATCATCCTCCTCTTGTGTTTTTGTTATGTAGTTTGTCTTTAAAGTACAGAGATTACAGTGGTGCCTTCTGCTCGGTGTCCTGGTTCATGTGGCTGTGAATTTGTGAAGTGGACTCGGGCCTCCTGTAAAAGAAGTTATGAGCAGTAAACATGGATATGCCACTGTTTTGGGGTGTTTTGACTTAATTCTTCCTACTGCTGTTTCTTGTCTGTTGCAGTATACCAGTGGGTAGTTTGTCAGCCTGTAAACGTATATTTCTTTATTTTATGGAGAGTTTATAAAACACAGGAATAAGTTCCTGTAGGATTTGAGAAGAATAAATAAACCCCCGATGTATCTGTGCAAAGGAGCAGGAATTGTTCCTTGTATTATAATTGTAACATTGTTGATGGATGTCTTTTATATAAACAAGCCTGAAAAAAAAAAAAGCAATGTGGTAGGTGTTCTTGCTGCATTTTCTCTTCCACATTAAACTGATCTATGCCCTTTTTTTCTTGCCTCATGTAACCCTGCATAAATTGCTTTGAGCAATTTTTTTTTTTTTTAAATCTGCCTGGTCATTTTATTTCTTTTCTGGCATCCGTGGTGGGAATATGTCTCTGTTTAGCCACTCCTCCCCTCCTTTCCATTTTTGGGAGACCCTTCTCCTATAAATGCTCCCAGTGCCAGCTTCCCTGGGTCGCTGCTCCGGACTGTGCCAAGCAGTGAACAAAGCTGAACTTTAGCAGTCTCTTGGCTTTCCCGGCGCCTGCCTGCTTCTGAATAGCAGCCGTGGAGACTGACGAGGCACTGTTCCCCTCCCGCTTTGCTGCTCTTGGGAAGGCAAGGCTGGCCCCTGGGACTGTGCCCTTGCAGGCTTATGAAGACATTACTCACCTTCTTTTAGCCCCAGTTTGGGTTTGAGTGACTCCCTTCATAGCTAGCGGGGCACAGAGGTGGGATTGTGCCACAACTGAAAGCTTGAGCTCTGACGAGGTTGGGGAGCTTGCACTGGAGTCCTTCCTGTTTCCTATGGGTGAGAAGAGTCATTCAGAACATCATTTTTGTCCTTTGAGCATCAAACTCCTGAACACAATTAAGCAGGGCAAGAAAGAGAAGGAAAAGGAACTTTCTGCTTCTGCAGCTTTCCTGTCTGGAGCTGGGAGTTTCAGGGGATACCATGCTGCAGCAGGAGCCGTGGCAAAGCCTCGTTGTGTGGGGGGCAGCTAGCTCTGCACACTGGCTGGCACGCCTGGGAGGACTTGAAGGTGACAGAGATAAGGCTTGGATCCTAGTAACCCGACTAATAAAAGACTTATTCCAGCCTTAATAAGCTCCTTGGACAGATGGATTCTGTTGGACAGATGGATTTGATCTGGGGAAAATGATTACACGGCTTTTGTACTTATTAGTATTTTTGGTCTTGGTATTTATGTGTTAATATTCTTGCGGTAGGTCGGTGAAAATACGGCTGTCTAAACCTGCACTGCTCTCTGCTTGCAGCAGTGGGGCAAGATGCCTTTCTGCCTCACTTCCCGCCCAGGTATGTGGTGTACCTGTGTGCCTCTCTATATTTTATAGACATACGTCTATATATGTACATGCAGGTATGTAGATATGTATGAAGACATATGCCCACAGGTCTGTAACATGTATGTAGACTGTATGTTCCCAGGATTCATGCATGACTGAGGTGCAAACTTCCAATTTGATAGGGCTGTACAGCCCTGTATTCCCTGAAGGTGCAGCTCAAAGTGATTTTCTAAGCAGGAATATTCTGTCCCCGGCTTGTGTGCAGCCACCTTTATGAAGGAAAATTGGCGGCTTTTCAAGATAATGAGGGAGATCAAAGTTGAGACCAGTGGGTTGTCCTCATGTCCCCAATAACATATTAGACAGCAAGGTGGACCAGAACGTAACTAAACAGATTCACAGTCTTCATGTAACGGAGGAAAGCACTTGCAGTGAAGTGGGTACATACTTAGGTGATGGTTTGGGAATAATTAATGTTATAGCAGAGGACACTAATAAGCACCGTCTCTCCCTAAGGTTCATTCAAAGCAAGAAGCTATAGAAGCATAGACTGAGAAAGAACATGCCAAACATCTTGTGATTGGATTTTATATTTTCATTGCCTGAAGTGAGAGGTACTTAATTTTAAGCACTTAATTTTCCCATTATGGATGGGTATCATTTGCAGCTCTGGACTGGCTGGGGATTTTTGACATAGCTGGAGCATGATGAAATCTTAAATGAAGTCAGAAACCGAAACTTACAGTGGAAACTTTCTTCATACATTTAATTTACTACCTCCAGAGCTAGTGGAAAAGGGCTGGGGGCAGAGGGAAAGGGAAAATGGATATTCATTAATTGTTCCATGAATGTGTGAGTGGGTGTTTTAATGGGGGAAAAAAACAAATAAAAAAAGTTACTTTCACAAGGTTTATCAACTTACTTTGCTATAAACTGAAGCAATGTTTGCCAAATATTTATTATTTTTCCTCCTCAGCGCTTCATTTTCCTATGAGTGCTTTAGCAATGCTACACCTGTCATGGAGGATTAGCTTGGTGGTTTCACAGGCTTTGGAGGAATGGCCATTTGCAGTGAGGGTGGCGAGTTTTGTGACCTGCCCTGGAAATCTGGACTGAGTTGCTGGCAGTCTGGGGGTGCAGGGTTGGGCAACCCTCCCTGATGCTGGTTACCCTGTAGGATGGGCAGCCTCCTATTCCTGGGACTGCCCAGAAGGAACCTGCTTTGAAATACCTTTCCCTGTGTAGGTGCCTGCACTTTTGATTTTCATAGGGAGTATGCTAAGGTGAAAGTATTAGTATTTAAAATGTTTCAGTGCTTTCTCTGATACAGTGTGTCCCTTATCTTCTTCCATGAGTAGGCAGGGATAGGTGAGCTGTTTTCTGTGTCTGTCAGGGCCTGGAAACTCCAGGTAGGCGTGTCAGAGGTCCCTCATTAAGCCCTTTCCTTGTTCTCACTGTAAGCTGTAGACTGGGCTCTGGTAGTGCCAGGTGTATGACCCAGCAGAACCAGGTATTCTGCAACTGAAGCACACCGTGCAGGTTTTGCTGTCATTTGTGAGCCTTCTCTGCCCCTCTAATTGCCATACCAATGTGGATTAGTATTAAAATAACATAGACTTTTGGGTGGAAAATGTTCCTATTTCTGTTCTGATTTTAATTTTTTGTGTGTGTGTGTGTGTGTGTGTCTCCGGTGACTTGTTCAGTACTTACACATCTAGGCTTTCTTTATTCTGGAAAGAAAGAACCTGAATGGCAGAGTCCAGAAATGATGTGCTTGTGTTTGAGAGACCTCAGGGCTGTTATGGTGAGGTGCTTAGGACCTGGTTGCTGTGAGAGGGGGGTGAGGTTGCCAAGCAAAGGGCAATTAAAGAGTTCTTCAGGGAACAGATGATCCCAGCTGTGTAATTAAAATAGTGGCCTGCTGCTGTCATTGCTGTTTGGGTTTGCAGTTAGAAGCAGAGCCAGGGAGGGCAGCAGGCAGCTGCCCCTCCCAGAGCCCGACTGCAGGATGCAAAGGCCCGTCTGCTCAATCATTCTTCTCCCTGGTACCTTCTTTCCCCGTTTTTCAAGCACACCCATAGGAAGCCCCACCCTGGTCAAGGGAGTGAAGCCTGTGCATGCTCTGGGGTGTTTGTTTCTGTGCAGCATGCTTCAAAGCACCAGACATCCCTGTACACAGAAAAACTTCTATGTTCAACTGAATGCTTCATGGGTTTCCCTGAAAAGAGTGTTAACACAAGTTTTCAGTTGCAAACAAAAAAACATCAGAAAAACAACTGCTCTGAAGAAGCATCATTTATACTTACTGGCAGTGAGTCTTAGAAATTGATATTCCCCCAAGTTACAGAGTTTGCTATTTTTTTTTGCCTTTTTTTTTTTCCAGTTTGGTGTTCTGCATTTTATATTGTATTAATAAAGCACCTCCTAGATGAATCCCTTTATTTACGGGAATATCCCCTTGTCTTCTCTCCTTTATCTTTGTTAATGATGGCTTCGCTCTGCTTTCTGACTGG
The DNA here is from genome assembly GCA_013398175.1 of Climacteris rufus. Taxonomy (NCBI): domain Eukaryota; kingdom Metazoa; phylum Chordata; class Aves; order Passeriformes; family Climacteridae; genus Climacteris; species Climacteris rufus. The sequence goes on along the minus strand of VZRZ01004051.1, from coordinate 177,197 downwards.
TGCTGTGAATCATGTGCATGTTAATAGATCTGTCAAAGTCTGCTTGCTCACAGAATTCAGAAGGGGAGCAAATGATGAGATGTCACATAGATGAAGAACTGCCATAGCCATATTACAGGTTAAAAGCAAACCCTGAACCTGTTAGCATGAGGTAATTTTTCTGTGAGGAAAGAAGATTGAATAGACAATAGAAAAGCAAGTCTGGCATAAGTGTGACCCTCCAATTCTTTCAAGTCCTGTCCAACTGTGTAAAGGAGTGCAGATGGCATTGGATTTTTGACTAACCTTTGCTTGCTTGTTAGGGTTCTTCAAGGATATTTGCATGCTTTGCCTGCAGCAAACCAGAATTTGCTTTTATGGTGAGATTTGAATGACTCAAGGGAATTTCTGCTGTAGTTTTATTTAAATTCAAAACATGCTTTGATTAATCACACGGGGAGGGGTCATGTGGCCAGTATCCTCTGTTTTGCTAGGAAAATTAATATGCTTCCCATATTCATCTTGCAAAGAGTAGGTGCTGGTGTGTTGAGTAGCTGGTACTCAGCTGTGATGGATGATTCGGGGTTCTAGGATAAAGACCTTTGGACTCCTGACTAAATTCCTGTGCTCAGCTTTTTGGCAAAGCAACTGAGCTAGCATTTGTGATTGCCTGTTTAATTCACTTAAAATGCACAAGCAAACTGAACTATGGGGGGACAGCCAGGCCCCTCCTTGAATGGTTGCAGATGAGCCATGAGGCTGGGTGGTGTGCTGCTGGAAGTGCTTCCTTGGTGGCAGCTGGGAAGAGGGAAAGGAGCGCCTGCCTTGCAGTTTTAGCATCACACAACTGTGGACAGAGGTAGCTGGAGCTCAGATGCCACTCTGATCCAGAAGAGGCAAAAAGCATGTAGAATTTCAGTGTGTGAATTTGCCTGCAGAGGCAGGAATGGGTGGCAACTGGGATGAGGGGGACACAAAACCCAAATTAGGAAGTTGGATTTCTTTGCTAAGAAGTTGGGAATCAGCAGATGCACAGCTATTCCTGCAACAGCTCCCTTTTTGTTTCCTTTGTCTGTGTAGCCTAAAACACAGGCAAGTTGAGTGTGACGGCACTTTATCATAACGGCAGTTTGTAGGAAAATTGAATGGAAGCTGGTGTGGATAAAAGAATAGTCCCAGCTGGTCCAAAATTTGGGTCTGGAAATTGGATAACTTCAGCATAAAAAAAAAGGTTTCTACTGTAGGTTTATGTAGAGGATGGTGGGCGCTTTTAATTTTTCAGTGATTGAAAAGTTTCTGTGTTTTCTGTGTTTTTTCACAGCATAGCTGTCATACACTTCTGTTTTTTTATTTGTCTTTTAGAAATTATTATTCCTTAGGCTGATCTTGCTCTGAAGGATAGGTATGCATTTGCTATCTAACTCTGCTCTGGACTATACTGGCCAAATCCCAAATAATTCCCACATTTAGTGAGATCAGAATCCCAGCTCTGGGATTCTGCAGTGTGCTACAGATCACGTGTCCATGTATATTGGTTGAAGTAGGAAGCTGCTCTTTTGGAAATGCCTGTTTTTAACATTGGTAAAGTCTTTTTCCCCTGAGCCCTGTTCACTGTTCTTGGGATGATTGTATGTTATCGCTCTCCTTGGAGATTATTTACAGTGCTTTAAGCTATGGTGATTGCCACGAGGTTGAGGCTGTCAGCATTATTTGGGTTGCCTTTGTAGCTTAAAAATAAATATTTTTATCCTAGCCTGTATTCTTGGGAACTGCATGCACATGTTAACCAGTCCTTGGAAGCACTTTCTTGTGGAAGGCCCTGCTGAGAAAATGCTCTGTTAAAAAGTGGCAATTTTAGCCTCTTATTCCTTCTCTCTTACATTTCTCCTCCCAATGTTTGCTCACCTTGATTGCTTGAGAACATGTCTCTTTCTAGTGTGTGTAGGAGGCTGCTGTATGAGGACTTATCTTTAGTTTAGGATGGATGTGCTAGGGCATTGATACCAAGGAAAATACAGGCATGCTCTCAGATTTACAATCCCAAATAATTTCATCAACTGAGGGCCTAATGGGGCAATTTATTTCAATTTATTCATTACATTTTTGTAATCCCAGATTTGAAAAGTTTCCTGTTTTAATTAGATGCATCACAAATGGGAGAAACCTGTATCTAGTTTATTCTGTGTACTGAAGAACTAGAAACAGTTTGGTTTGGATTAATTAGAGCTAACAGTAATATATTGTTTTACCCATGACTCTCAGACTTTGTCTTGAAGAGCAGATTCATCACTGTGATTGAAGGTGACATGAGGACTGAGTCATATACTCAGCCCCATCCAACACTTGCATATAATAAATTTTAATTAATTTTAAATTTGGAATAAAAGCCTATCTCATGATGATCTTTATTTTTATGCTAAGAACATGCTTTGTGTTTTTATAGTAAGACTGCATTTTGGGTGATTGCTGCATGGCATTTTAAGATAGTTTTTAATGAGGATTTTTTTCTATAGAAGCTTTACTTTGTATTTTTATAAAAAAAATACTTTTTCTTGTAGACATTAAGGAATATTAAACTGAGAGAGAATTTGCCTTGTCTTTTTTATGCAATGTTCTTATGTCCTATCTTGGTTTTGAACAATGTTACCTTTGGGTACACGATGAAGGTGATGACAAGTTGTTGAAGTATGACGACAATTTTAGTGTATTTTGTACTTGGAAAGTTCACTAAGTTCTTTTACAGTCTGATTTAAATGCATCTGTTAGTTGCTTAACCCATGATTGAAGTGGAAGGACAAACTTCTAAGGGGACAGAACATGAAATCATGAAAAGTGAATAACAGCTTGTGATTATGGAATTGAAACTACTGGTGAGAATTTTTATAGTGGCATGTAGTTTATATAACTAACCAAATTAAAATTTAACCATATGTGAATATCTTTCCTCTTACGGAATACGTTTGCTTAAAAAAAAAAAAAGAAAACAAACCCCAAAGGAATCCAGCAATTACAGGGAGTGCATTGCATTTGATCTCTTACCAGTCTTTCACTAATAGTATTTTAAAGTATGAATTTAATCTTAATGCATACATAATTCACTCCTATTTCCACTTGTTTGATTTGGACTGCGAGAACAGAGCAACAGCTAATATCTGTGTTTATCAATATCTGCTTCCACATCACCACCTCCTCAGGGGAGAGCGTTTTACTTTCAGGGCAGTGTTTCAAAAGCACTTTTCTAATCTCAGAGCTGAGCTCTGCTCCCAGAATCTGGCAGGCTGGTCCTGAGGGAGATGGAAGACCACTTTAATTTACCTGCTCCTTCTTCCATAAGGAAGAAAATGTCTGAAAAGAGGTAGGGACTAGGGGTAAAAAACATTTTCTTTTTCCACAGAGCTGTACAACTTCATTTAGCCAACTTGATATTAAATCCTGATATAGAGAAAACAGGAACTTTCTCCTTTGCTTAGTTGCTTTATGTCAGCATTACATCTTCTCAACTGCAGTTAGGGCTGAGTCCTACTTTTTAAGATACCAGTGAGCTGCCACTCTTGATGTAAAAGCCTGTTTCCAAGAACTTAAGCTTTTTCTACACAAAAATGTAAGTGTATTTGGAATAGCCTAAGAGCTTCCATGTGGAATCAGGCTGCAGATCTGTACTGCCTAGGCTGCTGTCTTTAGTGCTTGTCAGTGATTGAGAAAAGGATTAAAAATACATATACAGACAAAGAGGGAGACCTCCCATAATATCAAGCCTTGGCAGCTGATGCTGCGGCTGTGGAGTGGGTGCTTTCTTTTTTTTTTTGTTTTTTGACTAAGGTTGCATCTAGTTCATCCATGCTTAATAGCCCTTATGGCATAAACCCTGTTTCCACCTTTGGCTTCAGTGGCATCCAGTGGGAAGGAGTCTGGCTGTGTGAAAAAGTACTGGTTGAACTTGCTTCTCAATAAACAGTGGTGGAAGCACCATGGCGTGACTCTGGGGCGGATGTCTCTGCCTGGGGAGGAGCACTCAAGAGCCGTCTGCAGCTGGCACAGCCTCATCTTTCCTGCCATTCTTCTCCCCTCTTTTCAAGATAGCGAAGTTACACCTACACCTCGGCAGCCTGATGACCTGTGGGTTGTGTTGCAGGGTTCGCAGCCCACTTCCATCTGCCGGGCATAATTAATGGTCCGTGTGTGTCCATCTATGAGGGTATGAGGCTAATGTAAACAGTCCTTTTTCCTTTGGAAACACGGCTGCTCAAAAGCGTGCTATCACCAAATTGGTATTTGTTTTAATCTACAAGTTAGAAAAATCTGTTTTTCTGATTTATTAGGTTGTCATAAGGGCTCTGTAAGTCAGGTCTGAATCTTGCTGTCTCCTGCAGTCTCAGCTGGGACTCCCAAAACTGCTATGAATCCCGTTTTTGCTGAAACACTTTCACATGTTCTGCAGTTAGAAGAAGAGCACTTGAGATGAAAATTCATTTGTTAACAGTAAATTTAGGTCTTAAGTAAATAAGTTATTTCAGCTTTTAAAATGTTCTTTCTAGCTGTGAAAGAGATCTTGTTCCTGAATTTCTGCAGTTTCTTTTGCGCTTCTCAACAAACTGTAGGATGAGTTTTATGAAGAATAGAAGCAAGCTTTGGGTGTTGTTTGCCACATAGTGTTTGTTGGGTATAGTTTCGTAACTATAGGATTTATCTGATGTAATTTTCTAATTTGGCTCTTCAGCCTGTATTCTAAGTATATGGATTTCCTTGTTGATCTACTTTCAAATTTTCATGTATGGAATTTGGTGCCTCAAACTGTTTTTACTCTTTCTGGAATGAGGGAAGAAAAAAGCAAAAAAATGCATATATAAATGTTTCCTGGTATGTTCTTATGTATGCAAACTCATATGTTCATCGATCAGTAGGGAGCAGAGTTTTTTCTAGCTATGGTGTTCACCAAGAAAGAGCATAGCAAATTTGAATAGCCCAGGAAGACAGGAACAAAGGGATGTGGCTCATGCTGCGTATGTCTTTCAGGGAGACCAATGAAAATGTGAAGAAAGACTGTGAAAGTTTGTGTATGTTGTTTTTGGCATCTGTTTGGGTGTGCGAAAGACTTCAATTTTTATTAGGAAGAATGCCTTTGCCTATCTGCTTCTATCTTCTGAGTATTTTCAGCAGCTTCAGAAACCAACATTTTGCAGAAAAATTTTGCTCTTTGTTAATAAAGAGTGAGAATTATTATGATTTACTCCAATAAATACTTTCAGAATATAGTAATCTGAAATGAAATATGGCATGCATTGAAGGTTTCCCAAGATACAGAATACATTTTTTGTATTTTTCAGAGAGTGCATAATCTTATTTTTTTTTTCCAGGATGGAGTTGATTAAAAAAAAGGGTTTTTTTTTCCACACCAGCAGTTGGTGACATAGTTTGCCGAGCATGCAGTATATAAACAGATGAAAGCTATTTTTGATGTGTCATTGTCTCAGCAAGATGGGAATTGGCAGCACGGACGAAATGACAAGTACTTGGCGCTGTCGACTTTACCACATGGCTGTCAGTCTAGCGATTAAAAAGAACTGGCAGGCGAGGATTGCTGTGGTTTAAGCAGAGGAGCTGATTTTCTGCTGTAGAGCCTGATTCTGCACATTTTGACTCATTTTGAGGTTCTGCTATCAGGTGACTTGGCTCAAGTGAGGTAGGGGTTGCTTGAGCATCCTGCAGGATCGAGTGTTGGGGAGGAAGTCTGCTCCTCTGCAGACCCCACTGTTGTGCCACGGCGCTTGCTAGCATGCGGGGACACATGGACAGACGGACAGACGGACACACGGACGGACACACCCACATGTGCAGTCAGGCTGCTGCCTTCTGAGCCAGGGGAATTCGGGCCTTGTATTGATCCTTGCGCAGAAATCCTCTGGGTCCCTGTCAGGTCTGAACTCTGGGCTGAAGTTGCATTTGCTTCTTACAGCATTGCTCATGGTTAGCACCGGAGGAAGGAGGATGAGTTGTTTCTTACTGTTTCTCTGAAATAGGGATCTAAAATAACTGACTGTCCTCTTTAAGGCACCATGCAGGAGTGATTTCATCCTTTAAATTAGCAAGGTAGATGAACGCCATTAATGAAGAACTTGATCTGTTGATGGATACAAGGGGAGCAGAAAACATGCCTAAATTTAGGAATTTTCTCTCCCTGTGGGTGGGGGATGAGTGTGCCCCAGCCGTGCCACTTTCTGTGGTGAAGGAGTAACGTTGTTACATAAAAGGGTTTTCTTTATTTATTTTAGTGCCACAGTTTAAAGGCTAATTGGAAGGATACTCTTAGGCTGTGCTGAAGTGCTTAAAGGGCTCCTTGTGGATGGCTGAGCAAAGGCCCTTTGTTCGTGCAGGCTCCGCTCGCCTCACGTGACGGCAGCGAGGGGATAAATAGCGACAAGACATGTGCAAAGCAAAGCACGGACTTATCTCTGCAGCC
>VZRZ01004051.1:121282-170720 GCA_013398175.1 Climacteris rufus | reverse complement strand
TTTTTTAGTTGAGCGCCATCCAGTTTTCCCTCCTGTAGTTAAATTCAGGGTGAGCGGGGGGGGCGGAGTGCAGGGGGGAAATCTCCATCCCAGTTAAGACGAAGTTGCCAATGACTTAATGCTGCAGAAAGGGCAGTTCTCCAGGCGTCTTTAGGGTTTTAATGAGTGTAGCTGATGGTTCTGTTAGGGCTTTTCTTTCCTTTTACGACAGATTGCTGATACCCGTCCAGGAAACCCAAACGCACAAGTCATTTGTGGCCGCACCGTGGTTCCCCTTCTCGTCCATCTCCCCGTGTCCAGACGTGCTCGCTGTGACAGTGGCCGTGGTGAGGCCGGTGGGAGCTGGGTGTTGTGTCCCGGCAAGGTGCTGCACGGCAGTCCCGGCCACAGCCCCGCTTTCTCCCTCTGGGGATCTGCCTCTGCCAGCAGATACACGGGTGGTCCGTGCTGCTGCCTGGGTTTGAGGGGCACGCTCCTACCACCCCTCTGCTTGAACCATCTGTCTCCAATGACCTCTCCAGCAGAGGGTGGGAGGTTTTGGGTTTTTCTTGTTTTTTTTTTTTTTTTTTTTTTTTTTTTTTTCCCTCCTCTCAGTAGACAGGAAATTTTCCAATATTGTGCCTGGTGGTTTCATGTTACAAATCCTCTCAGCTGGCTTCTCATTTTATTGGCCATTTTTCTGACCACCTTGTAGTGACTGTAGGGAAAGGGGGGGAAAGCCACTCTCGGGATCTGAGGCTCGACTGCTGCCCCTGTGTTTTTACCCTTTACTGCTGCTTCTGTTTTTCAGGCTCAGTTTAAAGTCTCAGTTGCTAAATATTTGAAACAAGATGGCTAGGCCTATTCAACCCTGAACTCACTGTAATGTTTTAAACTTACCAGAGCTATGTTAAGGGATTTAAAGTTGCACAGCCATTTCAGAAGTGCGGCAGGTATTAATTGCCTGAGCTCCATCATTTCTCTTTATGGTGGGAGCTGGACCATTGCACATTTTTGACCTACATTTATCTGATGGAAAGGAAGAGGGCATGAAATGCAACTCATCAGTTGTTTAATCCTGGTCTTTTTTTTTTGCCTTTGTCTTGTGGAGGCATCAGGAAAGAAATGTGGGGGTATGTGGCACAGAATTACCTGAATCTTTTGAACTCTTGCAGGTCAGGGACAATACAAATGTGAAGGGAGGGCAAATTCTTGGCATCACTAGTCTCAGGCTGGTGATCTGCAGAGCTTACAGCAGCTTCAAAAAGCTGTGAAAATACATCCTTTAGGTTATGCATGGGCTTTTGGGTTTTGATTTTCTTTTGTTTTAAATCCTTTTTTTAGGAGTTTAGGTCACGCCTTTGCTTTGTTTTAAGGGAGAAATGAGTAGACATCAGTGATTAGCCTTTCCTGTCTTGCATACTTAACCAGATATTATGTAAAGCTCCTAGCTACTGTTTTTTTTTTTATTCAAACACAAGATCCAGCCACTCCTAGCTCTGGCCTAAAAGTTTTCCAGGCATTTGAAATGTAGCTCTGTTTCAGGTGTGAGTTGGACTGCTGTGCTCCCTCATAGAGTATTGTTGTTGTTTTGCTCAGCACATCCATTTTCTCTGGGTGACTGAGCTTCAGGAAGATCCTGAGCTTGCACCACTCTGCAGATCCTCACAACAGGTTAGGCCTGCCACAGGTTATGAAGAAAACAGGCTCTTTTCACAGCTTTTAGTACTAAACTTTAATCAGAACTTCTTGCAACCAAGGTTTTCATTGCTCCCATTTCTTACAGGGAGGTTTATGTTTGGGGGAAATAAACAGGCTACCAACCCTGGATATTTTATGAGGGTGGCATCAGAACAGAAAATCCTCTATGTATTCGTTAGCGTTCACATTGCCAATTGTTACAAGTGCCATATTACATGTTATTGTCCCTTGGTGACCTGTAGTTGTCACTGAAAGTGCCACTGTTTGGTTCCTGACTCTGTGTGAGAGGCTTGAAAGTAGCTCCTGCTGATCCTTTCTTCCCCCACCCTCTATCTAGTGCCGTCAGGACACAGCACTGTGGAGCTGTCAGCATTTTACCTGCCTCGGGAGGAGACCTGGAGAGGGGACTTGTTTGGGGCTGAACCCTGAGGGATAGGGAGTAACCTAGGTCTTTTCCTCTGGCTGCCCCAAGTCGGCATTAGCTTTCACTATGGGTAAACTTCATTAAATGTGCTCTTTTCATTGCTTCCCTTGTGTTGTTAGAGCACATTTGTGCCAGATAAAATACCTGGGTTTGGAGGGGTGTTGAGAATGCGGGCTGAAGGACCGCGTTTTATTTTGCGTGTGTACGTGGCTTGGACAAGAAATCTTTGAATCTCTCCTGTAGTTTCTAAATTAATTTCCAGGGAGTGTGGGGCCTGCAGCTCAGACTCTTAGATGTGACAAATGTGACTATTCACATGCCTTCAGTTTTTGGGAGAGCTCAAAGAAACTTGTCTTTTTGGAGTGTCTTCTGAAAATCACGGACTGCTTCTTTCCTCTTTTATTTTTTATTACCTTTGAAGTAACATTGACTGTTACCATTTAATCTTTTGCAGTGCTGATGCTGACAAAATGCCACTGCTAGTGTGATACCATTTCAGAGACAGTGAGGTTTTGGGGAGTGCTTGAGTCAGGTCAGCAGCTTCTTCTTTTGGTTTCCCACCCTTCCTGCTATGCTGTTGGTGGGAAACATGGCTTGTCCTTGTGGGCTTTACTCCTTCTGCCATGGAGAAGCCTCTTTGATCCAGCCCTTAGGGATGAAGCTAGGGGAGATTTTGGGGTGCCCTGAAGGGTGTCAAAAGCCCAGGAAGGTGGTTAGTTCAAAGCAGGCCCACACAATGTGTGCCTGGGTACCAACCTGGTAGTCCCTAGGCCCTGGTATCCTGCGATGCTCTGGCATCAGTGCCAGCAAGGTTGCTGATGGTGCTGTGGTATCAACACATCTCCCATTGCTTTCCCAGTCACTGCTTTTGAAAATACCAGACTTTCTCTCCTGACTTGAGCAAATGTCAGGTCTTGTTGCTAATCAGTTTTTCCTTCTTCTCCCCACTAATCTTCCTGTGAGAAGTCCCTGTGCTAGCCTTAAGAAGTGGATCAACGCTTGAATTTTCATCCCTGTAAGCATGGTACTCCAATGTACTGACTTAAAAATCCCATTGAAACTTCTTATGCTGCTATTTGGTTTTGAAATATTTCAGATAGGCTCTCATTGTCTGTGGCTGCATGCTTGTTTATTTACTTACTTACCTAGGGTGCCCTTTGGCCGGCTGAAGGGCTTCAGTCATTTTTGGCTGCACCTTGGTAGATCTTTGAAGTGTGGTTAGCAAGCATGCTTAAGCATGGTTTAAAATTCTTACACCTGAGCAAAATTACAACGTGCTTCTGCCAGTATTGTGGTGGGAGCCAAATGGTGTCAGAGCTGTCTGAAAAACCTTGCTTTAAAATGATGGAGAGCTGCAGCAGTCAGGGACACTCGGCTGGGCTGACCTGTCCTACCCTGGATTGGCCACAGCCACATGTGAGCCCTGCTCTGCTCCAGCCTCCTGGCCTTGTGTGCCGTCGATAGCTGCCCTGCTTCCCTTCAGGGACAAGGAGGCTTTGGAGATGAGACGGGGGTTAATGGAGAAGAGGCAGGACAAAGGAGCAAAGGGGCTTTGGCATTGCAGGGTGGAGCTTGATTCACAGCGGTGCATGTTTGTCAGGACAATAACCCGTATTCACCTGTGTCATCTTGGGCTTTCAGTAGGCACTTTCCATAAGTGTTTTTTATAATAGCAGGTTAATCTTCCTGGGGGAAAAACTTGCCCACTGGTTTAAGAGTAAAAGTCTGGCTATTGTAAAGGAAAATATGTTAGCACAAATGGGTAAATATCTCCCAGAGCTTAGTCTTATCTATTCTCTGTTCTCAAAGGATCTGATGATACCATCTCGGTGGCATTTCCTCAGGAAAGTTTGTAGCTCAGATCCCCTACACCACCCTGGCCCTGCCGGAGCCACTGGGAAGGGAAGGGCAGGGGGAGAAGGAAGGACCATATGGGCATGTTTTCCGCGGGAGACAGGAAGCAAAACAGGATTCATTGCCCCCTTCAGCTCCAGTTGGCTGCCGAGTGCCGCAGTGAGAGGGCGTCGGGCAGGACAGGGTGTAAGCCGAGGTTTGCCCACACGTCCCCCTGGGCGCCCTTGCCCGGGCCATTGTGTTCATGTCTGCATGTGCTAATCTCCTGCATGTGATCGGTCTCCTTTCGGTGTCTGGCCTAAGTTACTTAACAACCAGCAGATTAACCTTAGGAAGATTTTCTCTGGTTTGAGGGGGAAGCCTGTTCTTTTGTTACTGAACCCGGGACTCGAACCTTATGTAAGAGACCAAAGGTGTTGGCCGCTGTCCTTGAGTATGGCATGCATGGCACTGGCTTGTGTTGCTGGGACTTTTTTATAGTGTAGGTCATTCGAAGGGGGTTTGGACTTCTCTTTTCCTCCCAGGCAAGACTGGTGAGCTGCAGACTGTATTAAGGAAATTAAAGATGCCATCTTTCTTGCCCCAAAATCAATAATTTATGTGTACGTGTTTGTGTATATGCATGTGTATGTATATGTGTTTGTGTGTGTGTACACATATATGCATGTACAGATAGACAATCCATTCATTGGATTGTAAAAGAGCCTCAGGAGATCATCCAGTCCTGTGCACCAAGACTGGAGTGCTTTGGGTCTGTCAGGCTATTCCTGATGGCTATTTTGGGTAGCCTCTGGTGTCATGGTACTGCATCCTCAGGCAATCTATTTCTGTGGGTAACCATCACTCATAAGGAGGACCCTGTAGTTTGTAGCAGCATCTGCCCTGATTTCCAGCTGATAAATGAAAACCATCAGGAGTTTATGTCTTATAATCAGGAGAAATGCTGGTTTTGGTAGGAATGCTGCAATCTTCATCCCCTCTGCTCCTTCTTGTGAGGAGTCCTTGACCCTACTTCTACTTCTACTGACAGCAGGTGCTCAACCTCCCAGCGCAGCAGCAGTGGTTTTGTCTCTGAGCTCCGGATGTTTGTTTTCTTTTTCTTCCCTCTCTCCTTGACAAAGAACCTATTGGAGTTTTCTGCCAGTCTGGCACTCTGGCAGTGGCTGCTGCTGCTGTGCCTGAGGCTGGGGGCCGGAGGTGTGGGGAGGGGAGCTGTCAGGCGCTGGCTCCTGGTGGCAGTAGCTCACACTGAGATGGGTTTTTAGCTGAATCCCGAAGTCACACCCACAGACATCTGCTCGAGTCTGGTCTGAGTGAGGTGTGAACCGCTGGTGCCCTGGCAATGGGGCGAAACGTGGGTCTAAGCTGTGACTAGCAGCAGTACGATCTGCTCAGGATGGATGGGCTTAATTTGACAGTGAGGGACTCTGGAAGTGTTGTTGCACACGCATGGGCTTCCCGTCCCCACTGCTTCCACACCCTGCTTTCTGCTTACATTCTCAGATGCTTTCTTACCCTTGGCTTTTGCCCATTTTTTGCCTGTTCCCTCTTGTATGTAGCAACTTCCCTGCTTTGCCTCCTTTACCTCCAAACAAGGATAGGAACTAACTTCATGCAGCTTGGCTGAAGCTGAAAACAAAACAACCTTCTTTTAAAAACCCACTTTTTTTTGGTGGGCGAGTCGGTAAGTCTCTTTGGAAGAACATTTTCACCACTCTTGCTTTCCTCTTTGGTGATCAATACTTCTTTTTCAAATATGATAATTACTGAAAGTGATCAAATCACCTGTTAATTTTTGCAAGTGATCCTATAGGTTAAGAGAAGTAACTCCTGGCAAACTAGACCTTTTAATTTCCTCAGGCATCAAAAAAAGGTGGCTTACTCTTCCCATAAACACCACCAACCTTTCTGTTTCCCTGGCTTTAGCTGAAAGAACGAAGTCAAACTAGGAAAAATAGTCCTGCATTCATCTGGCTGATGAGAGAGAGCCTGCTTTCATAGAGGCATGTTTTGAAAAGGCTTAAGTTAGAGTTATGTTGTCCTCAAACAACCAGAATTTGTTTCCATAGCTGAGGGCAAAATAAATGGATTTCTTTAAATGACAGTATTTTTAGTAAAATTGTGGGGAGTAGAGTAGTAATAAAATTGTCTACAGCTGAGATAACATTTTATTGTATTTACTTATCTGTTTTTTTTTTTCTCTTGTTGAGAGCTAGCACAAAGCATTTTCATTGCACGAGCACAGGCAAAAGGTCAGGTGCTAATTTCTATTCTCTAAGAAAGGGACAAGAGGTGGGAAAACTCCACTTTGCTGGTGAGCTCCTGATCTTTATTAGCAGCCTGTGATCTAATCTGCTTGTTCTTGTTGACGTGATTTTTTTCTTCCTCCTCGCTATGTTCCAAGACCAGCTGGCCATCCATCCATCCGTCCCTCCATCCATCCACCTCTGAAGTTTATAGCTTTGGTAACAGTAGTTAAAGTGATGGACCAGGAGTCTGCCTTAGCCTTTCCAAATTACTTCTCAGTTCCTTGGCACCTCACTGAATGACCCCTGAAAAAGGGGAAAGGTAGATATTTTTTGCCTCCTGACAGGGTTCATCACATTTCCAGTCACACAGCACAGTGGTAGTTAATTGTGAAGCTGTGCTGAAAGTGATGTCCTTGGCAGCAGTAAGTTTTTCTTGTTGAACTTTTTGGCATGGAAGTGGCTTTTAGCAACCCAGTACTCATGAACCTGCTTCCTTAATTTATAAATATTAAATTGCAAGAATTAAATGTCTTCTGATTTTAGTCTTTAAGCTAATGAAAGTGAAGTAAATCATGGTTATGGATGAACTGCTATGTAAACTTGCTGCTGTAAAATACCCTGCCAAGTAGAATACTATAACAAAGCAAATCCTGTAAGCCTAAAGCTTAATTATTGATTTGATTTAGGCATATATACAAATGCTAAGAAAATACTATAAATTTGGGTTCTAGTGTAAGTTGTAATTCAAGTTGTAAAACAGTTTCCATTATGAGCCTCAGATTGGAGAACCTCTTTTTTATTACTTATCTTTTTCTTCCCTGTTTTGTCTGACAGTTTGCATCTGGCTCGTTTTATCTAGAGATTGTTTGGAGTGTTTGTGCTTTGTGGTTTTGTTTCGACCTTGGAAATCAAGAGGGTGATGGGAGGAATTAATTCCCCCACCTAATTGAATTCTATCCTTTATTTTATAGTGGATTATAACAAACATTCTAAACTAGAGGAGAAATTGGCATTAAGGAAAACTTGATAGCTCTTGAGATATGGAAAGATTTCGGTATTGATAAAGTAGTCCTCCAGTGGAAGACTGTCCCAAGAAACTGCCTCTATCAGAGTATTTTCTTGAAACTGCCTCTATCAGAGTATTTTCTTGAAACAAGGACTATGAATAGTATCACAAACACTATAGGTACCCTACACACAATTCTAGCAAAATCAAAATTTGTAGGGAGACATAGAGTGTTTGATAAACGTTTTCAAAATTTGGTCATGGAAAACCTTTGAGCCCTGAAACAGGAGGAGCAAGCTTCAAGAAGTGATTCTTTGGGAGTTTGGTGTGTTTTTGGGGGGTGTATGTGTTTTGTTTTTGTGGATTTTAATACTTTTCTTGTCTGCATGGTTTCTTTCTGGATACCACATTTGCATTTTGATCACTTTAGAGAACATTTCACTAATACTACGCATCCTAAGATTTTTCCTTCCAGGTTACCAAGTGGCTGGGAACTTGCAGGACCTGAGTGTTGGACATAAGGCAGCCAGAGGGAAGAACTGAGTTAGCAGCAATGTTTATTCAGGCCAGGCCTTTTCCAGACGGCCATTTCTGCCCTAACTGGGACAGGATTAAACTCTTGGAGTATTTGCTGTCTGGGATAGCTGTAGTGGACATGCTTTCCTGAGTGAGGACACCAGGCCATAAGCTCTTTGGGTTAAGCTGTTTGCCTGTGTGGGTGGCTGGACGCTGTCTCTAGCACAATGCTGATTTGGTCATGATTTGAGGCCACCGAGTGCTACTGCAGTGCAAATAAGAAATAAATTGTCACTGAGCCTCACTCTCACGCTGAGTCTGTGAAAATCCATTCAGTCCAAACAGGCTGTTGTTCCAACTTTAATTAGTGTTCAGTGCAAGCTTCCCCCAGTACCCAAACCATATTGGTAGCTAGTGGAGAGCCTGCAGCCTTATCTTTCCGCTTTGCAGAGTTAGCTCTCTGGTTCCCTTGTGCTCCTAATTGAAGAGTTTATGTTGAGTTCCCATTTGCTGCATATCAATTTATGCCTCTCTGAGTTCTGGGGATGCCCCAAACTCCTCTAATCTGCCTGGAGTGCAACTCCGTAGGGAAAGCCTCCTTTGGCTTGCTGTGCTTCATGCTGGGTTGGATCCTTAGGATGTGGCTGGTGGGGAAGTTGTGTGAGCTGCAGGCTTCCTTCTTACCCCATGTCTGGCTCACACTGTCCCTGTGTGGTTTCTTCAACTGTTTCCCATTGGGAGCTGGTGATATCATGTATATTGTCAGTGAGGCAGAAAAAGTGCCTGGCAAACTCAGCCTTGTTCATTTGTTCCTATGGATGTCTTGTACCTTGAAAAATAACCTGCAGAACATCTGTGTGCAGGGGTGTATTTACTCATGCTATAGATACCCGCTATGAAGTTTCTCCCATCTGTGCCTCTGTCTAGATGGATTAATTTAATTTATAGCTTGCTGCAGCCATAGTTGCAGATGTGGGAGTCTGTCTGTTCTACCCACAGACTCAGGACAGGCTCTTGCTTAACCTTTGCTTCTTTTTCTAGCATTTTTCTCAGGTTTAAGATCCTCTTTGATCCTTGGCTTGCCTAGAAAGGAGTGAACTGTGTAAAACCTCAAGGTAATTGATTGTTCTACTCAGTAAAAAGGGCTCTCTGCCTGTTTTTTTTTCTGCAGTAGCTTTATTTTTGCCGTGATTTTCCCCCTTGCTTTGCTTTTTAATGGTTGGTGTTAGGGCATAGTAGAATAAAACATTGAGGGTATAAAATAATTATTTATAAATACTACACCTGTAACTTCCCCGTTCTCCACAACTTCTTGCTGTAATCTTGGTCTTCTTTTAAAATGCAGGAAACCTGATGGCTTAAGAGAAACAGGATAAAGCAGATTGTTAGTATCTAACCCATCACTGGAAAGAGACAGGAGAAGGGGCACAGGGAGGAATTGCACTTGGACTTCGCATTTGCATGTGATGTGAGGTCAGATATGCATTTGTGCTGGGTGGTGCTTTGGTGACCTCTGTCATTCTCTTGAATGACTAATCAAATAGATAGTTAAATGCCTTCCAGTCCAAATTGTTAGTCCTCCTTTCTCAACAAAGAGAAGAATAACACAATTTTAGCCCACTGTGCTGTTCCCTACTGTGCTATAGTGTGGGCCTCTCAGAGGGCTTTATGTGAAACTCGGCGTAGGGATAAGGTAATTGGAGTGTTGCTCTTTTTTCTTACTGTTCTGTTAAATTCATGATACACTTCCCTCTAACCAATGCTCATTATATGTAATCTTGTAAACCGCCCTGCTAACGTACCTTAGTAATATTCTAATGAATCAGAGACACACAAAAGCACCAGGCAGAGGGTGATCTTGGGACCTGATTAATGATGTCTGCTGCTCCTAGGGCAGATGGGGAGGAGGGTGACAAGTCCTTCCTGCGGGATGCGTGGTGCACTTTCTTTAAATAGCTGCGACTCTTGCAGCTGAGCGAGGAAGGAGGATGAGGCTGTTGAGCCTCCTGAAGGGTCTCGGGAGTTGGCAGCTCCGCTATTGACGCTTTAGCTCGGGCTGCTGGAGGCCGCACAACATCTAAATGTGAGCTTAGTCCCTGGCTGGTTTGACCTGCAGAAGGTCTGCAGCTCTCCCAATGCACAGTCTGTGCTTCAGCAGCTAATCTGGATGGGCTGGCTCCTCAGCTGTGGAGCTGCCCCAAGCTTGTTGTTTTCGGCGTTGGCGAGAACAAAGGGCAAAAAGGGCTCTTCTCTGGAATTTCAGCCATTTATTGTAAATCCAGGGTGAGGTTCAGAGTTCAGGGTGCAGGGGAAGAGAGAGAAGGGACCACCTTGGTGGCTGGAGGATTCCAGGAGAAAGAGGGAGAGAGCTCTGCAAGGGCCTTTTCTTGGGAGGTGGAACCAGGGGGCAACCATTAAGAAGCTGCATAGTTCAAAATGACCAGTGAGGAACAGGAGAAGAGAGAGCCCTCCCAAACATGGCCATATACAGAACTTGGGGTGGGAATACAGTAAAACCTAACACAAGGGAAATATGGGAATTCACCATAACCCAGGCAGAGAGTTCAGATCTTGGAGGGAGAGGGCTCAGATGACAGTGCCCTGAGGTCTCTCCCATCAATCTTGAAGCTCAAAGGTAGATGTTTCTGCCATGTACAGTGCTACACTACACCTCAGTGCTTGGTGGCCCTCCATCACAAAGTCAAATGGATCATGACCTGGGGAGTTGAGGCTCTTTTGCTTCAGAGCAGTTCCTCGGGGGTCCCAGCTTGCTCTGGAAAAATTGTCATTTAAGAGTAGGATGTAAACCTGCAGCAAATGCTGGATGGGTTGTGGGGCACAGAAGAGGGTCTCTGCAGGTGGATGGTGCTGCATGACCCCAGGCTGCTCCTTGTTTCTGGAAACTTCTTTCTTGGATTTACAGAATTTTAAAATAATTTGGCATAGAGTGAGCCATCAGTTGCGAAGTGTGGGAGGAGTTGGCCTGCATTAGAGACAGTCTTTTCTCACCACCCCTGAAACACAGAGCGTTTGGAGGATCTAGTGACTTTTAATTTTGGAAATAAGAACACCTTAGATCTGAAAGTACACTAGCAACTCCAGCTCCGGGCCAGGCAAGGTGTAGAAGTGACAGTACTGAAACAGTGGAGTTTTGTCCTGAAGGACAAAATGTCTCTACAGAGAGGGAATTCAGAAATTTATTTCATTTTGCTTTGCTTTCAGACTAGTCTGTAAAGATCTGAATTTCCTCTACATCAGCAAATCTTGGATTTACAGCTTTTTGAATACATCCACATGATGCTGTTAATATTTGTCCAACAGATCTTCCTTTACTAAAACAGCTACTTTTTCTGAAGACTGTCTTAACCTGCTCATTCCCTTTTGGTGTGCTGAAGGGGAGTGAAAGAATTAAGAATAATCCTTCCTGTAACCCCTTTCTTCCTTTCCATATTTAACATGGAAGACATTAATACTCAGAAGCTAGAAGTTAGCATGCATATACTCCTTGAAAAATCATACCACCTTTTCAGGAATAGGAGTTGTAGGGTTTTCCTGTTTGGGTTTTTTGTGACGTTGTTTTGTTTTGTTTTTTAATATATGGGATCAAGAGTGAAAAATTGAAAGGTGAAAGGATCTCATCTCACATGAAGTAGTAGTAAACAGTAGCCTTTTTGAATAGGCACTGCTCTCCTTTTCATCCTGTCTGCCAAACTGCAGTGTTGTTTGCAGCATGCCCTTCTGCGAAGGCTGGGAAGCTGTGCCTGCTGTGAAGCTGCTCATGGTCCTTTGTTCCAGCCATATCGAGGTACTTCCTCAAAGTCAAAGGGATTGCTCCCACTTTCAGAGGCCACTGCAGCCCAGCTGCCTTCAAAATGGAAGTGCACCCAGCTGGGACACTGCCTTAGAGCTGCTGTCCCAGGGGTATTGCTGGTGCGGGCATCGTACCTCAGGGGCACTGGGATGGGACCTGTGTCCCACTCTCTTCCCCTCCACCCTGTCCCCTCTGCTTTTGTCCAGCAAGGAAAGGTGTGCTGGAGCATCCTGTCCTGCGTAGCCCCCAGCATTTTCTCCAAAAGGACACAGACCTCTATCAGGACTTTTGTTCTTTGCTGCCTGTCCTGGGATGTCCCACAAAGCATCAATCACCCATATTTAAGCTTCATGAATTGAACTGCAGGATGCTGTCAGTCTGGTCTGAGCCTCTTGCTGGAGGAAGAGGAAGTCTGACTCCATTTCCTTGGTTTTCCCTCAGCACCCATGATTTTGTGTCTTTGCTTTTGTGGTGTCATCTGCTCTCCTCCGGATCTGGCATGGTGCTGAGTGTTCCTGATGCTTCTGTTGGAAGCGTCTGCTGCTGTTTCCTGGTCTCAAATGGCTGCTTGGTACAGAGGAACTGCAAATACTCGTGTAAGGCACCAGTCCTGGTAATATTTAGCTGCTCTTTAATATGTGATTTATCTGTAGTGGCTTTTACTCAGGAATATCAAAGCACTTTCTTTACTAAACATTAATGAATTACATCTGACAACACAACTATGAAGTTAGTGTTTTTATGGATTAAATAAAAAACAAAACCAAAACCAAAGAGAAAATTGATTTGCATGTTAAAAATTGCACAGGAAGTCTACAGCTGAAGTGGAAATGTGTCATCTCCTTCCGGACCTCTCTTCTTGACATGCATTCTCCCATCTCCCACTGTTGTGCTGACAAACACCCCAGGTCTGTGTGTGTGTTCATGCATCTCCTTCAATGTGCCTCAGATTGCTCAAGACCCTTGTGAATTGGGTTTTGAAATTTTTGCTAGTTTTCATGGCAAAACTGGAAAACTAGAGATTGGGGGGGTTGGGGTGGGAGGATCCATGTCTGGAGTGTATCCTGGGAATTGACTATCTCTATTGGATCCTGGCAATGTTCCCATCTTCATGTTGTCTTCTAACCCCAAACCCGTTGTTCATAGGAGGATCTTTCTGATACTTCTGTGTTCTCTTGTAAGCAGTGTTAGAGCTGGGTTTAACAGGAAAAAGAGATGGTTGGCATGTTTTTCAGACCAAAGGCAAGAGGCAAATGTGTGTTCTTTATCTACTAGATGCTTTGTCTGAGGAAGTTAAAGGTGGTGCAAGAAAACCATTGCTTATTTTTTAAGGTAGCAGACTTTGCAGGATGAGGCTTGAAAAGAGTAGAAACAGATGTGCACACTTACAAGATTTAGAGAAGTGGTCAAAGGGTAGAAATGCAGATGCTGTTTGGGTCAGACTGTCACTGCATGCATGAACTGGACAAAAAATGGTAGCAATGCTAAGATCTAAATGCGTGTAGAAGTCCTTCCACAAATAATTTATATGTGCAGAGATCCTCTGGTACAGCTGTTACTTTCAGAAGTAGTTTGACGGAGATCTTATGGTCTGCTAAAGAGTTTTGCAAAAACATTGAATGGATATTTGTTACATAAGTTGTAAAGTTTTTGTTACTAGTACTTCTTCATAGGCCTTAACTGTCTCAGTTTTGTAGACTTGAGAAGCAAGTTTCCGATATTGCAGCAGACAAACAGCACAGAAATTTGTTGTTTTCCCAGTCTTTGAACATCAGGCCCTATTTTTTGCCCCACTGGATTTGAGGGACCTGTATTTTCATGAAGACCTTTCAGTCACAACCAAAGTGGTGAGAAGGACAAGTAGAGCCAGTCTTGGAAGTGTCTGTGTCTAGCTGCGGTGGAGAGAAGCATCTTTAGCTCTCATTAATGGCATCATTAAATGGATAAGCCTTCTTTAAATCTAGCTTTGAGGAACCAAATTATCTTAATCTCGTATTGGCAATAAGTCACCAACACTCTTGAGGCAATGGTTTTTTCCCCCATTAGGAATGAAATTTGGCACTCTAAAGGGAGACTCCCCTGTGCAAAAGGCACATAGGCAGGTTGTGATGGTAGATGGGATTACTAAATGTTGGCATTTGCTCATCCTTATAATCTCTTGTGTGCACACTTGTTTCCTGGACTTGTCTGCTGTAATGGCCTGCCCATCATATGTTGGCTTCCTAGTAGTGGCTAGGCGGGGATCTTTTGTGAGGATTAATGGTGCTGGAAGCTGTCCCCATTTTCTTCCCCACTCCTTGCTATTTCTTTGACTGTTCCTTCCAGCTTTATGGAGGGGCTGTCACCTCCTTGATGCCATGATATATCCATGAGAAAGAGTCCTTTGTCTGAGTCTGGATGTTTAAAGTGAACAGAGATGTTAGGAAAGAAGCTCTGTTGGGTGTTGCCACCCTCCTCTCCCTCGGTTGATTTTTAGATTGCTCATCACACTTGCCTAGGCCCTCGTGTGAGTGTCACATGGGATCCAGTATCAGGTAATCTTGATTGAAGAAAGAAAGGCTTTGCTCATCATTCACAAGGTGATTCTAGCTGGGGGAAATGAAATCCTAACAATACTTTAATTTATTAGGTATTCTGTCTTGAGATCCTCTTTTCTGAGATGAAGGGAGTCATCATGGCTGGGAGTGCTGAAGATCTGATGTGGAGGGAGAGATGAAAGATAAGGCTGTACTTGCACCTACATGCCATATATTCAGCTCCCTTGCCATTGACCTATCCAGCAGTAAAAATACTGTCTTTTGTTTGTTTGCAGTTGTTACCTCCTGTCTCCCAGAGCTCTGCCAAAGCTGTAGTGTGGCATGGTTCCCCAGGGTAGCTGTGCTAAGCCAGTCTTGCAGAACTCCATCCTGGTTCCTCCCTGGGGCTCATCTGTCCTCTCTGCTGTTTTTGACCCACTCTTTCTCTCAGGTCTCTTCCATAGGACAGCCTGGAGAAACATGGCCTGAAGGCCTCCTTTTTAAGTGAATTTCCTTGAAGGAATCAGACTTGATTTAAGCATATCATGTATCTTCTAGTTTGTTTGGTTGGAACATATTGGTACAGGCTTGCCTATGCATTGAATGATTTCTGTCTTCAGAAAGAGTTAGAATTTGTCATTAGTGTGTACTTTTTGCTGAGTGTGTGACACGTTCACAGGAGTAGTAAAAATAAACCAAATTAATTTCTGCCTGCACTGAACATGAAAATGAAGACCGGAAAGCTGGAGTGATCTACTTCAAATTCACACTAGTAGGTTTTTCTGTCAATTTTCAATTGCTTGTACTGAAGCTATGGGTGGTTCTTGAAGACTTTCATACTGCAGTCAACTAGACTTAGCTTTTCTTGCTTGTCACTTTTTGTTGAATTTCACCCACTGAATTCAATGCTAGCTATAAATGCAAGTGGCAAACTGTATAATTAGGTGGATTAAATCTCTTTTAGCTACAGACTTATTCTCAGTGGAGAAATGTTAATTGTCTTCTATTTTTTTTTTCCTTTTGCTCTGGAATAGTGTCTCCTGAAATTCTCAAATTAATGAGCAGGCTAAATGAAAGCTGTGCATTATCAGTTTTTAAGTGTGTATAGAAGATGTTTTGTAAGCTACTGCAGAGATAGTAAAAATGAAAATAAAAAGCAGAGTCATCAAAATCCATTAAAGTAAAATCAAGCACTTCCTATGTTTTTTTTAAAGGGAGTGCTGACTTTTGCCGGTAACCTGTGTCTGTTTACTTTCTTTGCCCCAACCATTTGGTTTCACATCGAGGAGCCCATGCTCTATGCTTCTTGCAGATACTTAGATGTTACAGCTCCTCAGTTTTCATTTTTTGGATCTCAGATGATTCTATCTCTGACCTTTTAGCTTTGCCTCTTTCTTGGTTGCAAAGGCTTTGTGGCAAAAACCAGAAAAGGAAGCCCTTCTACCTTTCTGGAAGGTACAAGCTCCTTCCCTTCTTTCTGTCATATGGGCAACTTACATACTTTCAGCTTTGAATTCTCATGTTTATTTGAACTCAAACCCAGTGTAATATCAAATTAAGCTTCTGGGGGTTTTCTTGATGTTTCAGATGGAAATTCATTGGCAGCTTTGAGCTTTGTTTTGTTTATTTTGTTTCCAGGCATCTCAGTTTGAGATGTGCTGTAGCTAGCCGAGGAGAAAGAGCACAAGAACCCTGGATTTTTTACTTCTTTTTTTACTGAAACAGTCTCTGAGGCCCTTATCTAGGTAAAATAAGACCTTTGGGGCAGACCTCTGTATCTGTGGGGACTTGACTGCCCTCTTTCAGATTGTGTGTAGCTGCAGTGTGTTCCCCTGTGGTGCTTTTGGGAGGGTCAGAAAGCCACTGGCTTTCCCTTGAGAAGAGCTGGTTGTAGGAGCCTGCCTCCCTTCCACAGACCAAGTCAGGCAGAGGTGAGTGAGGATGGAAAATGTGTTTTGCCATCTACATGTGTGACTCTTCGTGTGTTTTTCACCTTCAGTGCTAGTGCAGCAGCATTCCAACCAGAATTTAACAGCTTTGCCAGAGATGGGTCTGCCAGGGCTGCGCTTTGGTGGCTCCTCCACCACCATCCTTTCCTTTGTGCCTTGTAGTTCCTGAATGTGGGTAGTTTCCCTGAGTGGTCAAACAACCTCACCTACTGGGCTGGTGGGTGAGGTGGGATTCTGACTTTTCTCAGGGTCTTCTCACTCAGAATAGGTGATGTGGGTGGTTAAGTGGTTGTTGATGCTCAGATTTAGAGCATGGTGCCATAGTCAACTCCTGGCTTGTCTGTGTGTTTGACAGGGCTGCCCCACACTTGACATAAATATGCATCTGTCCCTGTGTGTGTCTTAAATGCGGTCCATAATTGACAACACTTTCAGCTAAATTTTGTCTCATATGTGCTTTACCTGGTGATCCACTGGTTCAGTGAAATTGCTTTAAGTGTTAACTGTTGCTCGTGCTTGTGTTTTGCAAAACAAGTGCTTGGACTTGTTAGGAATTCTACTTTGACAGCAGTTGCAATAGCTGTGCACTGTGTAATTGAGCAATCTATTCCAGCATTCTATCTTCATGTTTTCAGTGCAGACACATGATTATAATAAACTGTAATGCTCTTTCAGTAATTAGACAAGTGGCTGTAAATTTATAAGGCAAACTTCAAAAGCATTGGAACTTTTGTAAATCTAATTTTATTACAATTTTTAAAATAATTACTTTGTTTTAGCTGTTCTCAGAGTGCTGTAATCTGGGACAGAGGCACATCTGGGGTGTGTAGACCCCTCCCCAGCATCTTGGAAATCCAGTCCTGCTGGTGATACAGCATTCAGACTGGTGGAAAGGACTTTGTTTTCTTTCCCTGATGGGAGAAGGGAGTAGAAGTAGTAGGGCAGCATCACAGCTGATTTAATTTTGTTTTCAGTGCATGACACTTAATTGGAAGATTGCTTAATTCTAGGAACTGCTGTTCTGCACCACCATACCACATAATGTAATTAGGTCATGGCTGCAGTGTTTGGTCAGAGTACCTGATTGTGATTAACACAACTGTTTTCCAGATTAAAGTGGTGATTTGTTTAAATGGTGGGTAGCTTTTCAGGCAGTGTTGCTCAGACTTTCCTTTGTAGGTACGTTTCCATATGTCCTAGGAAAGTATGACTGAGCAGATACCTTAAAACAAGTGGAAGGCTTCTACTTTTTTAAAAAAAATATTTATTTCCAGTCCTCCTCTTTACTCCTTTTGGTAAGGTTGGAAGTGGTGGAAAGAATGGTAAAAGATTAAGTTTGGCTACAGCATTAGCATTATTTGTATCTGTTTTAAGGTTTAAAATTTTTCTAAGTTTAAATTCTGAGTGGGATTAAGCAGTGTTTTCTCCCGTGTCTTCCTAACCAAAAATTTACTGGAGGTTTCTGGGCTGTTCCCCATCTGGGAACTGGGTCTGCCTCTGAGCTGCAGAAGCTGAGGTGACCGGTTATTTTGCAAAGATCCATGCAGCAGGAGGCAGTGTGCTGGCCCCAGTTGTGCTGTGATCCAGATGTGTCTGGGTGCACTCCTCACAGTCAGCTGCATCTGCTCTTGGAGACACCAGTGTATTGGTACATACGTGGGATCTTTCCTGACTGCCTCTTTGGAAACCACCCAGCTGGGAATGGAAACTTTGGGTGTGTAGGGTGCTCCTGAGTCAGGGCTGAATGATTGCTGGAGAAATTTTTTGGGTTTTTTTGTTTGTTAGGGGCTGGGACTTAAGTCTGAACTCTTTATAGGCTCCCATTTCTGTTTTCAGGGCAGATGAGCTGATGGTCCTGGAAATAGCCAGCCTGCTGTAGGGCCGGTCCACTGTCTGCTTCCTTCATGTTGTGCCTCTGCCCTCAGCAAGATGGGACCCTGTCGAGGCACTTGTGTCCCTGCTGCCTCTCCCCTTTGTGTGAGCGTGGCTGCCAGGATGTTTGCAGGGCCAGAGGCACAACCTTGTTGCCGTGTGGGTGGAGTGTTCTTCCTTTGCCGTTGCCACCTGGGAAGTGGTGCAGCATTTCAGAGGTTTCATGGATAGTGATGCTGGGTTAAGCTGCCTGGCTATAATTGGCTACAAAATGTATGAGTCATTCTCCTCAGCTGAATTTTGATTCTCACTCCTCTTTTGCAGTCTGGGGCAATACTAAGTTGTCCTATTTGTTCCAGTTTACTGAATGATTTACAACCAAATGCTTGGCCTTTCTGACTAGCAATTTTTGTATTACATCTAATGGCAGTTGTGGTCCAGAGTGGTGACTTGTGGTTTGCAGGAATGGCTGATGTTGGACCATGAGCTGAATAATACTTTTGTGTGTGTCATGGTGTCATGAGAAAAGAGGTTTTCATTTTTCTCAAAGTGCTATTGTTACTAGAAATACTAAAAAAGTCTTCAGTGTATATCCTACCTGCAGCTACAGAGGGTGTATGTGTTGGGGACGAAAATAATAGAATTATAGAATTGTTTAGGTTGAAAAAGACTTATAAATCAAGTCCAACCATTAACCCAGCATTGCCAAGTCCACCACTAAATCAGGTCCCTGGGTGCCACATGTACATGTCTTTTGAATACCTCCACAGATGTTGACTTCACCACTTCCCTGGGCAGCCTGTTCCAATGCCTAACCACTCTTCTTGTGAAGAAATTTTTACTAATATCCAATCTAAACCTCGCTTGGCACGACTCGAATCCATTTCCTCTTGTTCTGTCACTTGTTTGCCTGGGAGAAGGGACTGACCCTCACTTTGCTACACCCTCTTTTTAGGTGGTTGTAAGAGAGCAGTATGGTCTCCCCTGAGTCTTTTCCCCCAGGCTAAACACCCTCAGCTCCCTCAGCCGTTCCTCATGGGTCTTGTGCCTCAGACCCGTCACCAGCTCCACTGCCCTTCTCTGGACATGCTTCAGCACATCAATGTCTTTCCTGTAGTGAGGGGCCCAGAACTGAACACAGGATTTGAGGTGAGGCCTCACCCACTGCCAAGTACATGGGGACAATTACTGCCCTTGTCCTGCTGGCCACACTATTGCTGACACAGGCCAGGATGCCATTGGCTCTCTTGGCCACCTGGGCACATTCCTGTGTTTCCTGCCCCTTCTTCCAAAGGTCATAAACTCTCCTTTATTCCCCAAGTTCTGGCCAAAGCTCTCTGTTCAGCCAGGCTGGCTTTTTTTCCTGCCAGCTCATCTTTCAGCACATGGGGATGGGCTGCTCCTGCACCTTAAGATTTCCTTCTTGTAGAATGTCCAACCTTCCTGGACTCCTTTGCCCCTCAGGGCTGCATTCCAATGGACTTTGTCAGTCACTCTTCCAAACAGGCCAAGGTGGAATTTCTGCTGTCCTCCCCCTTATGTTTTTAAGAACTGAAAACTTATCATTTTGTGATTGCTTTGCTCAAGAGGCCACCATCACATCACCCACCAACCCTTCTCTGTTCACAAACAGCCGTTCTAATGGAGCAGCCTCCCTAGTTGTCCACAGCTGACCAGCTGTGTCAGGAAGCTACAATCTTCCACACTCTCTAAGACCCACCCAGACTGTTTCCTCTCTGCTGTGTTGTATTTCCAGTAGGTGCCTGGTAAGTTGGAAGTCCCCCATAACAACAAGGGCCAGTGATCACAAGACGGCTCCCAGCTGCTTGTAGAATATTTCTGCCTCTTCATCCTAGTTGGGTGGTCTGTAAGGCTCCCACCAGGATATCTGCCTTGGCTTTCCCTCTGATTCTTATCCATAAACACTCCACCTTGTCATCACCATCACTAAACTCTAGGCAATGTAATCACTCCCTAACATACAGGGCTATCCCACCACCTCTCCTTCCTTGCCTGTCCCTTTTGAAGAGTTTATAGCCATCCATTGCAGCATTCTGATTGTATGAGTTATCCCACCCTGTTTCTGTGATGGCAATGATATAACAGTTTTCCTGCTGTGCAATGACTTCCAGCTCCTCCTGTTTGTTGCCCATGATGTGTGCATTGGTGTAGCCATACTTCAGCTGCTCTATTGATTCTGCCACCTTTTTTTTGGGAAAAGCTTTAATTTTTATGTGACCATTCTCAGGCACTCCTGTGGTTTCCAACACCCTTTCTATCTTTGCTGCTGTATGAATCTCCATCCCCAGCCTTCACCGAGACAGCAGACTGAAGGACCTTGGTAGCACAGTATTCCTCAAACATTGGCATGCTTCTCCCAGGTTTATCTCTAGCGAGCCTGGTTTTATGCCATTTCCCTTTCAAACCTAGTTCAAGGCTCTATAATGAGTCCTGTTAATTGCTGTGCAAAGACGCTTTTCCCTCCTTCAGTCAGGTATACCCTGTCTGTTTGCCAGCAGGCCTGCTGTCTTGTAGACTGACCAATGATCAAAATCCCCAAAAATTCTGCTGGGGACACCAGGCTCAGAGCCAGGTATTGATCTGCTGACTCTTCCTGTAGAAAGAAACTTAACAAACCCTTCTACACCAAAATAACTTTTGCTTAATCTGCATTTTATTTGTACCGTGAGTGCACAGCAAGGCAGGTGAGGACCAGCTGCAATGGCAGCAGTACTGTGGCCTTTCTTTGCAAGTGCTCCCAAGGAATTTCTTTCCCTTTCTGTTTGCCACAACTTGGTCTCTGAAAGACTGTAGTGTGTTATTTAAGAGTGGTGAGCGTGTTTCGACTAGCTTTTGTGAGGCACTTAGTGTGTTCTTGAGTACTCGGTAAAAAGTCATTACTGGAGAACGCGCAGCCTCCATTTCCTTAATGCCGTTCTTTTCCGTGGATTAACCTGTGAGCTGAATGTGTTGCACAATGGTCTTGCTGTTGTGTGGCCCTTTCACATAATAATCATGATGGCCACAGGCTTTGGGAATGCAACTTAAATACTGCCTAGGTAGTAACAGAGAGGAAATAGCATTTATTTTGGTCCTTCTTTTGCTAAATAAATAAATGGCACTGTAACCTCTGAGATTGAGGGTTTGTTGTTACTGAGTCTGGTATAGAAAAGGTTGTTAGTAGAGGCTTGGATTTCTGAGTCAAACTCCTGCTGACAAAGCAGAAATAGTCTGAGGTCTGAAAATACTGCCTAAGTATTTGAAAATAGTTTGTGTGGACAAAAAGCTGTTTACAGATCACTGCTGGCCACCAGCCAGCTTCTCAAGGACAAGGTGGTTTGGCTTTTTTTTTCCCTTTAGAATCACAGATGTACTTGGCAAGCTATCAGAAAATAAAAATGCTGGAAATAGTCTCCTGGTGCGAGTCCTCATTTAATTAAAATACATACAACTTTAGGCTAAATATGTGTTTTGCATCTTGCAAGCAAGTTGGTAAAATATTTCTGACTTTGTTCTTACGTATGGGATTACAGTACAAGACACAGTCCCTATTCTTTTCAAGAATGCTTGTTAATGTAGTACTCCTGCAGCATACCTTGTGCTCTACAACATGTATTTTAGTTTCAGAAGGTCCTGCCTGGCAAATTCTGGCTCCCTAGTCCATAGTGAGGAGATATGACTAACTGGAAGCGGCACTGATGATGTTTGTAATCTCTAAAGGAAAGAGAATAGAATTGAAGAATAGAATATCCTGAGTTGGAAGATCATCAAAGTCCAACTCCTGATGGCAGCCAGTGTCTCCCCTCAGTAGGAGAAGTGAAAAGCTCAAATCCACACAGTTCCAGCCCTACTTTGTTGTGTGTTGTAGCACTGGAGGAGTATTAACAGTTGAACTGAAACTTACTTTATATATATATACACACATATATATGTATATAAATAAATGTATATTTAAGAGTTTGTTAACTTTTCTTCTTTAATGCTAATATTCTGGAATTTTTAAAAGGCTGCTGATGTGAAATCTTTAATTTTAACCATATTGAAATAAAACTCACTACACAGCCTGACTTTCCTGCTCTGCTCAGCTGTATTGTTCTACTGGGAAGGTATACATGGAAATAGTTCTCTTTACCCTTGCCCCTCATTAATATTAAGCTAGCAGATCCTCCCCACGGAGTGTGTTTGTTAGCCTCTTGTGATGCAGCTGGAAAAAAGGTCGGACTCTCTTGATGGGGACAGCTGAACTTGGCAGTGTGTGTTGGGCTCCCCCGTGCAGCAGCAAACCCAAAAACATACTAACAAGTGCAATAAAAAGCAGTGAAGGCAATTGTTCCCCCTTCCCTTCCCTTCCCTTCCCTTCCCTTCCCTTCCCTTCCCACTATGGCTTTTGCATTTACAATGAGGTTCTATGCCTTCCAAAACAGTTGCCCCATCCATTTAGCGAATTTCAAATTAGAGAAAAAGTTGATTTCCATTTATTGCCCCTTCTTGCTGCTTTCTGGGAGGCTGGTGAACATTTCAGGGTGGTGCCTCAGGCAGCCAGGCTCTGAAGCAGCATAGCTGGATGGACACATGATGTCTGTGGCTGCTGGATGCTGCCCAGGGAGGGACACTGACCCCTTGCTGCCTGGCAGTGGCTGTCACACATTTCTTGCAGCCAGTCTCTTTTGACAGTAGACTGAATGCAGCAAAACTGGTAAGGTGTATGTGAGCTTGTTTTTCCTTCTGTCGTGGTGTACACCCTCTGACAAGGCCCCCCACGAGAGTGCAGGCTGCTTACAACTGTGCTGATGCATGACTAACTAGGGTTTGATTATTATTTTTTCTCCCCCCAAAGAAAAGTACGTATTTTGTGGCACTTCTGTGTACCCAGTGCCTAAATACTTAAATTTGTTGGAGGCATCTCAGTCCCTCTTTCAGAAGGGTTGTGCCCAGCACTGGGGTGGTTTCTCAGCAAGCTGGTGGTGAGCAGAGTGGAATGGGTGCAGACTTGCCTGGGTATGCAGAGGGCCTTGGTCACAAGGTGTCAATTGCTCCTTTCAGTTGGAAAGCTCTGCTCATCCAGGGTGATGATTAAATGTCAATATGAATTCATTTAAAAAGCAGTCAAAGAGAAGCAGCCCCAGGCATTTTTCATCCGGGCTTGTTTTGATGTCACTCTGGAGAAGTGATGGAGAGACTCTGCCCTTTATCTGCCACCTCTCTCCGCTGCAGAGGCACCTGCATTGTTTCAAAGCCCCTGTCCACCCACTGGGGACCCTGGTAGGTCTGTTAGGGCCATGCTTGGCCTGAGGTAGGAACCTTGTGTGGTGCTTGATGTCTCTCTGAAGTGACACAGGGTGGTTGTGGTGCCATGTGGCAGGCACAAAACTTGCTCTGGTGACCTATGGTGGTTCCCTTCAACCTGATTAATGCAGCCCCTGTTGCAGGGACTTGCTATGGCCATGCCACCAAACCATGCCTGCTGGTCCTGCAGGCGGTGGCTGATACCCAGTAGAAAGTGTTTGGTGGTGAAAGTGCCTGCCCAGGTATAAGATGACAAGTCATCTGTATCGGTAGACCATGTAATTTTGTATCTACAAGTACATGTTTTATAATTTTGATCTAAATTCTTTTCTTGGTGTTCTCCATCTGGCTCATTTTTACACATAGTTGCCAGAAAGAAATTGTTCTATATAAACATATGCCCATTGCAGGGCATCCAGAGAGACAAATGGGTGTTAGGAGGGCTGGATTTAGTGACTGGTAAAGCCATTAAGGTAGGGTGAAGAACTGGTTTGAATGAGAGCCAGCCGATTTTAGCTGATGTTTCCAAAGGAAGCCAAATGTGCTCTGAGCCAGCTGTGTCCATGTGGGAGGTATGCCTCTGCTCTGGCTTAATTATTTTCTTTTGTTTTAGTTTGGGGGTTTTTTGGTGTCTTTCAGTAGTGTGCTAACTGAATTACCCAGGTAGGTTTAAAACCAGAAAATAAGTGCAAGGATTAATAAGGTCCTTCTCTTTTTGGACAGGGCTGAGGGTGCAGACTTTATTAGAAGAGAAAATGAGTGATGGTGTTCTTAGTAAAGGTCACTAAATCGGGGCATAGCGTGGTGGTGATTGAAAGAATGGGAAGATGACTTCAAGGATGGCTCTTGAATCAAGATGGCTCTTGAAGAGGTTATTTTCCAGACTGGGTTCTCAAGCCAGTTAGCTCCAGTGTTCCTTTAGAAGAAGCATCTAATCTGGTGCTGGAAGCTCTGAGTGGTCACCTTACAGAGCAGCAAAGCTTGATCCAGCACACAGCTGATGACTGGGTTGTCTGGCAGCATTCAGCATGGCATATCTTTCAAAAAAAATTCTGTGGCCTGAATCTGAGGCCGTGTGTGAAAATGCATGACAGCCTTGCTGCCAGTGTTGCCAGCAGACCCTAATTTGATAGCCTTTCCTGCTTGGTATTTGAGGAATGAAAAAGAGGGAAATCTGTAGCCTTCACTTGGTAAGGGAATGTTCTGTGCCATTTGAGCCAGGAAATGCGTAGTCTTGAGGGATCTCAGCTGGCTGAATGCACTGCGATTGGCATGACTGGGTGAGGCAGGACTAGCCATAGTCTTAAACTGCACACCTGCACTCCTGCTACAACATCTCCTTCTTTTGCTATCTTTTTAAGACTGTTGCCTGGTCAAATGTTTCAGTGGCTGTGAACTGAAATGGGCATGAACATCAGGCCTCAGGCAAATCTTTCAAAGCTCCTTGGGGAACTGGTGGTGTTTTTCAGGTGAATTGTCAAGAGAACTGTCTGCCTTTGCAGTTCTCTTCCTGTCTTCTCCCATCAGACAGAAACACCTCCTGCTCATTGGTGGGACGAGGTGGACTGCTGGGCAGGGCACTGGGAATTGGCAGAGATGCCTCCTAACTCAGCTCTGCAATTGACCTGTTGTGATCCTGGGAAAGTGAAATTGTGGCTTTCTGCTGTGCTTTCCCCACCATCCTTTCTCTCCCCTCCACCTCCCCCCCCCCCTTTCTTTTTTCCCTATGTAGGCAATGAGCTGTTTGGGAGAAGGAAATGCCTCTGATAATGTATATCCAGCATCTTTCACAGTGGGAAAGCTACCACAAAACTAGAAATCAAAGTGAAAAATCAGTGCATAAGAACTCTCTTTATTTCTTCCTGGTGGGTAACATCTTTTCACTCTGTCCCCAGAAGAACAAAACCGGTCATAACTGTGCGTCTTTCTGTGCATTATTTCACAGAATTCAGTACTATGCATGAGTAAATTGTCATTATTATTTCTTCAGTAGGCAGCTAGTGAGCCTGTGGATATCAAAAGCAGGATAGAGACTATGTTGTTTTCTGTTTTGCTTTCCAGGCATTTGATGTCAAAAATTAGAGAGAAAGGAAACATAGAGCCATGTCCTGTCTTTGACTTAAACAGTGTCAGACTTTAATAGCTGTGGTTGGTTTGGGTTTAGAAATCATCTAACACGATGACTTCTTCTTGTGTATTTCTGCAGTGATTTTCCAGGCTTTTGAGGTTTTTTTGATGGTTTTTATTCTGGAAGTAGCTTTCATACCAGATAAACATTATCATTTTTTTCTACAAATTAATCTTCATAGCTAGAGCCTATAATTTATCTTACAGAATGCTATATCAGTAGGAGTAGCATTATTTTGGCTACAAATGCAGTTAGGTAGACTTTTTGCTATATTTAATTATTTGGTTTTGACTGGGGAGGTTGTTTTCACTTCATGCCATGCTGTCCTTTTGCCTGTCAGAAATAGGTCCTGTTTCCTCCTGCACTGCTCCCATTGCTTTTCACAAGGTAGACCTGGTCTTTTCAGGGAGTGGAAAGAAATGCCTTGTAGAGTCCAAGTTTTCACAATGCAAAGTTGGTTGATCTACAACTTTCTGTATTGGCAAGGGACAAAAAGAGCTGATGGTAAACAGGACTTGGAATAATAAGTTATCATTTATCGCAGTGGGGCGTGCAACCTAATAACAGAGCATTGCTTCATGGCCTGTTGCCTCAGGCTGGTAGGAGGTTAGAGTCAACTGAGTGAGAAGCAAATTGGAAAGTTAAGTTTGGCGTGGGGGCATTGTACAGCACTACTAAGAGGTGGTACCATGGTGAGTTTTCACTCGATGGCATGTCTAAATCTGGTCTGCTGCTTCTGTGTGCATTGTGGCAACTGAAATTGGATTGCTAGATTTTTTTTTTCAGATCAGTTCCTCTTCTTTCTACAGCTTTTATCATAGCATACTGTGAGCTGGCAGAAGTTTACCAAAGACTTAATTATGTACAGTGCATAGGATAATCCAAACCTACAAGTTGTGAGTCACATATGCTGCATTCCTTCCTTAATGTGTGATGTTGACCCATACGCTACTTCCATGATATTTAGCTGGGGAGCAAGCTTCCAGGAACAGCTTCCCAAAGGCACATTAATGCACAGGTCTGAAACTGTGTTAGTAGGAGAATTACATTACTGTGACATACATATCTTGGATAATTGGGGAAGGGTGGGGAAAAGGAGGTAAATTAGCTAATCAGACACCTTTGCACTTGATTTGCATAGTTCTTTGATAACATTAAGGCACAAGAAAAAAAAAGCACCATGAAAAACAGCACATAACACCACTTGCCTTTGAACCTTTCCAAAACAAAAATTTTACAGTAATAATGTGTGTGAAGGAAGAAAGAGGCAAGAAGTAGGTGTATTAACTGACTTCGAGAGTGTGGGTAGGCTTGAAATTTATGTTCTGCAGATCTTGGCAGTCTACCAAGGATTCCCCTTGTCCCCTCTGCTTTTCAACATGCATAAAGCCCACTGAGATGAGAAATAAACACCATATTGCTATCAGACATGACTAGGAATGTGCTTAAGTAGTGGATTCAGTTTAAGATCCAGTTAAATGCTGCAGTGTTGCTGTGTCGATGAGAAGAGCTACAGCCCTATGTAAATGAACTCTCTGTCATCTGCATGAGAAGAAACAGGACAAGACTTGAGGCTGGCAATCTCAACTCCATTGACTTGCTCATCCCAACAGGCAATTTAAAAATGCAGTGTTGCAAGTAGCAGTCTTAAAAATATTCTTATGCTGCTTCCTTGGGAGGATAAACCAAGTGCTTTAATATGAGTGGAACCATGAAACGAGGGAGAGAAAAGTGTGGAGAATATGTAAGAAACACGAAATAGTTCGGAAATTTTGGTGAATAAAATCTTAATGTGATCTAAATGAAGGGAATGTGTTGGTGGGCTCATTTCCATGGGGAGAAGCTGACAGTGCTGTTGTTTTCTTGTGGCTCCCATGCTGAAACCTAGTAAGAGGCAAACTCTAACTCCTGGGATGACATAACCTTTTCTACCTGTTGCTGCTACTTTTTGAAGAAACCTCTGCAGCTTCCTCGGTCATTTGGCTCTGGAGACAGTCATCTTATGCTTACCAAGCTGCATCTAGGTTGCTGTTGCCTTCATTGCACGTTTCATATCCATACTTAACATTGTGGCCATGGGACACTTATCTTGTGATCCCCAGTCTCTGATATTTGGCATCTAGCCATATTTTAAGACACTGCTGTTTTCAATTAGCATGGGTTGTGTTTTGCAATCTTGCAGAGTTTTTTCAGATATCCAGATGGTAATTGCCAGCAATGTGCCTGGAGAAAAAAAGCTGCAAGGATCTCTGCCATGCCATGGGGACAGAGGATCCCTATATTCCCTGAAGGGCCATGAGTCCACACTGCACTAAAGCAGGGGCCCCATTCAGCATGAAAATGTTGAGATACAGTGTCTGGATGGAGCCTTGGTGGTTACTGTATTTGTGAAGTGCCCTGTGAGTTGAATGTGAATAAATTTTAATCCCAGGGGATTGAGTTCAGAGGGTTTTTCCCATCTATGATATCCGCAGTTCTTTTTTTCACTTTCAGCCACTTTGCAATTACTGTTTTTAACACAGACAAATTTTCCAAAGCAAAAGCTGGCCATGAAAATCTGACGATGGGTTTCCAAAATGGGAATGCTTAGCCATTTCGTGTTGCAAGCAAAATTATACCAGCATGTGAATAGTTTGACAGGTCTGTTCTTGAGCAGAGCTGTTAAGCAGATAAACAAACAAGCAAAAACTCTGCTCATGCATATATGCTACGCTTGTGAAGTTTGGATTTTCCCTCCCTCTGAAAATATTTTTAATGAAAAGAATGTGGCTTCAAAATGCCCTTTTACTGGTCTCAAATAAATTAATGTCATACAGCCCATCCCTCCTCCTCCCCATATGTTGTAGATTTTTAGAATATGACCGCTCCATACATTACGAAAAGGGTATTTGAAGTAATTTTAAACAATATTCTGAAGTGACCAGGGTTTAAATTTGGCCTGGGATACTGAGCAGACCACACTTCCCACACTCTGCAGTTCCCTTGCTTTCAGTCCCTTAGGAGGGTTATGTAGAAGCTTTTCCTGTCCCAGAAGAAGCAAAGTGAAACATGAGCAGTCACTGTAGCTGGCCCAGGTTTTCAAAGGGACACTCGTGAAGGCACCAGCAGGATCCTGTAAAGCTGCAGGGGAAGGATGGTAGGGCTGGTGCACATTAGTCATCCCGAGTGGGCCAGTCTCACAGGGAGGAACACTGACTTGAAAAAAGCTGTGAAGTTGAGCACTGGGAAATTTTAGGCGTCTCTGGAAATAGTAAGCCCACCAGTAGTTAGTAGATTTTAAAAGACAAATAGAGCAAAAATTCCACAAAATATGTGGCCTCCTGTCTTTCTATTTCACTCTTCTGCATGCCACAATTTTGCTTGAGCATATTCTGCCACCATTTTACCATCTTCACTTTGCTGCAGAATGAATGGTGAACCGTATTTCACCGCTTTTTAAAAAGAGTTTGTTTCCTCAGGCCTCCTTAGTGTTGTGAGACTTTTTCCTCTGAGATGTCCTTTTTTCTTTCATGTCTTTAGCATATTCCTTTTGTACCTCAAACTGTGCTTCCCATGTCCTTGAGCCTTCAAGTTCCTTCAAGAGAACTCTGGAAAATAGGGGCAGAGCTGAGAAGTAGGCATTTTTCCACCTCGGTGTAAGCCATTTTCCCCTCCTCCCTTGTGGGATGGTAAGTTTTGAGGAGAAGACCACAGGCTTTTGTCATTAGGCAGAGGTCCAGGGTGGGAAATTGGAGTTGGAAATCTGCTGGGCTTGCTGAAAGACTATGGTTCAAGAAGAAGTAAGGTCAAGGTGAGGTCAGTGTTGGCTACTGCACACGTTATGACCCCTAACTTTGTTTCAAAATCAGAACCAGCTTGAGACCAAGCTGTAAAAAGAAATGCCTGCGGTAAAGTGAGTTTACAGAGCAAGCAAAATCCTGAGAACAGTAATGTATTTATAGAAAGCACGTGGATTGGTTAGTAAGGGGAGAGTGCAGCACAAGAAGAGCTGTGGAAGAAAGCTGAGGCAGTGAATTCTGCATAATTTCATTCTTACGAATGCACCAGCAATGCCTGGCCCTTACCTTCATAGAGTGCATCATAAGGTGTGAAGAGGTCAAGATTTCTCGAGAGAAGACCCATGGTTTGGGGTGCTTCAGTTCTGGGATGCCAGGCTCAAAAGAACCTGTAAAGAGATTAATATATTGGTCCAGGAAAAAAGGATACTATTGATGTCCATCATACAGATTTCTGCCTGGGAAACTCAGCAATTGGTCAGGAGAAGGATAAAGGACCTGTGACTTCAGTTAAAAGTTTCTTTGTGTTTTTATAATAATTTGTGATAAAAGTGAAGAAATTTAATGGGCATACTTGTTGCTAGAGGGCTTGACTGCTGCAGATAAGGGCCTTTGGGGATGGTGCTTGGGAAGGTGGTTGGGAGACTGGGCAGTTTGACTGGCTTAGGGCAGACTGCTGGGTGTTGCACTTCTGGGTGTTAAGTGGAGAGCTGGAAAATACCAGTATTAGGTCCATTTCTAAGTGCCTGTTTAGAAAAAAATGTACAGAACAGCTAATTGATGTCTCTACCTCATGTAAACATACACTGGAGAGAAAAAGGCTTTTGTTAGAAGTCAGCTGAGGTGAGTTACAGCCCACCGGGGCTGGAGGGGCTTGCCGTGCCACTTGCCTCCCAGCCCTGTGATCTGCATCCTGCTGACTCCGGCTCTGTTTCAACTGCAGAACAAACCAGTTTAATTTCCTGGACTGCAATCCCCTGCCCCACCCCGCAGTTTGCTTTTTCTATGTTAACTTTCTGCCATTTTAGTGATCTCAATCAGCTTATCATATGATACAATGAGTGCCAGAAGGAGCTCAGTGCGCCTGGGAGAAATATGTGACAGGAGGCTGGAAGGAGGCAGAGGAAGGAAGGGTAGGAGCTCCCTGCTGCAGGAGCTGGGATCTATTAACTCAGCTCCAGCTGTACTGAGAAACTGTACCCTTACCGTGGCGTAGCTGAAGGGAGATGATGTCTTGTTCTTGTCTAGTGATTGTGAGACAAGGAGGGAGAGCTCTTGCAGGTCTGATGCATCCCTTGCAGAAATCTTGCTTTTTTTTTTACTAGTGAAGAACAAAACAAAGAGAAATGTCCTAAGCCCTAAGCATGGGCTAACCCCCTAAGCATGCTTGCATTTACCTTGTGATTTATCACCCAGGTACTAGGCATTGGTGCATAGAAATAAAATACGCAACACTTGGAATTTATCTATTCTGACATGTTAATAAATTATTATTACAGACTATGAGCTTTGCTAAAGTAAACAGAAGGGAAGTTGTGAATATAACCTGTCTGTAACTTGATAATCATCATTTTAATGAAATAGGTTCTAATACTTGGATAAGAACATTTAAATTTTTTGTTGTTGTTGTTTTAGCCATCTAGAGTATACGTAAGATTTCCTAGGAGGTATCAGAGGGGACCAGCATAGTTGGGGAAACCCAGTGACTGGAACTCTTGTCCAAATGTTTTGCTGTGTGTATGCTGAAGGGATGGGTGAGATGCTGGTGCTGACTGTTCTCTCTCTCTTACTCAGGGTCGCCATGTCAAAACGGGTCAGCTGGCAGCCATCAAAGTCATGGATGTTACTGAGGTGAGTAGAGGAACCTTCTGCTTTATTAGCAACATGTGTAAAGTTTAATAATGAGAGATGGTATAGGGCTTACCTCATATTTCTGTTGAAA
Source organism: Climacteris rufus (assembly GCA_013398175.1). Classification (NCBI taxonomy): domain Eukaryota; kingdom Metazoa; phylum Chordata; class Aves; order Passeriformes; family Climacteridae; genus Climacteris; species Climacteris rufus. The sequence continues at coordinate 139,711 of VZRZ01004051.1, read as the reverse complement.
GGCGTAGTCCTTGCATGTGAATGTTTGCTCTCTGCTTGCAGGATCCAGTCCATCCGCCCCAGATTTCTGTGTGCTGGGGTGTTTGTCTTGCACAAATTGCTTTGTTCAGTCCCAGGGCATATGGGTGCCTGTAGCAGTCCCTTTTCAGAAATTTCTTAGAAGCGGGGGAAAAAGTTCAAATCGCTTGCTTCCCACTTTATTCTCTTAAATGTATCATCTTGCTTTTACTGAAAAGGAAGGTGTGGAAGCTGCTTGATGTAGAGGACAGTGTTCTCCCTGGTACATCTGCAGCCCACAAAGGGTATATGTTTATTCAAAGGAACAGGTCCAATGTACTTCCAAGAAGCCTGAAAGCAGAAACATCTGCAGGAATGATGAGCAGATTGCTTCCAGAATTCAGCAATGTAAAGTAGTTGTAGTAACTGACCCACAGGGATTTACTGTGGAACTTTAGATGGGAAAGAAGGGAAATTAACCCAGTCAAAGAAATAGAAAATATATGCCTATATTTGAGTACTTCGGTGTCTTGCAGTTTATGCTGTTCAAAAAGCAATCAGTTTAAATTAAATCTTCAAAACAGATGAAGAAAAGCATGGGTTTCTCCCTGTTGATTCCATTTGTGTTGTATGGAGTTATAAATTAATACAACAGCTTCAAATTTAAAATCAAATGAGATCCTCCTATGGGATACCTGCAATGCTTAACTGATACCACACTTCTGTAGAGAGGTTGTGCCTTTTCAGACTGTCTTATTCTTCTGAACTCCACAATCTTACATGGGGGAAAATTTATGTTAATGTGTGTGCATTGTACAGACCAGGGGATCTTTGGCAAGGTGGTTATAGTAAGCAAAACTCCTACAAGGGTATTGCTGCAAAATACTTCATAGTTTAGTGTGTGTGTAGGTGCAACAAGTAAAAATGACCTTGGACACAAGGTCCTAGATGAGTGGTAGGGTGTGATGGATAAATAGGCAGGCGAGGAGGAAAACAAGAAGGCAGGGTTAGGTCAACTGATAGGACTTCAGCCTTATCTCCGAATCTCTAGTGATCGATGGGCAGTGTGACTGTTGCTCCCTATCTTAAGCTGTTGTGTCTGCCAAGAGCTAGATATTCTTGCTTTGTAAGATGGCTTGATAAAGATCAATTTTCAGCTGAAGTTTTTTAAAGGCTGCCTTCATGAGGAGGCAATGCTTTTTTTTGCTGCAGTTAACAAGCAAGAAACCAGAGAAGAATGAAGGTGCATTGACACACAGTGAGAGTTCTTTGCACAGCAAATGTTTCCATTTGTGCAGCAGTTTTACATAGGGCAGCTTGCTGGACTGTGCATGACAATGGCTTCTTCCATAATATTAAGATTGGCTCTACTGCACCCTCCCTCTGTTTTTAATGGCATATATTAATCACAAACAGTTGTAATGGAGAGGTTGAACAGAAGAAGGAAAGCAATTGAAAATTTTTGTCTGTAGTATGGCTAAGCTCATATTGCAGGAGATGGCTGAAGTTTTGAAACGTTCAGTAATTTTTGTCTGGTTTTGAAAAGAAAGTTGTATATTGGCACCGTCTTTTTCTCATAAGTGCAATGCTTTTTTAGGGGATGAAAGGCAGTCAGAGGGAGGAGTTTGGAGATGTTAGCCTCATGCAGCTTAAAAGCATTGTCATTCCTACCAGTGGAGCTCATGTGTTTTTGCTTCAAAGTAAAGAGCCTGCAGAGACTAAAAACGTGTAAATTATTCCAAGTCATACTAAGTCCACTTTTTAACACCAGGCATGGGTGATACTGTTGCATGTACAATTTTCTCAGTGGCAGATGTGGCTGAAGGATGTTCTTGTCCAGCCTTGCTTGCTGGTTCCTTGCCTGTTTCCCAACACTGGTGCTGACACAACTGCCCTGGGCCCAGATGGTGACCTGGATCAGTGAATGGGCGCTGGTTTGAGTTTAAAAATACCCTTACTCCTCTCCTTCTCCTGGTTATTTACTACCTGGAGTGGTTAATTTATCTAGTTCAGCACATCATGTTGGAAACTGTTGTGCGGTTGCTGTGAAGAAGGTGGCATGAGACTGAGAAAGAGCCTCTGATGGCCATCAGGGAGAAGGGGCAGTAGCTAGAATTGACATGTCTGCCAGAGATGGCCATGTCCTCAAGCCTAGCTTCAGTTCCTCAAGGGATGGTTTCATGAAGACCTCCTTTTGCTGGCAAACAATGCAGATCCGTCCTGGTTCTACCTCACCACAACTTATGGGGACAGAGAGGACAGTGACTACCACCCTTAGCACTGTTCCAAAAGAAATGTTGGAGGAACCACAGCCACAAATTCACCTTCTCTGCCTGCTTTAAGAGCTACAGTTAGATGAACTGCTAATGTTAATACTGTGTCCATGCCCATGGAGAAAGAGGCTTGAGTGGAAACTTTCACAAAACTGAAATTGTGATTTTTTCCGATGAGTGGCTGCTTGAAGTTGTAGGTGATCTGTGCCTATGTTCATATTTTATTGGCAGTATTATGCCTTTCTGCTTAAATTCAAGTGGTGCCGTGGGGGATATCTGATTATTTTGACTAACCTGAGTTGAGAACAGACACAAGACTTCCTTTCTTCTGGTATACCTCTGATCCAGTGCTTGCTTTGCCAAATGCTTAACAAATTAGAAGACCTAATGTATTGGCATGCTCTGTGGGCACACCCCAGATTTTCAGCTTTCAAGGCCATGATTCTGCAATTCACACATCTCTCAGGATCAGCAAAGTAATGTCAGTTCTGAGCTGTAAAGCTTTGATCACCCAAACAGGAGGGATATCAAAATCAGAGTGAAGGCTTTCCTTAAAAAGTTTTGGTTGGCGTGAAGAAAAGGAGGTAGTATAGCCTCTGAGTAGAGACATAGGAAGAAATATTACAGCTCTGTAGTGCACATGGCACTGTGGAAATGCTCTTCATCCTTCTCATCTTTTCTTGTGGTTTTCCCTTTAGATATTAATTTTGAAAAGAATGGTGGCAAGGATGAAAAAAGAGGAGGTGGGATGAAGCTATCAGCTTGATCTTTGAATAAATTATGACTAGTTAGTACTGCTGCCTGAAACGTTGGGGGATGTTGATGTGCATAAAACTTTCCTGCCTCTTCTACTTTCCTCCTTTCTAAACAAATTATGAAAATACTTAGAAGACTGGATCTTTCCAGACCTTTAGATCTACAACACTACAGCAGGCACTAATGGATCTGTAAGACCTAAAGATCTAAAGGTTTTACTACAGGATGGTGCATAGACAGGTCTTGTGTTCAGTTTCTGAGGGCAAAGCTTCAGCGCATGTAGGCTGAAAAAAATTCACTGGACTGTAGAACAAATAAAACCAAAAAACCCACCAGTGTTCATCAATGGAAAGCTATTCTTATTCCTTGTTGGAATGAGCCCAATGACCATAAAAGGGGAACAGTGCAAACTATCAGCATGTATGCACTTTAAAAATTGCTTTACAAAATGTACTTATGTAGATGAATCTCATGCTGCACGTGTGTTGTGGGGGAGGCATTATATGTAGTCTGTTGTTAATCTTTCTCTTGTAGGGTCTGTGTTCCTTTTGTGACATTGTTTTGGAGGTGATGTTCAGTCTGTGTTGACCCCTTCCACTCATTGATCATGCTGTTAGGTTTCCACGATTGTAAGAATGCCATGACTCTTTCAGATTTGGCAGTCCCTGTTCAGTTAGAAGAATCTGTTTTCTTGTGAAGGAAATAGCATTTAAAACCTTAGCAAAGCTTACTTAGCAAATCTGCCTGCATCCAAGCTGTTAAGTTGCATTACACCCTAAAGCTTGACTCTGATTAACTCTTTTGGAGGCTTTCCTTGCAGCTGCATGGTTGTTTCCAGTGTCACTCCTGTGTTCCGCTTCCAGCAATGCTTTTCCCTTTGAAAAGTTTGGTAACTGATTTTGAGGCAAAAACACAATTGCTTCTCTTCTGTTTGTTATAACCCCTGACGCTGCTGCTTCTTCCTCCTACCTCTTCCCACACACACTCTTGGCATCCCTTGGGAAAGTTTTCCGCATGCCTTTTTTAATAGCAGCATTTCTCAGCTCTTGTGCCCAGTGTTTCATGACTTGTCCAATCTAGTCTCTGTAAAATTATGCTAAGTAAACAACTGGATACTGCATCCTGCTGATTTATGAAAGGAGTTGGATTGCTTTTAGTGCTTGCCTGTCTTGCTGTTTCTGTGTGTTCTCTGCAGAAAAATTAACAACCTCAGACCAAAGCCTCCAGGCCTGCAGAGAAACATGGCACTTCTCCCATACCTAGACAGGAAAGGTTACCCAAGTTTCTCATTGCCATCTTCCTGACTCTGCTGATTGCTTGTTTCTGTTGTGATAGGCAAGTAACTTTGAATCTTGTGAATCTGCATCTTATGGCCTATATGGTGTTATAAACTACAGTTGTGTGGATGATCTATCCATTGTCCAAAGGACACCTCAAAAGCATTCCGCAGAAAAACTGCAGATAAATAAAAATGTGTGTATGTTTCCACACAAGCCAACAGACAAAATGAGGGAAAAATGAAATTATAAACACCAAAAGTTTGCCTTAATTATTATGTATGTTCTTTTTTCCCCTCATGAAAACTTAAAGACAATCCATGGATTTTGATCTGTTTGAAGAGAAAAAAATAAAAAGGTTGATGACTCACTCTGGAAGATTGGAAAACACAGATCCTTGTGGCCTATGCAGCAGAACTGGGTCAAGTCGGCCTGGAGAAGCTGAATAGGGGCCATCCCTTTAGTGCAGAGATATGAATTCAGTGCTTTACCTAGCTTAGTGCAGCAGCCTGATTAAGTACTTTTATACAAGTCCATGGCTGTACTTAGTGTGAAGTTAGCCAAAGCAAACCTGAAGTCAATAGAGGTGCCAAAAGCCTTGCTATTTCACTTCTTCATAGGAGTCACTTCTTCTTAATGTGAATTGGGGAAAATGGATCAGGGACCTAAAAATCCAGATTGTTCCATTGGAAATACTGGCATTCTGCTTGCTTGTCTGTGAAATGTGAGGTTGCTTACTACTAGTCTGTGCAAAAGTTTGTAGTCTTTGGTTAAACAGTTACCTGGCAAAATAAAGAATCGTTCTGTGGAAAAGGAATAAATAGGAAAACTATTTACCATGTGGACAGCCCTGCTGTCCAGTCTCCCCTGAAGCTGATTAACCTCTGATCTCTTCCAGGGATTAGGTAAAAAAAAAAAAAAAAGGCTGCTGAGAACTATCTATTACAATTCAGAGGAAAACAGAGCTGGACAGAGTGTGGTCTCTTGAGCTGTAACATCTGGTTATCTGTTTTTGGATGAGGTCAAAAAGAGCTACAATAGTCTTGCAGCCAGTAAGGCAGCCTTTTTTGAGCTGTGGAGCATTAGTATAATTTCTTTTTTTAACTGAGATCCTTCACCTACCTCTGCTGCATGCCCTCACCCAGCAGCTTGGCACAGTTCTTCCCTCTGCTTTACCATGGAGCTGATGGGAGGAGGTTCACCCCAGGTCCCCTGGGTGCTGGCAGGGTCTGCAGTGCTGGCTGATGTCTGCATGGGAGCGGGCTCTGCTGCAGCTCCATGCTGCCTGTTTTTCTGCAAGACAGAGGTGGTCCTGTCCATCTTCAGGGTGAGGGCAGTGCATGGGGCCTTGCAGGGGTGCCAGACATGTCACAACACTCCTGTCCTTGGGTGACTGGGCAGTGCTTCGCTTGCCAGCTCATAGTTCTAACAGAGCAGAACAACATTTAACTCTAAAGAGCCTTTTCTCCTTATAGTCACACAAGGAGCAGTGACTTTATCTCCCAGCAAAGCAGATACATCTAAGACCTGGCTTAAGTCAGAGCTGTGATTTCTGGACACAGTCCAAGAAATTTCCTGGAGCAGTGCTGGCACCAGTTTGGATAAAAGTCAAGCTTCTATTCTCTTCATCTGAGTGCTCAGGCTGGAGAAGCTTGTTGGAAAGGGAAGAATGTCAGGTTTGGTGCAGTTGCAAGGAGGAGACTGAATAGGGAGCTTCACAGGCAGTTTGAGGTCAGGGCAGAAAGCTGTGGCTGTTACCAAGCAGTTTGGGAAATTATATTGCTGGAGAGAGCTGATGTCGAGCACTCAGGCTCTGCATTGCTGTGTTCCTCTGAAGAGCAACTTTGCACTAATACTGTGTGGTTGAGGGAAAAACTGGCAAAGGAGAGAGAAGGAAATGGATGTAAAATATCCATACATGCTTGTTTCTCCATTTGTTTATTTCAACATATGTTTTCTCCTTATGCAAGACTTCCACCTGAGAGGAGAGTGTTTGCATGCACAGCCTAACATCAGTTGTCCTTGTGGGTATACCTCTCTATATGCTTTAACATGCTTGTTATGGAATCTGACTTTCAAGGCTGAAAGAAACAGATGTTTTTCTTTTGCCACGAAGATCCTTGAGGGCACCATTGCTGCCTCACCACCATCTCTCAACAACAATAGAGCTTTGGCTGTAAAGGCATCATGGTGCTCATTTAGTAGGATTCCTGTTGCATGGCTTTTTCAACTGAGACTGGATGGTGGCTTCATACTTAAGGTTGATTGTGGAACACAGTGTTAAGAAAATGTAAAGAAAGCTGCGTTGACAAAGAAGTCACTAATAAAATGTGATTTCATATGTATACAAATGACTGCCAGCATCTATCTATGTTCTGGACCAGAATACTAACAGTGGTGAAGGCTCAATGTGGGTAGCATGCAGATGCTTTCACAGTTGAGACATTTTACCTACTGGTCATACCTGCACTGACATGAAATTGAGCAATAATAGCTTGTGCAAATTCTAGTGATGGAGCATTTCTTCCAAGCCGAGAGGAGCGTTCGTGGAGGTGGCCTCAATGCGGGGGATTTGCTGCTGCCTTCCCCAGTGCTCTCTTTGTCTCAGCTGTCTGAAGAGGTTTGAGTTCTGGTGGGAAACAAATGTTTTGTGTGCAGACAAGCAAAAGGTATGGGGCTGCATATGATATAATTTCTGCCAGACACAGAGCACAGCTCAATTTACCCCTAGTGAATCAGACATATTGTCTACTCGAGGAAAACAAGGCAACCCTGTCAATACAGTGTTAGAGCATGTGTGCTCTTGCCAGTTTGGGCAGAGTGAAACCAATGAGGATTGTGACAGAGCATTGTGCTTTCATTTTAGCAAGTTTCTAGGCTGAACTCGGTCTGCTTTGTATTCTTCCTGCCTGCATAGTCAAACAAAAGATCCCAGGTCCAGTACAAGCTGCTGTCTTTCAGAGGTGCACTTTAAAATCTGGCTTGGGCTTTAGGATCAAAGTCAGGGGAATTAATTATCTGTTTATATTAAAGGGGATATATCTGCTTGAAATGTAATCTCTCTTGACTGTGTTTAATTGTAGTTTCATAAACTGCACCTGCCTGTGGGCTCCTCCTGTTTTTGCTGCAGCATTCCATATTTTTATCTTGACTTCCTAAGGAAATGAGGCTTCTTGGTGATACTGTGTCCTGCCTTCTTTTCCACCAAATAGCTTTTGGATCTGCTGGTCGACTTCAGCCAAGTTTAATGAGGAGGAGAAATTCCGGAGATACGAAGTCCTGACAAGTTATGTGAAAACTGGCAGGCTGCATGGAGAAGGGAGGGGCTGAAATTTATAGCTTCTGCTTTGAAAATGGTAGACAGACATTATCCACCTTACATTTTCAGTCAGCTGGCCACTGTTTTGCAGTAAATCATGAGGAGAAAGTAGATTGCTTCATTTTTATCTAAGGAAAAACTTCTGATGCTTGACTTCTCAATTGAGTGCTGCAGCTATAGGAATGTGTGCAGGGTAGCACATGCAAACTACTTTCAAGCATTTTGAAATCTCCCTCTGGTTCTTTCTTTAGTTTATGGCTACACAGATCTACTATTGCACATTTGAGACTATCCTGCATGATCTCTCTCCCCTTCTTTCTTAACATGCATATGTATATCTAAATATAAAATAGCAATGTTATTCTCCAACATTTAATGAGACAAAAATGTTTTTTCTAAGTCCCTCAACAGTGCTTCTTTTGCAAGGCACAGTTTGAATGATTGTGCATGGAATTGTTGGCTAAAATAGAGTCTTAAAGCCCAGCTCCTAAATCTAGAGATTACAGTAGCAAGTGCTAATGCTTGAGGACCTGGGAATTCACTGTACTCTGAGCTGGCTTGTAACAACAATAAACACTGCCCTTGTGCCTAAAGCATTCTTCTCCCCCTGTGCCCAATCTCTTAAATATGCAATGGGAAGCACACAGCTGAGCTAGTGTTAAAAGAGCCTTGAAGATCCTGTGCAAACCAGTTCAGTTGGTCAATGTAGGAGAAGATGCTATTTGTCTCCAAAGCCCAGAAGTATTTCAAATCCTTTCCAACAAGGCTCCTGTGTACATACCTCTAGACAGAAAGTAGCCTCTGTCAGAGAACACTGGATAAAGTGCAGACAACACTTTAGATAGAAATGCAAAGGTGTTGTCATTAAATTGCAAAGATTGGTGCTTCACAATAAGCACACGGTTTAGTCTTGCTTTCCTGTGCTTACCATCTCTCTTATGCTTCAAGCATGATTAGAGCAATGGGAGTCTGGCCGTGGAGGCATCTTTTTTTCTGATGTTTCCCTGTTGAATTTTTTAATGCCAGGCATTATTTCTTGAATGTTTTATTCTGAAAGGTGTGTCTGTGAGAAGTAAGCAAGCAGAAGCACTATTGTTCCTGTGTGGACAGCAAGCACATGGGTGTTGTGTTTTGCCTCACATCCACCAGGTAAAATGGTAGTTTCTTTACCCAGTACATCACTGGTGCAAAAGATGTGGTAGGAGTTGCAACAGCCTGCTCTCTTGTGCATCTCATTCTGTAAGATGATGGGTGCCTTTAGAAGTGTCCCTCTCTCTGCTTAGTGGAGGGATCAGTTCCAGAAGTGAGCTCAGATTTGGTGTGTTGGTTGGTGTATGAGATGTTTTTGTAGTGTTTCACTTCAGCAGGGATATTTTCCACTGTAGCACTTTCTTTCTGAACTGAGTCTTAGTGCTTGATTCTAGAGCTGATAACAACTAAGTGGAAATCCTCGTGTAAATGCAGTAGCCCATGGACCTTCAGACAACTATTACTGGCCTGGCAAAGCACCTTGGCTCTGCCTGCGAAAGTAAGAAAGGAGAATGTCTGCGATCCGTGAAAATAATTTTCTTGTGTGGAATATTTTACTGAATGGAAATGTAACTGGGCAGAGAGACCACAGGCAGCAGGGAGAGAGAGCGTGCCGGTGGCTGGCGGCTGCTTGGCTCCCCTGTGCTAACCTGTCCTCCTGGCCAGGGCTGCAGGCTGACAGGCAGCCCTGAGTCACTGCTGTGGAAACACTGATGCAAAGGCAGCATTATTAAGGAGGGTTTTATTTGTCTCTTACATATTTTACCTCAGCAACCTTTTTGCTAGCATTTATTGTAGTTGCCTCTCTTTGAGCCAAATGGTGGAACAAAACTTGTTATAAATGTTTGTTGGTTTTCACTCTGAATTTTTCTCTCTGCTTCTCTTACTGCACTCGTTTGCAACAATTTTTTAAATGTAAAGACTTGCACTGATTATAAAATGATAGAGTTGCACTGATATGTAGATCAGAGAGGGCTACATGATCAAACAAGTCTCCACTCAAATTTGAGTCCCTGAGGAATATGTCTGTTCCTATTTCAGAATTGCTGCTGCTCCTCAATTCTGATTAGAAAGTTTGGGAAACATACCTAGCCTAGTCTTGATTTGCAACACAAATTGTTACTTTGCACTGTTCATGTAAAAGTGGATGGGTCAGGATGTAAATGCAAACTCATTCTCTGTGCCTACAAATGTAAACAAACTGCGTGTAAATTCAAGAAAGGATTTCTCCCACTGGAAGGAAAAAAAGGAGAAATAGTTGCATTTTTTATTTGTAAATGTTCAGATGGCATCCTGTTGTGAGAACAGCACTTCCTCCTGACATCGGTGTCTGTGTGTTTTCCCCATTTTTCTAGTTACTTCTCCCTAGAGATAAGGTTTTACAATGCAGCAAAGACAGTTTGGTGTCTGGCTGCTACTGTAGGCACAGCCCTGCCTCTCTTCCTTTCTTCCAAAGCTCCACTTGAACCAGTATCTATCTGGTCCCATCCCCTTCTCTGCGCTACTGGCAAGGAAGTGTATTTATTTATTTATTAGTTTGTTTGTTTGTTTATTTATTTAATACAGATTAGCTTTCTACTGTTTTCACGCTAACTGAAGCTGGCCAGGGGGTGGGTGAGAGGGGCCAGGCAGGACATGGAGTGGAAGTGGCAGCTTCTGGGAGCTGGCCTGCAGCAGCACCTCCAGTCTTGAGGCTGCCTGAGGAACCCAGAGTCATCCCTTTGCAGTGTGAACCCAGGAGGAAAGCCGGCTGCAACGCCTTTCCAACATCTTGGCTGCATCTTTCTCAGCCACCTGCAGTGGCTGCTGAGGGACTGTTTGTAGTGCTCCACACCTGCAGATTTAGGAATAAAGAATGGAGTGTAAAGGTCTTCTGCAGGGATTCCCCTACTCTCTGGTTCTTTCCACTGTGCAATAGGCTATTTTTAGTCTGCTTGCTTGCCTCAGAAATTACTTCACTTTCTGCTTTGGATGATTTCCATAACATTCATTGTGATTCTGAATTCCAGTGTTCAGGATAATGTCAGAGCACAGAATTGCTGGGTGGCAAGCTCAATTCCAATGGCAAAGCCAGGAAACCTGTGCTGAGGATGTGTGATGCCAGCTGCTTCTGGCCTGGTGACCCGTGGGAGAGTGGCTTAGCTGAACCGCATTGTGGACCATGCCCCATATTTGCAGGCAAAGAGCCTTGTTAACCCCGAGTTTAATGGTGCTTTGGTTAGTGAATGGCAAAAGAAAACACCCCTTTAGTGTGCTAATCCAGGTAGCCAAAGTAGATCTACCTCTGAAAGACATCTGTTTGCTTTAAGTGAAGTCCAGAGTCAAAAGCCCAGCCTGTCCTTGCTGTGTATGCTTCGATGCTAATTCATGGGATTCATTGCTAATTCACTGAATGTCACTCATTCTTCCTCCAAATAGTACTTAGATATGATTTTAATCAGCAGTTTCTTCAGTAATGAAGCGGTCTTAAGTGTATAAGGTGTTATAGCAGACCTTGCTGTGGGAAACAATGCTCATCTTAACCTTGTTGCATATGATGTATCTAATGATTTGCCACTCTGCCATAAAAAAAATTTAATAGAATCAACGAATCACCAAGGTTGGAAGAGACCTACAAGATCACCCTGTCCAACTGCCCAGCTGGCACTATCACTGTAACCCCTAAACAGCTGAACCACATCACCCAGCACCAGATCCAGACACCTCTTAGACACTTCCAGGGATGATGACTCCACCATCTCCCTGGGAAGCCAAGTCCAATGCCTGACCACCCAAACATTTAATTATTTAAAAAATACCTAATCTGAATCTCCCATGTCTTGGTCTGAGGGCATTTCCTCTGGTCCTCTCACTGCAGGCACAGCAGAAGAGACCAGCCCCCACCTCACTGCAGCCTCCTTTCAGGCAGTTGCAGAGAGTGATGAGGTTCCCCCTGAACCTCCTCTTCTCAAGACTAAGCAAACCCAGCTCCCTCAGCTGTTCTTCATAAGACATGTTTTCTAGACCCTTCATGAGTCTTGTTGTTCTTCTCTGGACACACTTCAGCATCTCAGTGTCCTTTTAATATATTTTAAATAGCTAGTTCTGTAATAAGTGAATTTCATATAACTGCTTGATAAAGTAGAACACAATTCAGTGGCTTTGGGCAGCTTGTTGCAGTTTCATAGGAAAGGCCTTCAGACACAACATCCCTGAGGCAGTGCTGGATCCAGAGGGAGATGAAGACTGACTGGCAGTTAATAGGAAATTTTCTTAGATAAAAATGGAGATGTTTCCTCTGTTGGTCTTCTCTGCAGCTTGATAATGCATGGGATGAATATACTTGTGGGAAGTCATGTATTCAGGAGCTGTATATTCAGTGGAGAACAGAGATTGAGCCTATTGCTGAGGGTCAATGTAGATCAAAAAGTTGGAATTCAGTATTTGAGATTGGTGGGGGAAAAAGACATACAGTATCAAGCCTAGATTCCCATGAATTTTCCACACTTTTTTTTCCTGAGTCTTGATTAAGAATCACTCTGGATAGATTGGTTCCTGTTTGGATTAGAGGTCTGAGCCATGATTTTTTACAAAAATATCCATGTTCATCAGCCTTTGGGGGACAAATGTCTACTTAAAATGTGGATAAACAGTCACAAACGCTCTGCTTACTGTGGTTCCATGATCTCTTCTGTGCTCCTTGAAAAGTGACCTGGCAGATGAGCAGTGATCTCTTGTGCAGGTCTTTGTATTTTTCCTCCTGATTGCACTCAAAGCGAGTACTTGTGTGGCTGCTTTGCTTCTGACCATCACTAGAGGGCTTCAGAGGGAGAAATCTGCTTGCCTTCCACATGATGTCAGGAGCCAGAAATTTCTTCTGAAACCTGATAACGTTGTAACAGAGACCTTCGAGTTATGCTAGTAGGAGCTTACTGGCGTTCAGCAGTTTTTTGCATCTTCTATTCAGAGAACTTCTTTAAGAATTTTTTTTTTTACCTTTTTGAACTTCTCTTTTAATTACCTTTACAAGATGAATGGTAAAACCGGTCCTACAGGTGTGGGGTGAGTAGGGCTGGTGGGCAGCTGACACCTCCTAAAAAGGGTTTTGCAGTGCCCTGCATTTTCGTGAAGGGAAGTGACTGGAATGTGCACGTTGTTGGTGTGCATGGACATGTGCCCACTCTCCAGGCCAGCACTGGGGAGAGGTGGCCAAAATTTGGTCGTGACTGTTTCATGGATGTACACACTGTGGTTCCTCGGGAAAAGTGTCTGCTCATGAACCAAAGGCGTGGGGGAATAAGGGATGCATTGTATGAAAGACAACTTTTAGCTGGGTGTCTTGCTTTGAACAGGTTTGCCAGCAAGTTGGAGAGCTGCCCTCAGCCAGGCCTGCTTTCAGTCAGGAAGTTTTATAGGTCATGAAAAGCAGCAATGTCCTTTTTTTTTCCATCGTGCCCTGCCTTTATATGCAGCGGCGCACATGCACTGCCATCATCCTTCGTGCTTTGGATCAGTGACTCGGTGTTAGCCCAGGAAGACTTGTGAGTGCCTCTGATTTCTCTCTGTGGTGTGGGAACGCTGAACCACATAATGGCTGTGATTCAAAGACAAATGCTAACTCTTTGCTACTGATCACTTTGGCAGAAACCCCCAGATGCTCAGAGACTACAGATGGAGCTGTTTTGGGGAGAGTTTTCTTGTTAAAAAAAAGAAAAAAAAGGCACCCACAACCTTAGAATTTCCTATTATTATTATCAGTGGTAGTATTACTAGTATTACGTTTTTCTATCTTTATAATAGTCTCCCTATTCTTCACCCCCTGACCCTCACTCTTCAATTCATTCCAAACACAGCACAGCTAAAAGCTTTTTGTAGTGGTGCATCATTTGTTAGTAAACCAGCAAAGACAAGCTTAACCAATTCAACCAGCAATTTCAGTGAGGCTTTTCTTTTTGCATGGGCTTTGGGATTTCAACATGTTCCTGTTGGAGGGACCAGGCTGCAGAAAACTGCAGAAGAGCCTTCAGTCCTGATGGGCTTTGTTCAGATGCCTTAGTCTGGCAGAAGCTGACCTTTGCCATACATAGTCTTTCACTTAGCTGCTCTCTCCAGCTACTGGAGAGGTTGGATTTGCTGTGTGTGGGGTTTCTGCTGCTTCCATGCTGCTTGGTAATGTTTCCAAACCGACGAGTGGATTCTTGCCTTGGTGGTGGAGCTGGAGCTGGCGGTGTTGCTGCAGCTGTCCCTTTGTGCATGACTTCATTGTCACACAGCTCTGCTCTGAGCAAATCCGGTGCCTTGAACCTTATCCTCCTGAATTTTGAAGCTTTCCAAACAATCTAGGTTTCTTCCTTTGGGTGTAAATGCCTCCCCTCTGTCTCCCCCACATGCTTTGGCTGGGCTAATTGCCCTTAGTTTGGTTTCAAATCAAGTGTGATTAAGGGAACATTTCTTCAGACTGTCACTTAATCATGTTACCAGACTAGCATAGTAAAAAGTTGTAGTATCTGTTGGGGTGAATACCCTGAGCACAGAATTACAGGCCCTTTCCTGCTCATGAGTCATTTTCCCCTGAGACTCTATAGTGATAGCATTACTTTTATTTTAACAGAAAAATCCCTGAGAAAGCAACCAGTTATTTATCTGACCATGAGAGACTTTAAGAAAAAAAACAACAAAACTCCAATCTTTGTTATATATGCTCCGGTTGTAGTTCCCGTGCAGATGCTGGCTGGGCAGGCTGGGGTCATGCTTGGCACAGGAGATGTGGTGGCTACTGCAGGCAGGGGAAAACAAGCAACACTTTTTCTGAGGAAGATCAGATTATATTGTGTATCAGAGGATTTCAGTAAAACTTGTTACGCCAGTAAAATTGCTGAGTTTCACTTTTTTATCAGGGGTTTGTGCTACAGGAGTGGGCTGTGCCTGTCTGAACTGCCTCCCTGCAAAAAGAGCCCACAGAGCAGCTCCAAGTAGGCTCATAACACGCACACACATCCTCTTTATATTGCCTTTCTCTTTGAACGTGTGGTGCCCAGCAGCTGGAATAAACAAAGCGAGCCCCTTGCCGCCAGCCTCAAGCCTGAAGGAGCAGTGTTACCCATCGCTGCCCCAGGCTGCAGCCTGGATGGGGTGGTAGGTGTGCTTCCACCTCTTCCCTGACTGATGTAGGGCTTTTTCTTTCTGGGTGAGGTGGCCTGGCCTCTCGGGTTTCTCTTACAGGCTTTGTGGTTGACGCAGGGCCTGTCACAGGAGAGTTTTGGACTGAGTAAACCTCGTTTTCTTCTTATCGGCATCCAGGTGTCGGTGCCTGACTCCCTTGTTCCTGTTCGGACTGCTTGCTGCCTGCTGTGCATACACATCTGTGGTTTTGAGCAGCTGTCTGACAATTGAGTATTTCAGTCCCTGCATGTCCTTTCTGCTGGTTGTGGTGCAGTCATGACAGACAAGGCAAGGCTGACAGGTTAGGGTCTGGCAGGAGCCCCTGCTTTTCAGCATGGGGGCAGCAGGGCAAAGAGCAGCTGAGCCTCACTGGGAGCTGGTGTTGGGATTGGGAATTTGATTTCTGTGCCCAAACTCCTGCCCTTACTCAGTGTTTCAGCTCTAGAGTGAGAGACTTGTACTGGGATCTGAGCTGTTTGTTTTTAAACTGGAGAGTGCAATGCCATAGCAGCTCTGATTTTTGAAGTGAAATACCTTTTAATAAATGCTTGCCTGTTCACAGCCCAGCAGCAAAAACAAACGTGTACTGTAGCATTAGGACCATTTTATATTTTCTCCAGTCCCATTTTCTTGGCTGTTAATCAAGGTCTCTTTGTCACCTGCCCTGCTAAGGGTAAATGAAGCTGGGGTGTAATATTTGCAAGCATTTGTTGCTTTTATTTATCCTGATGGAGGCAGAAAGGCTTTTCTTTACAGACAGGTAAATATTTAGCTGGCTGTCTACAGCTTCCTGGCTCAGAGAACAGGAGTAAGGGAGAGGGGGGACCGTGACACCCCATTTAATAGATGGACATGAGCATCTTGTGGCTCTGTTCATTGTTAATTCACTCCTGCAGCACTGCTCAGCTGTGAGGTTTCCAGGCGTGCTTGGCAGCACCGACAACAAAAACATCTGGTCCAAGAATATAGCTCCCTTCTGCTGGCAGCTGCATGAAAATGATTTTGTACATTGTGGCGTAACGCCAAATGCACTTAACTTGTACACTAAAGTGCACAGCCTTTATAGAGCTTTGGCAGTGCAGGGTGATTTTAAATGCTGTGCATAAGTCAGCGTTAATCTACCAAAGAAAATCAAAACCTCAGCAACCGATTTTATAAAGAACTTGCTTATCACACGTGCCCAGACGTGGCTGTAGCTTTGTACCTGTCTAACAGCTGTTCCTGTCTGAAGACAAAGGAAAAGCCTTTTGGTCGCAGCCCTGGTTGTCATCTGTCCTCCAGGAGGGTTTGGCACAAACACTACGGGAAATTTGCCCCTCTCAGACATCCCTGAATTCCACTCGTCAGCAGCTGCATTTGTTACTGATAGAGGTTGTCTGTCTCCCCTCTTGTTTTAGAAAGGACCTGGCAATTGCTGAAGAAAAATTGTTAACTGTGAATCAAATAGTTTGTGTGTCTGCTGGTAAATTGTAATTTGAGTGATTGGACCTGATAATTACAGACATCATCATCTTGTCAGTCAGTTGTAAATCATTCTGTAATGGATTTCCCATTTTAAAAGAGCTGGTTTTTTTGAGCAGAAGTGTATTTTAGAGGAAAAATACAATATCCATATTCTTTCTCGCTTTGAAAACCCTTAGGGTTATAAACGTGGATCTCATTCATACATGAACAAGCAAGTTGGAGAGGTCTGCTCTAGGAAAGCCTCTCTCAGCATACATATTTCTAGTTATTTACTTTCTGTTCACTCCTATGGAGTAGCTGGCCATGGTGTTGCTTTTTCACCCTCAGAGCTGCTGTTAGATTTTAGGTTTTGGGAATGCTGCAGAAGAGCAGGGAGGAACAGAAATACCGGGTCTAATCTGGTATCCATCATGGGCCTGGGTTTACCCTTTGTGGAAGGAACCCATTCCTCCCCAAGAAGTAGCAGGTGGTTTGAGGGCGTGGACAGGTTGTTTCAGCAGGTGTGTGCAGGTCTGATGGTGTCACAGCTACTGAGCTGCTGTTAGTTCTCTGCCCTGTTACTGCTTTGAGGAGCAGTTCTCACCAAAACAGAAGAAACAGAAGGTGGAGATGGTGACAAAGGGAGTAGGAGCAAGCCTCCTCCTGCTAGCTTTTGAAACAGTCTTTGCTGTTTGTAACCAGAGGCATTTTCTGGGGTATTTTGAAAATGGAAAATGGGATTTGACAAGCCTGTAGGGCTTGGTCCGGTCTCCTCCCTTCTTCTCATCACAGCCACCCACGGTCTGCGTGGACAGTGTTTTTTCCAGCCTGTTTCTCAAACACATGACAGTGGGCTGGTGTTGCAGCTTTTTTTGCGATTCCTTCTGTCCCTCGTCAGGTGAGAGGAACGGGCCTTTGAACCTCTTGTATCCTCCCTGTTGGCACCTGGCATTTTGCATTTGCAGTCCTTTCTCTGCATAAGGCAGGGGAGAATGCTGTGGATTACTGACAGAGGCTGAGTGGTGACTAATATTGGACCAGAGCAGCTAAAGTGTTTAACCTTTAGGCAAAGATTACCTGAA
Organism: Climacteris rufus; assembly: GCA_013398175.1. Classification (NCBI taxonomy): domain Eukaryota; kingdom Metazoa; phylum Chordata; class Aves; order Passeriformes; family Climacteridae; genus Climacteris; species Climacteris rufus. Next base: position 122,395 of record VZRZ01004051.1, on the reverse strand, counting down.
ATTAAAACTTGTAAGGACTTGTGCGCTCACACTGTGTCATTCAATCGTGTTTGTAAGACACATGTACAGATCGGATGATTCCTTTTATTCCTGAGCAATTTACATATTTTGGCTGCCTCACAAAAGAAACCTTGTGTTGAATAAGTCAGATTATGATCTCACAGCAGTCCTTGCTTACAAGAAGTTTTTTGGAAGTTGTAGCATAGCCCAGAAATTTGAGTTTTCCTTTTGTAGGTGTGAAACAGAGCATAGGTTACCGGCTGCACTAAAAACGAGCCTTAAGCCTGGGTATTCCTAAGCCAGTATCTTACCCTTGATGCTTGGGGATGTGATGGCTGTGTGTTAGATGTCCTTTCATCTGGCAGGTGTACCTCAGACAAAGGAACACCACCTTAGAAAAGAAGCGTTAAATCCATTTCTTCACAGTAGCAGATTAAGTGAAGTATGCCGTTTTATAAGAGTGGGTTGGTGGGCTGCAAAGAAGATGAAGTAATTTTGTTTTCAGGGCTTTTCTTAGTACTCATTTTCTGACAAAATGCAGGGCTTTGTTAGTGTTGCAGACAGAGTTTTAAATATTTGGAAGGAAAAATTGCAGCACTCGCAACATTTTAATGAGGACAGTTCCCTTAATTAAAGCCTAGAAGATTTAGGGAATGTGGACAGCTGAGGGATTAGCAATATGTTATGAAGTTCTTCTTCCCCCTACGAGCTGATTTGGGGTCAGAAGGCAAAGTCCGTAATAAAACCAGTAGTCGTCCAGTGGCTATTTGCTGCACTTAACCATTGATGCTCCTAGTGACCAGGCATTCTCTGGATTCATTCTGTCTAATTTTAGGCACACAGTGGATGTGCTAAAGCCTGGAGTGACTGGTGATCTGGGCATCTGCGATTTAGCATGGGGGGGGGAAAGGTGCCTGTGAGTGAGAGGTCTGTCCACCTGAGGTGGTACTTGTCCTATAGAGGGGTAAAAGTCACTGGTGGGACTCTGTCTCCTGCAAGTATGAAGTACTTGCTTCGTGGCTGCCAGCTTTTTACTACTGGCAGTTGGGGTGGTGCTTGTTTGTACTCCCCTGTGTTTTGTGTTTTTTTATTTTTTTCTTTTCGTTTTTTTTT